>JALJCO010010964.1:20000-360840 GCA_023101725.1 Atherinomorus stipes
AAATGTGAGACTGGGAAAAATGTAATTCCCTCCATCCTGTTTTTTCCAGTTTTTTACATGAACATCCTACAAATCCAGCAGTAAGAGAACAACTGCGGCTTTACTTTTTTTTTCCTTCGCCATGTTGGGGACGGACAGCAGGCAAGTGGGCCCCCCCGCCCGCTCCGCTTCAGACCACATCCGTTTATTTCCCCCTGTTACATACCTGGCTGTCGTCAGGTGTCTGTTTGCTGCTAAATTTCTGAGCAAATCATTAATATTAATTTTCCACACGTATTTGTGGAAGATGCCTCTCCTGCATATTTCATCCTTTCAGTGTTAAACCTCGTGTCTCTTCGCTTCCGTCTCTTTTTCTCACTCTCTTTCCTCCTGTAGCTATTTTTTAAAAAGAGTCTCATCCATATTTCAGAGGCATTTCAAAGTAGAATATGTGTTAGCACAGCACAGCATTCAGGCTAAATTTAACCGCTGACGATGTCCATGTTGCAGCACATCATTTGTGTGCGTGATAGAAATACAGGGTAAGCGAAGCAAAGAGGAGGGCAGCAACACAGAAGCAATTTACTGGGGTGCAGAAATGTTTGTAACCTCACTGGAATAATGTTAAGTATAATATTCCTCCTGCTGCACTGCAGTTTCTCCTCTTATATACTCACTGTAGTACATCATACATGAAAACTACTTTGCTTTACCTGGAAATCTTCCTGTTTTCTTCACTAACTGTTTTCAGCCCCAGTCAGTAGATTAGGAGTTAGTCAATCATAATTTCATAAACACCTTTGTTTCAGGGGGAAAAAAACACAATAAAAACGTTGCTAAATGTATTTAGTCATGTTTCTTTTGACTTAGTTTTACTTTTATACATGTTAATGCAAAACAACAACTTTGCATTGACCTTTTCCACAAAACCGGAAGTACGTCACCGTCAGGAATCTAGTCTTCCTGGGCCAGACTTCGGTCAAACATCAAATGTGAGTTTTGTTTGCAATCTGGATTTTAAATTTGAGCCCGTTTACTCGACTCTGCCTCGACTTTAAGAACCAGAAGTTTTGCTTGCATTGTTTCAATCATGTGACCAACCGATGCATCGTTTTGTCATCTGTGCATGTCGAGCTTCTTCCGGGAATTTTAAAGGGAGGTTGTTAATATATCAAGCTTTAAATTGAATTCAATCACGTCTGAAACTGAAGGTTTTTAGAGGAGGTTTTGCCAGCGATTATTCAGCAGATTAGAATGAAATTTGCAGAGCCTCCCGTTGACGTCAGCATGACAAACGTCCATCACCCAATCGCGCACAAAATGATTGTACGTTTTAAGGTATTTGTAAGGTTTCAGCTCCTCCAGCGTGTACAAGCTTTTACATGTTCACGACCACTGCGCCGGCCCGGATCCTGTCTTTGTGGACAATGTGCTGAAGGAAAACCAGAGACTTCGAGAGGAGGTTGCTCAACTAAGACAGCAGCTGGAGCAAATGAGCGATATGTGAATGACATTTATTATTACAACACGGTGTCCGAATCAACAACATTTTTAACATATAACTGTCCATAGACTGTTGATAGAGATCTGTCACCGTCCTCCGATGCTGCCTCCGAGCTACCGGTGTTAGCTAAACACTTACCTTCATAATTGTGTATGAAGTTGGTTATATACAACTTAAAGCCTTTAACCCTCTTGCTTGCGGACGTCGCTTCTGAAAAATCCTGTGGACATCGTCCACGTTGATGCGAGGCAGGTCTTGAAGCCAGCGCGTAAAAAATGTCATTTTACCCGTTGTTGTGACCACAGACCGTAAACAGGAAGTGACCGTGCGTAAACCCTATTGGTCGAGAGCTTCGTGGTTCAGTACAGTCAGCCATCTTACTTCTGTGTAGAAAATTAGACGCATAAAAAAACTAATATTTAACACCAAATTAGTTTCTTTTGTGGCGATGGGAACATATTCAGCTTATAAATGCCTGTATTTGACTTTTGGAACGTTTGAAAAGCTGATACAGCTCCTTTAAATGCTTTTGGCAAGAACATGAATAGAGCTGCAGTGTACAATATTAATGTCCATGTCTGTTATTTGATTTAGTTGTCCACAAAAAAAGTAAGACAGATTTTGCTGTACAAGCCATGATCCGTGTTCTCTGCACCACAAAGAAGATAAGATCAGACTATTCAGCTCACAGATGAGAAGTTCATAAGGTCACATAGAAAGATGCAGAAAGTTGGAAATTTGCAAAAGATAAGATAGATGACAATAATAAGAAATAAAAGTAGAATAAATGTATTTAATGTACAAAAAAGAAATAAGTTAAAAGTTTTTAAATAGGAGATTAAACATGAAATATCAAAGGTGAAATATAAAAATAAGCAGTGCAATCCTCCACTGCTGCAGCTGTTGGCAGATTGTGCAGATGGAGGGAGAGGTGGGCTCATCCAAGAAAGAAATATGCATACAGGTTGTAACCATGGAAACATCATAATGGTGTTTTCAGTCTATTTACTTTCAGATCTGATTTTAAAATATTAACATCTTAAAGGCTGGTTTATATGAAAAAAAAAAAACATACTGAATGAATCCATGTATATTTGTTTATATACACTGTTAAAAAATCTGGGATCACTTTCCCATTAAATCGAACTGGAAAGTGATCCCAAACTGTTGAATAGTGATGCAGGCACTGAAAAATTCAACAATACAGATAACCGAGAATTTTCTGCTTCTCATGGCTGATACCGATATTAAAGGTGAAAATGATTTACTATTCATTCCTTGTGCAAATTTGGAAAAATACTTCTGCTGTAGATCAGATGCCAGAGATGTCATAATGTTGCACGGTGGGCGTGGCCTGATGTTGTTCTCATGTCCCACAGATTAAAGAAAAAAAGATAAATAGACAAAAAACAGCATTCCACGGATTCGTCAGCAAACAGCATCGGTTATATTTTGGTTAATTACTGTATATTGATAATTGTTTTATTTACAATCTGATATTCTTGTATTTCCTCATTTCTGGAAGCTTTTTAAATTCTGGCGAGGGCTTTTAGCCTTTCGGCCTTTTGGCTAAATCTGGCATATTTATAACTTTTTTTGTTTGTTTGTTTGTTTGTCTTTTATATGTTCTGTCCTTATGAAATAAACAAAATAAAAAAATAACAGCACAATATCAGACGATTTTTCAACAGTTGTTACAAGTTTAATTAGATCCATCTTTCTGTGTTATGCTAAAGGACTTATGTTGAGAAAACTCCACTCAAAATTTTTTGCATTGAAGTCATCATGAACCAACACTCAGAAGTGAGTCATGGCACAATTTAAATCTATTTGATTTTACTTAAAACTCATATTTTTTAAATGTATGCACTGAAATGAATTATAATCTACATAATTGTAAATCATGAATTTATTAAATGTAATTAGATAATATGGTTTGAATAATGAAAGTCGTAAAACAAAGAAGATTCTGTCATTTGACTGTGGAATATTCAGGAGTGAGGAAATTTCACCCCTGGATTTGTTGCACAGGTGGCATCCTATCACAGTTCCACGCTGGAATTCACTGAGCTCCTGAGAGCGACACATTCTTTCACATGTTTGTAGAAACAGTCTGCATGCCGAGCTGCTTCATACACCTGTGGATGTGATTGGAACACCTGATTCCATCATTTGGATGGGTGAACAAATACTTTTGACAATATAGATAGATGTGTTTAATGTTTTAATGTGCTTCATGTTTCCCAGATGATGTAAAAAAGTGAAAAAAATGTGAGAAACTGAGTTTAGATAGTAAAGTATTGTACTTGTCAGGCGCTTTTCTATTTTCTTTTTACTCTGCGAGCCAAATTCAGCCATTTGCACACACTCACAACACTTGGCAAAATATGCAGTGTTTGTTGTGTTTTCTCCTATCACACACATTCACACACATCTCTAAGACAACTGTCAGTATCTTGCTCAAAGACATCCTGACATGGGGCTGGTGGAGATCGAACCACCAACCTTCCAACCGCTAGTCCTCCTGGCTACAGCTGCACCACTTCACACTTGTTCCAAGCTGAATTACATCCATCTTTCTAAAGATAGACTATAAAATTGAAAACATGCTTGATTTTCTGCCCATCCCAGCACTCACCTTCTGAGTTTGGATCCCCAATAACTTCTCCAGGCTTTCATCATCACTGATGCAAGTGACTTAATGTTAGAATGATGCTACGTTTTCTCCAAAAATTAAATCAGAACTTTGAAAAATTGTCCTCTCTCACAGCAGAATAAAGTTTTTGAAAATTTACTGCACAAGTTTGGAGGCTTATTGATATGCAACAGCTTCAAATTCACTCTCTCCTGGTGCAAAATAGTTTCTCTTGCTTTATTTTCTTTTTCAACAAAAACAAAAAAAAATTACTGGGAAAAATATTTAAAACTTTATCGAGAAGCAAAACTTGAAAAAGAAGAGAGCTTATAGTAGCTATTATGATAATATACGATACCACTATACCATAGTTTGTGAGACTAAAAGGTTGTTGTGTGTCTGAGGTGGTGGTCAGCAGTGCTGGAGCACCACAGGGAACTGTACTCTCACCACTTCTCTTCACATTCTCTGATTGGTGGAAAGTTTGACAAAAGTGTCTTCCTCATCATGTCCAGGTCTAAATAGAGGTCTCTCAAGAACATAGTAGTGATGATGATGTCTTTATGATAAAATGGGATAAATAATGGTGCTATCATGGATCACTGTGGATGATAGAGGCCACGTCTACACTAAGCGGTTGATGTTATACGGGGACGTTTAACTCCACACAGTTGTTTATGAATCATTTAGGACTTGACGCAAGCAAAGTAATGACCGACCATTTGCATTTAATGAGCAAGCGCCACATCACGGGCAGACGCATGTGTCTGACATCACCATGTAAACAGGAAGTTCATTTCACTTTCTACTCAGACTAGCGAAGGAATGGCTGCGCAGAGAAAGAGGGATTTTTTCAGTTGGACTGACGATGAAGTAGCGTTGTTGCTAAGAGTAACAAATGACGATAAAACTTCAATGGCTGGGCAAAATGTCGACTGGGAGTTTTTTGTTTCGCTTTTGCTCAGGCTATTTTCCTGTGGGGCGTTTTGTCGTCAGTCTGTGTTGAGTTTTACTGTTGTCACTTCCTGTCATTGAACAGTGAAGTTATCCATACTAGGCCGTTTATCCGCCAGCTTGCTATTTACACGACCCTCTGTCCCGGCTAAAAAAAAATAGGCGAATGAGGGACTCTTAAACGCCTGGTAATTGTGGACAAAAGGGTGTATCATGCATGTTTAAGCACTTACACTGCCTAGTGTACAGTAGACGTAGCCAGAGTCTCTGAATAAACACGACATTTAGTGGCGGGATTGTAAACCCCCTGAGCGGTGGGGCTGTAGCGATACACTAATCTCACGATGTGATACACAATTTTCAGCCAGCAATTCACTATAATCCGACACACTTACATGATTTTCTGAAAGATGTCAAAGGGACAGAGTGATTTTGGTGACATCTTGTGAGTGTTCTACTAACTGTAGTTGGATTGAATTAATTGAACCGAAAACGAAAAACATCAGTTACACAATATATGTCTCTGACTAGACAGTCTATAGCTTGCAAATTCTGGACAAAATGAATCAAAGATGTGTTGAAAAAATTAGTTCCATTTATTGAAACGGTGCAAACTGTAGCTTATAAGCCTTTGAAGTCAATAAAATTCAGTGTTACGACTGTAGCAAAAGTGTGATTCATTCACTTGACTAACGTGGAGTTACACTTTACTTCATCATAGCACTCAGGTTTCAAAGGTACATTAAACATCAGCAATGCTGCAATATATCAGATACTAGCAGGTATTAGATACTACCATATATCAGATACTAGCAGGTATTAGATACTACCATATATCAGATACTAGCAGGTATTAGATACTAAAATATATCAGAAACTAGCAGGTATTAGATACTACAATATATCAGATACTTTGCACGTTCATGAAACTATGGAAGCCACGGCAGATGAGATTGCGCTTTCTCTTTCTTTCTTTGTTTTAAATCAATATCCAACCCCTCTTGGACCCTCTTGTGTTTGTCCCGGTTTGTCTGCAGATCTGGCGCTCTTAGCACAATGTAAACAGCGAATTTCTTCTTCTACGCTTGCATTATCGGCAGAGTAGACTCTGAACACGGAGGCGTCCGTAGTTTCGTGAACCACTTATGCGCGCTTCACGTAAGTAAGACGTAGGACTGTTTAGGCTCTAAAAATCTACTAAATGATGTTGTTTTGGGTAAATTCTGGACGCTACCCACTCAGGACACTTGGATTACATTGGACGAGCAGTATGGAGGAATATTGACAAGTTTTTGTGGACTTTTATGGACCTTTTTAGCTCGGACCCCGGCGAACTCCATTATATGAAAGTTGGGGGAAAACAAGAAGCCTTCCTGATCACCGGCTGCATTTCAGTCATCCATCATTTTCTTTACCGCTTATCCAGTTCAGGGTCGTGGGGGTTGCTGGAGTCTATCCCAGCTATTATCAGGCGAGAGGTGGGGTACACCCTGGACTGGTCGCCAGTCTGTCCCAGGGCCAACACAGAGAGACAGACACATTCACTCCTAAGGGCAATTTAGAGTGATCAATTAACCTAACATGCATGTCTTTGGATGGTGGGAGGAAGCCGGAGTACCCGGAGAGAACCCACGCATACACGGGGAGAACATGCAAACTCCACACAGGAAGGCCACTGTTGGAATTGTTCGAACCCCCTCCCCAGCTGGGAATCGAACTAGTGACCTTCTTACTGTGAGGTTGCAGTGCTAACCGTGCAGACCGGCTGCATTTGAGACTTAAAAAAGTGCTCCAGTCTTGCTAACCATGAGGGGAAGTGGAAAATAAAGTTACATCATTCTGTTGGTGTACTATCCCTTTAAAACCAGACATATATAAGCAGCTTCAAAGCAAGTCAGTCTGTAGCAGCAGCAGCTGCACCGTAGTCACATGACCCTGAAAGGAATGCTGGGAAATGAAGTTTTTCCACAATAACAGGGACTTTTATACATGCTGGACTGATACTAATTGAACAAAATCTCGTTAGATTTTGTTGCTAAAAATATCAATACAGTGCTTTTTAATATTGATATGATATTGCAACACAAAATATTGCGAGATATCGGCATATTGATATTTTCTCACACCCCTACCGGACAGATCACCTAAAGTAGTGTTTCCCAAACCAAGATAAAATTAATTTGTGTTCACAACACAAATGACACAAAACAGCACAGTGAGGTGTGTGGTGAAAAATGTTTCTAATGGAAACAAAGTAAAGATTTAGCACAAAGATACGATCATCACTACAAGTTTGAACTGAAGGCAAAGTCAGGCACATCTTACACTTCTAATTTTTAGCATTTGCTGCCAACAAACAAAGTCAAACTGCTTTTATATGAAAAATCTGAATTTGAGGATAACTCAGTTTCAATCATACAATACCATTCTATTATTATACACACAAATGAAAAGGAGCAGGAAGAAGATTAACTTGTATTGCCTGCCCCTATCTGTTCAAATATTTCTGTTAGGTACCAAAAGTGCACCAAATCACTTACAGAAAAGAAAAAGTAGAAGTCATATATTCCAGCCGTCTTCCAGTGCATAAGAGCTAATTTGACCTTTTTAAAAAATATTCTTAAACAGAAAAAATACTTGTGCAACTCTTCAAGATAGCATTTTGAGACTTCGATCATTTAACAATAGTTATTAAAAATAACTTTGTTTTTCTAACGTAGTCTTTGGGCTAAAAGCCCCTTGGGGAGTAAAGCAGACTTTGTGGGTCTTTGTCCAGTGGAATTCCACTAATGGGAATTTTTCTATCTGTAACTGAGTTCCCTCCAGTAGAAACCGCAGAACTATAAAGAACTGCTTAGTAAAAATTTTAGCGTAAAACTATAACAGAGACTACGGATCCATTGAGTCTGAGAGCTGCCCATTTAAGTATTTCTAATTATACACTTTTAGCCTTTCATAGTTGTGAATTGTTGCTAATTTAATAGGTTTTAAGACTTATCAGAAGTATCACTTTACCTTGGGTGTGTTGAATGTTTTTGCGCTGCAGGACTTTGGGTTACACTCAGGACTGAAAGGTGTTGGAGGAGGCAGACTTGGGAAATATGGCTACCTTTTATAGAGTGTTTTGTTTTCAGGCTGAGACTTCCCTGTTTTCATGCTCGGATATTAAACTGCTGCCCTTTCGCTCCAAACTCCCTGCCTGCATACAGATTTGCTCTACTTCACCTCAAATCTGACTTTTTGCTCCCAGATTTACTGCTGCTTGTACTCTACGGATAACCTGCTCTCCACTTCCAGCCTTTCTCCTCAGACTTCTTCTGTTCCCTGCTGGATTTGTGTAAAACATCCCCACAAACAGACAAATATGATGTTAACATTTCTTCCCCTCACACCTGTTTTACTTCACAGCATCAATTAGTGGTTTGAAATTAGCTGAGATTCAGTATTTCTTCATTTATACAGTGATGGTTTATGGCAAAAGTAATATCAGAGCAAAAAGGTGGTTAAATTCTGATCACGTATAGTCTGATTCAGTTTAATCCAGTTTGATTCAGTTTCATCAGTCTGATTCTGTTTTATTCAGTTTAATGAGTCAGATTCATTTTGAATCAGTTTAATTGAGTCAGATTCAGTTTGATTCAGTTTAATCGAATTAGATTCAGTTTGATTCAGTTTAATTGAGTCAGATTCAGTTTAATTCAGTTTGATCGAATTAGATTCTGTTTGATTCAGTTTCATTCGTCTGATTCTGTTTTATTCAGTCTTATTCAGTCTGAATCAGTTTAACTGAGCCAGATTCAGTTTGATTCAGTTTAATTGAGTCAGATTCTGTTTAATTCAGTTTGATCGAATTAGATTCTGTTTGATTCAGTTTCATTCGTCTGATTCTGTTTTATTCAGTCTTATTCAGTCTGAATCAGTTTAACTGAGCCAGATTCAGTTTGATTCAGTTTAATTGAGTCAGATTCAGTTTGATTCAGTTTAATTGAGTTAGATTAACTCTGATTCAGTTCAATTCAGTCTGATTTACTGTGATTAAGTCAGATTTTGTTTGATTCAGTCTGAGTTGGTGTAATCCAGTTTCATCAGTCTGATTCAGTTTAATTGAGTCAGATTCGGTTAGATTCAGTCTGATTTAGCCAGATTCCGTCTGATTCAGTCTGATTTGGTCAAATTCAGTCTGATTTAGTGTTATTCAGTTTAATTCAGTCTGATTCATTTTGAGTCAGTCTGATTCTACTTGATTCAGTCTGATTCAGATTGATTCAGTCAGACTCAGTGAGATTGTTTGATTCGGTCTGAATCTGGTATTTGGATGTGTGGGATGACTGAAGCAAATGAGTACAGTAGTTTTGCAACATTCTGGTTGGTTTGGACATTAAAGGTGAAACCCAACATGTTTTGAAAAGGGCTTGTAGAAAACCTGGAAACAGTGTGTCACATTGATGTTACTGTATGATTAATTATATGCTTTTGACAAATGTCCTCCAAATAACCCTGTATTAACTCCATAATGATGAAAATGTATGCTTACATCAGCAAAGTCGCACAGTCTTGCAGAACAAAGCTGATGGAAACAAACAGCGGGAAGCATTCGTCAGTAAGAGATGTGTGAAAAATAAAGAAGTCAGAATGAGAGGAAAATAAAACAGGACTTTGTGTGAAATTGTTAATAGAGCATAATATTCATTTGAATTAGTCTGTTTAAACAGTTGAATAAATAAAAGAAAAGGTAAAGATGGCAAAATGAGCAAGTTTGAATGGAAAAATTTCTGCTTTTTCAGAAAAGTCATCCAATAATTAACAGACTGGGATCTGTGGGAAAAAAGACCCATGCTAATAATATCATTTATTACAGCACGTCCAGAACAAAACCACAGAAGATAAAACATCTACTGGACTCTTCCAGTAGAGGAAGCTTTAGTTCTGTCTGATAGCAGTCACAATTACAGATTAAAGAAATTTTTCTTATGCTAATGTTGATTGGAGCATTAACGGACAGATATATAGCTGATGTTAAATTACATGAAAGGATGTTTTTGTACCACAAAATATTAAAAGCATTTTTATACTATACACATGAATATAAAAAATCTATATTTAATGATTTAAAACTCTCATAATTTGTTTGTGCAGATGTCAGAACATGTAGGAATGTGACAGAGAAGTCCATGATAACTTTAAAAACGTGAATGAGAGTAAAGATGGCCAACTAATTAATTAAACAACTAATAATTTTTTTTATTTTATTTTGCTCACAAAACACAAAGATAAGAAACAATATTAAAAAATGGATAAAAGTGCAGGAAGAGGCAGAAAAACCTAAAAATGGCCTGTTTTAAAGCCTCCACCTTTCCAATAGAAAACCAATGCTATAGGAATTCCATGGTACACATTCAGATCAAGTATCAGTGAGACATCAATTGACTTTTTTAAGCATTTCTTGAAGGATATCTCTGATGTCTCTGATGTGCTGTTTCCAACAATATGAGAAAACTGGCTGCACAGTTTACACCCTCTGTATCTAATACAAAACTGAGCTCTTGATGTGACACATTTAGGCAAATGGAAATGTTGGTTTTGACGAAACTGCAGCATTGGTGGTAAAATACAAAATAAAATGTTCAGGCAAGGTAAGTTGATTATACTGAATTTTATACATGAAAACACAAATTTTGAAGGTGTTAACATCATAAATATTGAGTAAATGTAACTAAAAAAATAAACTAGCAGAGGAGGTCAGTGGCTTGGAGTGGGTTGCAATTCGAACGAAGCGCTTTTGTAAAATCAATAACTGATTTAAAGTTGATGGCAAAGTGCTTGCCCACACTATATTACAAGATGAAAGATAGGGGTAAATTAAACTGTAATATAAGGCGAGTGTACATTTAAAATCAACATGATGACTTGCTTTTCTTATAATGCCGAGAGATTTATTTACTTTTCTAGGTACCCAATCAACATGCTCTTTCCAGTTTAGGTTGTCATCCACAATTACAATCAATAATTTGGTGGATGAGACACGACTGGTTTCAACTGAAGCAATATTGAGTGAAGAACAAATTTAAAATGTCTTTTTACCACTATAAATCATATAGTTGGACTTTTTGATGTGTAATGCCAATCTGTTACCCTTAAACCATCCGTCGCATGCAGATAATTCCTCATTGGCTTGCTTGAATGGCATGTGACCAAGTGGTATCATCAGCAAACATTATTGGAATAAGAACATAAGAGACTGTTCGCAAATCATTTATACAGTTGTGTGAAAACATTTTTGCCCCCTTCCTGATTTCGCAATAAGTCCGCAACAAAGTGGCATGTTTGAAAAGACGAGTCCGTTTAAAGAGCGGATGAACTTTACCGCTCATGTTCCACGATGCAAGTTTGAAAACGCCTAAAGTGATACAGAAATTTTACCGGTGAGTAAATGCACGTCCAGGTTGAAAAAAAGAAAGTTATCCTTTAAGGACGTACAGTGTGAGCAGTCAGATGGCATCCAAGCGTCAGTTCGTACAGTATGAGGACAGACATCACAAGCTATGAACTTTTGAACTCTGCGACTGATTCGTACAATTGAACGATTGAAAATATCGCACAATGTATTCCAAGCTTTAGGGCTACTCAATTATGGAAAAATTCTAATACCGATTATTGAAACAATTAATTTTTAGTTACAAGATGCATTTATTCAGCATTTATCTCTGTCTCAAATAACTTTATTGATCATTTCCGCAAAATAAAACACACAACCTTCGCTCTCCAGCTGTGTTGGTGTAGTGTACAGCTACGTCGAAGGGAATGTATCGCACATGCACGTGTCTTTCAAAATTGTGTAAAGAAAAATATTGAATGGTTTCAACTTGATTATATGAGTTGGAGATTGTTTAATATGAAAATTGAAGTCATGATCAAATTTCAAGTCACTGCACAGCCTTGGTGTCGGTGCATCCCTCGTATTTTACATGAAACTCTTTATCATCTATCATTTTATTTAAAGTAAGATGCAGGAATGAATATTTTCTTTTTTGGAACCTCATTATCGGCTCAGAGTGTAGATGACTTCCTCTCTGCCTGTCGTGTGATTGTCGCTCTTGTTTCGTCTCCAGTTGTTTCCTCACTAAGCACAGATAAGCCTGGAAGGCATGGAAGTGAAGTAAAATTGGACTTTTTTGCTGTTTTTGGGTGCACGTTTGCTGTCGTGTGTGTAAATTCGGTGGATGTGACCTGATAAACTTGGTTTGTTCCACGTGAAACGTGCTTCAGCATGATTCAGCCACTGGTCTGGAAAATAAGCGAGTGGAGAGCTTCATTATGTATACACACATATTCACACGCAGATACGACTTTAATCTCTCCACTGATGCAGAATGGGGAGGCAGAACCAAGTTTCCCACCTACACACACACACACACACACACTGAAAAACACTGAAAAGACCATCAGTGTTAACCATTGCTCTCAGTGTGTTTTTCCCTCTCACACGGACCAACACACACCCACGTATAAACCCAGTGGTCAAGTTAATTGCATTAGATAACCTTAAGATGCAGACCCTTCTGTCTCTCACACATCGATACCTCTGACGGAGAAAGCAGGCGAAGAAAACAACAAAACTGGAAGAAAAAAGCAGGAAAACAGGGGGGAGGAAAGAAGTGGAGCGCTTACATAAATTAGTTGATGCCAGGTTTTTCACATGGGACATAAATAACTAAACTTTATTCACTCTGAGTGGACTTGTCCAAACTTTATCCGTGTTGCTTTTCATTGTCTGTTTCCTCGTGTGAAAACCATTAAACTGTGAATAGACCAGTCTGAGGCCACACAGGTCATAATGGGATTTCTAGATTAGTAGTTTTCTAACTTTTTGAGCCACAACCCCAAAATAACATACTTTGGAGTTCATATGCAATTTTATTAATGCATTATGTTATTCTATTTTAAGCATCTTATTTTACTCATCATTTACAGCTGTGTGAAAAAGTTTTTGCCTCCTTCCTAATTTCTTACTTTTTTGCATGTTAGTCACACTTAAAGGTTGAATATGGAACATTTTTATTAAAAGCTATATTTTTTCAAAAATAATACCTCCACAGGTCGTTTGGGGGTGTACAGAATGAAAGTACAACATTTCCCAGAAAAATTATATTTAGCCTAAAAATAATTATAAAATAAATTTTGACGGGTTCGATAATGGCATTTTATTTACGTCTATAAGCCAATACACGCCGCCATTGCAGGTTGCCAAATACGATCTCTGTGTGGAAACAATATTTCGGTCATAGTCAGGCCTGTGCAGGGAAAAACCGTAGGAGACGACGAGTGAAGCAGCTGCTTCAGAGCCCTGGAGATGTTGTTATCTGTTTCTGAGGAGGAATGACCTGAGAAGAGCAAAACCTGGAGTAAATTTAGGTGAAGACTTCACTAAATGGACCCACATAAACGTTTTCCACGGAGTAAAACACAGAGAAGGCGACTTTCCTCCTGGATCGGTAAGCTAGCTTGTTTGCTAACATGGCTAACGTTAGCTGTCGGTTATAAACTCCTCTGCGTTACTTGTTGGACATGCTGCAGACTGTTGGTCACTTGCGTATCGGCAGTGAGCCTGGCATCCCAGCGGCTGGAGTTGTTTTTCTGCCGTTGCAACTACAACCTAGACACACGTGATGTCGCTGTTCTGTCCGTATTCCATATTCAACCTTTAAATGTTTCAGATCATCAGACAAATTTAAATGTGAGACAAAGATAACACAAGTAAACACAAAATGCAGTTTTTAAATGAAGATTTTTGTAGTAACGGGAGAAAAAAATGCAAACTTAAATGTCCCTGTGTGAAAAAGTAATTTGCCTCCTAAACCTAATAACTGGTTGTTCCACCCTTAGCAGCAAAAACTGCAATCAAACGTTTGTGATAACTGGTAATGAGTCTTCTACAGCGCTGTGGAGGAATTTTGTTCCACTTATCTTTGCAGAATAGGTGGCTTTCAGTCACGTGACCCGGACGCCGCGCGAAATGCAGACGGAGGGCAAGAAGTGTTTTCCTCCGGTTCAAAACACAACGAAATGAATGACAGCAAGTACGCTGAGGCTTTGAATGAGCTGGTCCAGACACCATATTGCCAAAAAATATATTTATACATAAGATATGACCCATGAAGTCTAAATAAACCAGACTGGTCTTATAATCTTGTAGATTTACCGCCATGAGGCGATGACATCACAAACCATCTCGCTACTGACAAAGCAACACTCATAACTTTACTTCTGGGCATCCGATCTTAAAAATTACAACTGTAGGGGGGCCAGGTGTCCCAAAAAAAAAAAAAAAAAAAGGTACCGTGGTTTGGACGCTGAACTGCCGTTCCAATATCGCTTTCTCTCCCTGAAAAACAAGGTAACGTGGTTTGGATGCGTCGGTCTCCCCCATGAGGCTGAGCTGCCTTTCTCTCCCTAAGAGGGATTTTCCTCACTGTTGTGGTGTTAACCTGTTTGTGAGCAGTGGAGGATGTGTGAGGCTCTGCCACCATCACACACGAGGACGATCAGCTGTTTGTTTTTTTTAAACCGTAAAATGGACTGTACTTATAGCATAATTTGCTTCATCAGGAGACACATGTGCTGCAAAGCCCAGAATGAGGCTGCAAGCGGGGCAGAGATTCACCCGAGCTCCGACAAAAAAAAAAAAGAAAAAGAAAAAAAAAGAAAGCAAGGCTCATGACTTTACTGTCTGTCTGATGAATCTTAGCCGGAGCCGACAGTTTTTCTGTTTCATGTCGGATCAACCAGGATCCAAATAAGCTTTGAATGGCTGTCGCCTGTTTCTGCGGAGTGAGTTATGCTATTTAAAATAAATAACCTAGCTCATAATATTGCTAACGCTGAGTGTTTTTATGTGCTTGGATCTTGTATATTAATTAATTTTACTTCTGTTTTCCCAAATGCCTAATCGAATTTGAGGCTGTGGATAAGTCAAACTGCATTTCTCCAAACTAGGTCTATTATTCAGAGATCCACAAAAACCCCCTAAAACTGGTTTGCTGCCAGAGAGAGTGGGGAAATATCCTTAACAATAATAATAAAATAATAATAAATTATCTCACCTGTTTTAGAAAGTGGTCACTGTAAACTTTGGCATTGTTAGACTCTGCTCCTCCCAACCGAAGGCGGAGGTTTAAAATCCACGTTTTGCAGCGTTGTTTTGTCAGTTTTCCACATTTTTCAACTTTGTTAACGACAGTTTTAGGTACTCCAAAAATAAAAAGTATCCTTTTCTCTGATAGCGTGATTGGAGCAGCCATAAACTGCAGACACAGAGGCGTTTTCCACACAGATATTACAGGCGACTTTCCTTCTGGCCCTCCGTCTGCATTTCGTGCGCTAGTGTCTTATGAACGTGATGTTTGGTGCAAACAACCTATTGTTGCAATTCAGCCACATTGGAGGCTTTTCCAGCATGAACCGCCTTTTTAAGGTCATGCCACAGCATCGGAATGGGGTGGGGGTGGGGGCTTTGGCCACGCCCCCCCTTCATTTTGTTGTTCTTAAGCCATTCAGAGGTGGACTTGCTGGTGTGTTCTGGATCATTGTTCTGCTGCAGAACCCAAGTGCGCTTCAGCTTGAGGTCACCAACAGATGGCCGGACGTTCTCCTTCAGGATTTTTTGGTAGACAGCAGAATTCATGGTTCCATTTACCACAGCAAGTCGTCCAGGTCCTGAAGCAGCAAAACAGCCCCAGACCATCACACTACCACCACCATATTTTACTGTTGCTATGATGTTCCTTTTCTGAAATGCCGTGTTACTTTTACGCCAGATGTAATGGGACCTACACCTTCCAGAAAGTTCCACTTTTGTCTCGTCAGTCCACAGAGTATTTTCCCAAAAGTCTTGGGGATCATAAAGATGCTTTCTGGCTAAACTGAAACGAGCCTTTATGTTGTTTTTGCTCAGCAGTGGTTTTGGTCTTGGAACTCTGCCATGCAGCCATTTTTGCCCCCCAGTCTCTTTCTGATGGGGGAGTCATGAACACTGACCTTAATTGAGGCAAATGAGGCCTGCAGTTCTTTGATGTTGTTCTGGGGTCTTTTGTGACCTCTTGGATGAGTCGTCGCTGTGCTCTTGTGCTTGCATTGCCAATGCTTGTACCTTACATGTCGTAAAGACTGGGAGATAGTCATGGGATTACATGGACATTTAACTCCTCGTGCAGAAAGAACTAAAAATACTGCAAAGCATGATGGGAAAATGTGTCAATAAGCCCATCAAAATCAATAATGTGAGATGAAATTATTTTACTTTCGCCCATGAAAAATAAATATACAGTTGTCCTGAAAATGATTCCCTCCAATTAAAGAAAATGCTAAATTCATAATAGTAATTCAAATAACAAGACACTACAGAAACTAACAATAAAAGGAAATTTACAAAATTATAATTTAGTTCAATAAAATATTGCTTTTGAATTGTGGATGGAAATATTAATAAGAAAAGAAACTGTACCAGACACATTAGAGCACCTTTCCCATGACCAGTGGACCAACATACCTGTCTGACGTCTGATTGGACGTTACAGAAAACACCTGATTGCCCCAAAGTGTTGCTCAGCAAGATTGTAGCTTCAGAGCCCCACCATGATTGTTTACTTGTTTTATTTTTGGTTTGTTTGTTTTTAACATTTCTTTCAAACCACAATTCAAAATCAGTGTCATTATCTTTATATAATTTTTATTTATTATTATTTTTGTGAATTTAAACTTATTTCACTGACAGCTGATTTTTTTTTCCTTCTTTAATTGGAGAGTATGAGTTATTTTGAGGATGACTATAGTTATATTTAATTGCTACTTTTGTGTGAAATAAATTAAATCTAAATGTGTCACCTTTAAGAGGGGCTTGAATCAGTTTTTTGTGTGTATTTCGCATGAAATTGTGGGTAATATCATACCACTCGTTTTCTAGTGTGCTCCTGGAAAACCTCCATTTCGAGGGCCAGATAGCCCTACCACTTCCCCTCCTACTGTCCCTTCATATGAATGCGTAATACGTGCGTCTAGGGCAAAGGGGGGACTGGAACTCAGTCTTTGTCTCCTTGTCTACAAGTGTTTCCTGACTCCACTTACAGTTCCACCATAAAAGTTCAGCAATGTTGCATGTTGACACTGTGACACTGCTTTCCATTGCACTGACTAGGTTGTACCTCTTCTCTGCGTAGTTCTGCTTGTGTTTGTATGATCTGAGGATATTTAAGCCACCTGCAGGTCCTCCTGTAGGGGATTGCTTGTTTTGTTTTCCAACAGAGACCTTGGAATGTTGTTTAGGGATCGCTGTACAGATGTACCAGTGAACTGTGGAAGTGGATTCATGTTTTCTCTCCTCTCTCTCTTCCTCTTCCTTACTCCTTTCTCTCTGTTCCACTTTCTATCATTACCTCTGATTTCCATTCTGCTTGCTTCGATGCTGGACAGGACAAGTAAGAGAGAGAAAAAAAAGAAAAGTTCAGCAAAACTAAGAGGCAGTAAAGTCTATCTGACTTTCGCCGACTGACCTCAGAGAGAGTGTTTGGAGACCTCCGAGACGTCGTGCCTTGCTGGGAACATCTACAAATGTTAATGCAGTCGACTGCACACAAGGTTTTTCCTGGTCGGAAAAAGAAAGCTAATAAGGGAGGGAAGAAATGATCGTTTCAGGAAGTTTCCCCGCAGGAGCCTTTTTGGCCAGAAAGCAGAAGCCTGAGTCTCCGTCTGTAACATAAACGCTTACTCACCAGTTAGTGATGGTGTGCAGTTATCATTAACAACACACCAGTGGGCTGTACATAAAAGAACACATTTGGCCCACTTCAGCCATCGATTCTCACTAAGACCGGAGGAAGTACGCTATCCACAATCATTAACTGTATTCATAAACCGAATGCCCCAATATTAAATCCATAAAAGTCTTCCAAACAGCAATTATTCTTCCCCCCATTTTCCTCTGGAATCCATTACCTACAACCAGAAACACCAGAAAACAACCAGAAATAAAGTTAATTAGAATATATAAAGGGGGACAAGTCAGGCCTCCCCTTTACCCAATCTCCCCTTTCCTCCTTTTCCCTTTTACTTTAATTCTTTTTTTTTATTTTATGGGGGGGGGGGGGGGGGGGGGGGGGGGGGAACTCTGATCCTCGAGAGCCAGCATCCTGCAGGTATTAGGACGTTCCCTGTGGCAACACACCTTGTGACTTGTGGATGAATTACCCATTGATTGGATTCACGTGTGCTGCAGCAGGAAACTCCTGATACCTGCAGGATGCCGGCCCTCGAGGACCAAAGTTGTATGAGGAGTTTTTTTTAAAGTGATTACTTAAAATCATTAAATGTCTCTGAATTTTCTGATTAACTCCTGCGATACACCCACAGCGACAAACATCACTTTGTCCGCCTCCGTCCGGAACATCCACTCGTTATGACTCACTCGTTTCTTTGCTTTTTTCCATCTCCATGATTAAAAGTCACAGAAGAGGCTTTAATTCAATTATCTGATTATCGAAGCATTCTCTTACCTGTAATTTCTTTTCCGAAGGTTTGCTGAGTTTGTTGGTTAATTATAAACATCAAATGAAACCGCAGCAGGTTTCTACTGTTAATCAATATGTAGCTACAGAGCAGCAATGAAATCTGAAGTGTTTTTGCTCAAAAAAGCAGGTGGAGAGGGAGGAAAAGAAAAGAAATGAGACAAGAAAGTGCAAGCAGGTGTTGCAAAAGGAAAAGAAAGGAGATAATAGCAACAACAGGGAGACTAAATTTATTCTAAAGCATGTCAGCGTAACCTTTTCATGACCTGAATACGTTTTCTTCTGTGTATCATCTGATTGAGAGTAATTTGTATCTTTGGACCAAGAGAAAGAGGAGTCGGAGGTTATTTCCATGGATTCATCATACTCTCACTCCTTTCTGCACCACTTTGCTACATTTTGGGGGTCTTGTTGGGTGTTTTAGATGCAGGATTGTTGGTGTCAGGCCTGATTTAACCAGACTGAGTCATCTATGATGGCTTCACTGTCCATGTCACCACCTGCACTGAAATGTTCACCTGCATTTTACAGCCTGGTTATCAACAATCACCTTCTTTCACTTCTAGACTAATCCGGCCAAACTAGACCGTCCGCCATTACCGGGGGGGGGGGGGGGGCGTTTCTGTACATGTGTAATTAGGACAGATTAGAACAGAATCTGACTTTTCTTCCCAGCATGGAGGAAATCTGGAAGGATGTCACATTCCTGGTTGTTGGAACATCAGAGGAAAACTTTAATGACGTAATAAGTGCGTACAAAGTTCATGGACATTTATCTTATGAAGATTTCTGCTGTCTGTGATAAAAGTGGACGGTGCTGCTCAGTCCACTGATGTCAGTGTGTTCGTATCGGGGAGGAATATCGGCCAATCAGAGCAGAGGAGGAATAACTTGCTGCCACGGTGGAGAAAACACTGGATTTAATCCCCAACAACAAGAACACGGTAAATTATGGTAAACACTTATTAATCTGACACTTTATTTCACGTATGTTCCTGAAAATGAAAATCATTTTAATAGCCGATTAATCTACCCCTGTAATCAATCAATTAATCGATTAATCAATTAATCGGATAATGTCTATGTTTTGTTTGTCATATTGTTGTATGTCATATTGTGTAGTCAAATAATATGCAAATCAATATATTTCAAGCTTTTATTTGTGTGGATGTTGCTGATTAGGGCTTGCAGCTTAAGAAAAATCCTCAAATTCAAAAACTAAAAAAGTTAGAATACTGTGAAAAGCTCCAGTATTTATAGGTTCAGAGTGTCACATTCTAATCAGGTCAGTAATCCAAAACACCTCCATAAGTACCCTGAGCCTTTAAAAAGTCTCTGTCTTGGTTTAGAAGAATTCACAATCATGGGGAAGATGCTGATCTGACAGTTGTGCAGAAAACCATCATTGACTCCCTGCACAAGGTGGAAAGACACAAAAAGTGATAGAAAAGAAGCTGGATGTTCTCAGAGTGCTGTCTCAAAGCACATCAATGGACAGTTAAGTGGAAGGAAGAAGTGTGGAAGAAAACGGTGTAGAAGCCGGAGGGCTGACAGCAGCCTGGAGAAGATAGTCAGGAAAGGGCCTTTCAAAAGTGTGGAGGACTTCATAAGGAATGGACCTGTGAGCTTCATCAAGTCCAGCATCAATGCAGCCGTCTACCAGGACATTTTGAAGACCTTCATGCTTGCTTCAGTGGACCAGCTGTATGAGGATGCAGACTTCATCTTCCAGCAGGACTTGGTACCTGCCCACACTGCCAAAACTAACAAATCCTGGTTCAACAACCATGGATCACCATGCTGGATTGGCCCGCAAACCCACCTGACCTGAACCCCATTGAAAACATGTGGGACATCGTCAAGAGAAAGCTGAACGGGAAGAGAGCAAACAATAAAGAAGAGCTCAAGGCTGTGATGGAAGCATGTTGGTCTCCATAACAGCTGAGATATGCCACAAGCTGCTAGCATCCATGCCACGCCGGGTTAAAGCTGCTAGCATCCATGCCACGCCAGGTTAAGGAGTCATTCATGCAAAAGGGCCCAAACCAAGTACTAAGTACACATGCAAGATTTTACTTTAGGAGGCCTGATATTTTTGTATTTAAAGTCCTTTGTAAATTGATTTCATGCAATATTCAAATTTTTTGTTTTAGAATTTGAGGTTTTCTTAAGCTGCAAGTCCTAATCACCAACATTCAGAAAAATAAAAGCTTAAAATATATTGATTTGCATATTATTTATCTATATAATATGTAAATTGCACCTTTTAAGTTGAATTATGGAAATACATTAACTTTTTCAGGATATTCTAATTTTTTGGGTAGTACCTGTATATCTCGATATTTTACCTTAGCCTTAAATTAATGCCTTGATGCATATAATCACTTTCGTAAGATGATTCTGTGTCTACATTCAACATTACTGTTCATACTGCATTAATATTTGCTGATTTCAAACATTCATGCCTAAAAGGGTGAAATCATAACAAAACAAATTGATCAAACTGTATTGAACAGGGGCTGCACGGTGGCGTGGTGGTTAGCACCGTGTATGTGTGGGTTCTCTCCGGGTACTCCGGCTTCCTCCCACCGTCCAAAGACATGCATGTTAGGTTAACTGATCACTCTAAATTGTCCCTAGGAATGAATGTGAGTGTGAATGGTTGTCTGTCTCTCTGTGTTGGCCCTGTGACAGACTGGTGACCTGTCCAGGGTGTACCCCGCCTCTCGCCTGATAATAGCTGGGATGGGCTCCAGCAACCCCCGCGACCCTGAACTGGATAAGCGGTACAGAAAATGACTGACTGACTGTATTGAACAGTTAAAGCAGTGCTTTAATTACATGAATTACACATCATGTAATTCAAAAAAGAAAAAGAAGTGCCCACAACTACTGTTACACCTTTTGGTAAAAGAAGGTAAAAGAAACAGATAATTACTTCATGGTGTGACTTATTTACATTGAAAAAGGGAATAAATAAGTTGATAGTAACTTAAAGTAAGTTATTTCATGCTAAAAAAAACAAAAACCAGTTAAAATGTTTGGATTTCAGATCTAATCGGTGTGACACATCTTCTTAAAAAGCTCTTTGTTAAAACATACGCTCAGTTATGCGAGCGAGTGAGTGCTCACATCTTAATGAGGATCTTTGTTGTTTTTTCTCCGACAATGTTGTGAGCGAGTTATCAGAGAAACCAGTGAGGAAACAACTCACGTGTGAGCCTCAGAAAACTTAAAGGGACACTGTAATCGGGAGCAGCTCCCTCTTACTTTTCATGCTGCATTCGCGTGAAACCGGGCAGACCGACGACAGCCGGTGCATGTAAAGTTATCACCGGCCTCTATGTGAAGACTTGGTCTGTCAGTTACAGTGACATCAGTCCACATCTGATTTGTTGTCATGGCGATGTCGTATTGTTTTCCCTGACCCATGTTTTACCGTCTTTCGCTCGGCTTCATTGATTAAAATAACATCTGGTTTGTTACCAACGGCCGTCTGCCCGACTGCATGTGAACGCAGCATCAGTGAGACGCTGGTTTCTCCCATTGCAGCGCGGTGACTTTTCAAAGGCATTACCTCGAACTAAGCTGAAAACTCCGGTGTGTCCGGTGAGTTTCTGTGTTTTCCTACCGTCACGCTTCTCCCGAACGCAAAAACATGGCGATACGACATGGCAGCCTCCACCGAGCCGACCCGCTCGATGTGTAAATGAATTATACGAACGGCAAATTTAGAACTTAGAGGAGCACTTCAGTTTGTTGATGGGAGTGATTACTGATTAATGAAAAAACACTTTTGAACCAAATAATCAGTTTTTGTGAATAAAACACAGGAGAACTTACACAATATCCCTTTAAGTCTTTGTAAATATTGTGCTGTGTACTGTACGTGTGTTAATTTCAGTTGTTAGTTGGTTGAAATTCTTCATCCTTCATTTCTTTAGAACATGCAGAGTTGCACAGAGTGACAATGGAGAGAAAAATTTCCAGTTTTACTGGAAGGAAACCTTCCAGTAAAACCCGATTCAGAAAGATGAGCTGTGTGGGGAAGAGAGGAAAGATGTGTCCAGCACAAGCGGCGACCTCCGGTGGCCAACTATGAGGCTACCAGGAAGAAGTCATTATTTGTAATTCTCCCTTCATCCACTAGGGGCTGCAAAGCTGAGGAAATCCACAGAGACTCCCATGTTAAAAAGACCAACTTCACAGCAGGAATAAACATGTTTATAGCCTGGTTCAAAACATCAGTTTAGGTTTAATAGGTCAAGTTTATCTAATGTTTTTATAACTTATCCGTTTAGATGTTATTCAATCTTGAAATTAAACATTTGATTGATTAATTAAGTAGCTTCTAATTTGGGAAATCAAAACATTACAATACCAGAAACGAAAAAAAACATTACAAACAAATTATTTACCAAAAAAGGTACAGGCTGAAGCCAAGGCGTTTACTTGCCTACCCTATTCATGACTCAGCAGTCTACGAAACAAAGACTATATTCTGTCCATTTACATAGATATATATATATGTACACATATACACATTCATATTCAAATATTCTTACAGATTCATACTACATATTCTCATGGTTACACACTATAGCAACACAACAGAATAATCTTTTATTATTTTACATTTTAAGGCTCTTTTAAAGTTCACCCAAAAAGCACATAATTTGAGTTCATCTTTCAGTTTCACACCGATAACAGAAACTCTAGATTTTATTTCACTTTTTTCTTTAGCGTACTCAAATGCCAACAAACCTCAGAAATTATATTTACTCTCTTAACTTAAATATTTTCTGAATGCCAGAAGGAAGAATTTTGTTCATAGCTTTCAATAGTTTTAGTATTTACCTTATCCCACTTTTTTAATAAGTCTGATAGTTTTTTTTTTTTTGTAACTTAACTAAAGTGTCAACATTTGTTTTATTTGCATTTCCCCAAATTTCTGAACAATATGACAAATAGGGCACAACTAAGTTGGAGTATATAATATACATATATTATATGTATATAATGCGTCATTAACTCATTCACTGCCATTGACGTCTATAGCCGTTTTCAGCTGGGGGAAAAGTATTGAACAAGTCAACATTTTTCTCCGAAAATATGTTTCTAGTAGAGCTATTGACATGAACACAATCTGGTGAAAATCCGGCGACATCTGGTAAAAATTTTAATACTTTTTTTCCCTGTTGTATATGGCTATAGAAGTCAATGGCAGTGAATGAGTTAATTACCCACCCATAATTAAGGGTGTGTCCTTTTGATTGACATGCAGCAGACCGGAAGCCCGGCCTGCCGACTGGTGGCTCCTTGTTTGAAAAAGTTATCAACAAAAGTAAGGTCTCAGTTTGTAGCAGAGTTGGACAATGGTGGTTTTTAGTCAGATAATACAAGTCTAAGCGTGTCTTACCTTCATCCCGCCGCTTAGCAGCATAATCTTCGTTACCTCCTGTTAGTTTCAAGATAGCTAGCGTTTAGCCCAGAGTACATCAGCTGTCAATCATTTGCATGAAGATTGGCTTCACTTTAGCTCTTCATAAACCAACGGGCCACGTGAGCGGAGGGTTCGTCCCTCTCTTTTCACGGTCTGCGGTCCAGCACCATGACTCTAGACCGGGTCAAGAAAAAGAGGCAGAAATGAGGAAATCTGCTACATTTCAGCTGTGCTTCTTCATGAGAAAGAAAGATGAAACGATTTGAATGTGTAAATGTCTTAAAACCAGTTCAGGAAGGTCTTTTTCTGACCTCAGACAGGTCTGCAAAGAGGTGGAGGTTTTAGCATTTCACCTCAGAGACCATCAGTTATGTTCTATACAGCAGCAGTGTTGTTTTCAACCGCTGGTTACACTTTAGTTTGGCTAAACAGATGCTTAGTTACCAAACCTAATTTTACCTCAGTTTCCTTGCTTTCATTATGTTTTTTCCACATGAGCCTTTTCACCTAACATAACAAAATAAACGCGTTTTTCTCACTTTGCAATGTATTTTTTTAGATTTCCACGCATCCTATGAAGTCAGAATACAAACTGTCCGCTGTTCTGAGCCTCCCGGCTTCATAAACAAGGTGTTTCCAGGGACCCCGACTGGAGTCGAGCCTGGAAATGACCTGGATTTTGCAGGTGCATTCAAAGACAGACCGGTCAGTAAAATAGGTTTTGACAGGGATAATTGGGCCGACCTCCTGCTGAGGTTTCTGTTGTGCTTCACACGGATCCTCTGGCCAAACCTTCACGTCCTCTGAACAGCTGTGATCTACTGGCTGAGCGGGTTGGATTTAAAACGACAGCTTTCTCACTTCTGGGTTACATTCAGTCACAAACGCACAAACAGACATATGAATATTTGGCTTTGGTTTCTGTGTTTGTGTAGAAATGTCTCTCATGTTTGTCCCGGAAATGTGTCTCATGCAAAAATACCGTAGTGAAGATCGCTGTTGTACTACGCTGATCAATAATAGTACAGTAAAACTGTCAGGTGCCCAGCAGCCAGATATTATGACATGTCCATAATTATTCTTTGACATATTGGGGCACCAAATAAATACACTGACAATGATGAAGCTACAGTGGCTTGCAAAAGTATTCATACCCATGACCAAAACTCAATTGCTCATAAAAGAACAAAGCAAAAGTGGGTTTCACCTTTTTATATGAAAGGAAATGGCACAAACTCAACAATCCATCACTGTTCTTGTTCGTAAGCGCTCTTTACTATGAATAGGTTGCATAAGTTTGTATGTCATTGTTGCAAAAGTATTCACACTAAGTCATTAAGTCACAATCAGTACTTGGTTGCAGCTCCTTTGGCAGCAATAACAGCTACCAATCGCTTTGGATAGCCAGCAATGAGTTTTGTGCAATGGTCCTTGGACAGTTTCGCCCACTCCTCTTTGCAATACTGCTCCAGCTGAGTCAGGTTACTTGGTGACCTTCGGTGGACAGCAATCTTCAGATCCCTCCACAGGTTTTCTATTGGGTTGAGATCTGGGCTTTGACTGAGCCAGTCTAGTCAACCTATTCATAGTAAAGAGCGCTTACGAACAAGAACAGTGATGGATTGTTGTGTTTGTGCCATTTCCTTTCATATAAAAAGGTGAAACCCACTTTTGCTTTGTTCTGTTCTGAGCAATTGAGTTTTGGTCATGGGTATGAATACTTTTGCAAGCCACTGTAAATACTGTAATTATGGTCTGGTGGATGTTTCAGAGCAGCTCCAACACTGAAAAGGCAAACACAGCTGCCAGTTTTTTACCGTAAATTATGTTGATTTATTTTATTTTTTTTAACAGTGTGGGATTAAAAGCCAAAGAATAAGATTGAGTTTTAAAGCGCTCATTTCCGCATATTGACTTTTCTAAGTGCTTGAAATGATCTTCTGGGGTGTTTAAACTTACAAAGAGACTAAAAATGCCCATAAAAACAACTTTGTAGTTAATAAGACTCTTTAAAGCAGAACTCAGTAACTTCAGCTCAGGGCTCCCCCTATTGGCGTCTTTTCACTATCGTAAAGTTTGTACTCCCCCTAGACCCCCACAGCATGCAGACGTCTTCTCTACTTGTCTTTCCTCTATTGTGATCCCTGAATACAGGTACTACCCAAAAAATTACAATATCCTGAAAAAGTTAATGTATTACTATAATTCAACTTAAAAGGTGCAATTTACATATTGTATAGACAAATAATATGCAAATCAATATATTTCAAGCTTTTATTTGTTTGGATGTTACTGATTAGGACTTGCAGCTTAAGAAAACCTCAAATTCAAAAACTAAAAAAAAATAGAATATTGCATAAAATCAATTTAAAAAGGACTCTAAATACAAAAAATATCAGGCCTCCTAAAATAAAATCTTGCATCTGTACTTAATACTTGGCTTGGGCCCTTTTGCATGAATGACTCCTTAACCCGGCGTGGCATGGATGCTAGGAGCTTTAACCCAGCGTGGCATGGATGCTAGCAGCTTTAACCCAGCGTGGCATGGATGCTAGGAGCTTTAACCCAGCGTGGCATGGATGCTAGCAGCTTTAACCCAGCGTGGCATGGATGCTAGGAGCTTTAACCCAGCGTGGCATGGATGCTAGGAGCTTTAACCCAGCGTGGCATGGATGCTAGCAGCTTTAACCCGGTGTGGCATGGATGCTAGCAGCTTTAACCCGGCGTGGCATGGATGCTAGCAGCTTTAACCCAGCATGGCATGGATGCTACCAGCTTTAACCCAGCGTGGCATGGATGCTAGCAGCTTTAACCCGGTGTGGCATGGATGCTAGGAGCTTTAACCCAGCGTGGCATGGATGCTAGCAGCTTTAACCCGGCGTGGCATGGATGCTAGCAGCTTCAACCCGGCGTGGCATGGATACTAGCAGCTTTAACCCGGCGTGGCATGGATTCTACCAGCTTTAACCCGGCGTGGCATGGATGCTAGCAGCTTTAACCCGGTGTGGCATGGATGCTAGCAGCTTTAACCCGGCGTGGCATGGATGCTAGCAGCTTTAACCCGGCGTGGCATGGATGCTAGCAGCTTTAACCCGGCGTGGCATGGATGCTAGCAGCTTTAACCCGGCATGGCATGGATGCTAGCAGCTTTAACCCGGTGTGGCATGGATGCTAGCAGCTTTAACCCGGCGTGGCATGGATGCTAGCAGCTTTAACCCGGCGTGGCATGGATTCTAGCAGCTTGTGGCATATCTCAGCTGTTATGGAGACCAACTTGCTTCCATCACAGCCTTGAGCTCTTCTTTATTGTTTGCTCTCTTCTCGTTCAGCTTTCTCTTGACAATGTCCCACATGTTTTCAATGGGGTTCAGGTCAGGTGGGTTTGTGGGCCAATCCAGCATGGTGATCCATGGTTGTTGAAGCAGGATTTTGTACTTTTGGCAGTGTGGGCAGGTGCCAAGTCCTGCTGGAAGATGAAGTCTGCATCCTCATACAGCTGGTCCACTGAAGCAAGCATGAAGGTCTCCAAAATGTCCTGGTAGACGGCTGCATTGATGCTGGACTTGATGAAGCTCACAGGTCCATTCCTTATGAAGTCCTCCACACTTTTAAAGGTCCTTTCCTGACCATCTTCTCCAGGCTGCTGTCAGCCCTCCGGCTTCTACACCGTTTTCTTCCACACTTCTTCCTTCCACTTAACTGTCCATTGATGTGCTTTGAGACAGCACTCTGAGAACATCCAGCTTCTTTTCTATCACTTTTTGTGTCTTTCCACCTTGTGCAGGGACTCAATGATGGTTTTCTGCACAACTGTCAGATCAGCATCTTCCCCATGATTGTGAATTCTTCTAAACCAAGACAGGGACTTTTTAAAGGCTCAGGGCACTTATGGAGGTGATTTGGATTACTTTCCTAAATTGGAATGTGACAGTTTGAGCTACAATACTGGAGCTATTCACAGTATTCTAATTTTTTCAATTTTGAATTTAAGGTTTTCTTAAACTGCAACATCTAATCAGCAACATCCAAACAAATAAATCTTCACAAACACCGTAAACACTGTTTAGCCCAACAGGGATTCTGAAAAGCATTTATTGAGGTTAAAAAAGTTACTGAGTTCTGCTTTAAAATTTTTGAATGAACACTTTTTATATGATCGGCCTGACTTTGCATTATATTCAAACGTCACTGGCTGGTCACCACAGTCTGGACCACCGTCCACTTTCAGACCTGATTAACTAGCGCTGCTCAACTTCCCAGACTGAGACGTCTCTGGCTTCAGAGAGGATCTACTAACATGCTGTCCTGCACAACACCGGGAGAGACCAGAAACCATGTCGCTGCTGCAGCTGCTCCGGTGACGCACTCAGAGGTGCGTTTGAGAGAGGAGGAAAAAAGAGGGTCTGCGGCGCAGCTGAAGCTGTAGCTAAGGACGGATCTGATCAAACCATGACTCCTGGATTACAATAAGAAATCAAAGAGTTGTTTCAGACACGGGGTAAAGCGCAGAAGCGCCCTTTAAGACGAGTTCTAAAGGTGAACAGTGAAGGTACCTCTTATTTTCAAAGGTAGATTATTCCAGAGGTGGAACGACAGGGAAGGCCCCGACTTATCTAAAGCCCCGTTTCCACCCGCGGGTCTGGGTCGGGTCAGGTCGGGCCAGGCCGGATCGGGTGGGTTTTGGTACGGATGTGTTGATTTCACGCTGCGTCCCCACAGCAACCTGTACTCACTCTGGAGGCGCTGGACAGCGCTGCTACGTGACCGCGTGACATCATCGCCATGCAGCCCCGTTTAACCAAAACACCGGCACCACACATGACAGAGACAAAAGGAGTCACCCCAGCTTTGTTTTTAAGCTTGGTCATGCGGGAAGTGAGATTTTTCAACAAATCAATGCATTGCTTTGTATTAGCTCCACCTCTCTGGTCCGGATCGGTTAGATCAGTACCCCTACCGAAGGGTGCCAAAAAAGTAGGCCGGGTCGGGTCGGATATAAGGGTACCCGTCCCAGTTTTTATCTGTGGAGACGCAAAAAAACGTGGACCGATCCGGCCCGACCCGACCCAGACCCGCTGGTGGAAACGGGGCTTAAGCTACTTCCTGGACCTCAGTACCTGCAGGAGCAGCTGGTCTGCTGACCTCAGGGACTGAGGAGGTGAAGGAGCTCAGAGAGGTGCGACAAGGCCATTTAAACACTTAAAAACAAACATAAAAGGTTTAAAAAAACCTTCTCTTGTAGAAGTACCAATCTTGACGTGTTTTTCGCCCATTTCATGACGTCACCCCAGAACAGACAGATTCTGAAGGGTCACAGATTTGGTTTTACCACATAACTCATCTGGATAGATATTTGTAAACATTGATGGATGATCGAACTCCAAATAAAACAGAGCAGCCTGTTATGGAACTGTATGTGCTCGACCCAGAGTCTGATATGGAGTTTGAAGTACACGCAGTACCACAGAAGTACCACAGAGACCCCTTAGGTAAGTAAATTAGCAAACAAGTCATAGGCTAACAGTTAGCATTGAGCTAGGAGATGTTTTCACTCACCGGTGTTGTTGTCTGTCCATGAGGCATTTTTATGGTGAAACTGCGTCAGGTTTCAGAAGTAATACCCGAGAAAAAACACTTTACTGCCTGAGATTCATGAAGTTGTCAGGAGTGAAGTTCACACACAAAGCTGAGGCCGTTTTTCTGCTCCTGGAGATCAAATCCAACCACTTCTGCTGACCTGCTTCATTGTCCAGTACAACAAATAAACTTCCACGCTGAACAGCCACATTTTGTCCAACTTGCTGTCATCTAGAGCAGCGGTTCTCAGTCTTTTTTATAATGAGCCCCAATTTTTCAGTCCAAACTGGTCCAGGGTCCATTCACTGCACTGTCTTAGTCAATCATCATCAGTCAGTCATTTTCTGCACCGCTTATCCAGTTCAGGGTCGCGGGGGTTGCCGGAGCCCATCCCAGCTATTATCAGGCGAGAGGCAGGTACACCCTGCAAAAGGTCACCAGTCTGTCGCATTAGTGTATTAGTGTAATGATCTAATTTTTGGTTTGTTTATTTAATAACTAAACCAGATCAACCCGCCTTTAACAGACTGACCCGAGTAAAATGTGATGTGATAAACACAAATAACATAATATAAAAATATATTATGAGATCATCACAAACACATCTATATCACACGTACAATTTATGGAATAAAATCAGACTCCTACAAGAACAAATCAGAATTCGGCTACAAACACAAAATCTACAACATTTTACTACAAAAAGAGGAACAACAGAAAAAACTGATGGAAACTGATTTAAAAGAAAAGATAAAATGGTGCAGCAATAGATCACATTGAAAATAAAAAGGCTTAACTTAAATGATCTGTGAAAAGTTTAGAGAGGCCATTAAAGCACAAAATTTTGTTGAGCAATTTATTTATTTAAACTTTTCTTAGAATTTTTTTTAAGAACTTCCAAACATTACAGATGTTTTCTGCATCAGCAGCTGATTTTCTCTCTTGTGTTAGAGTGTTAGATGTTTGTTTCTAGATTAAGCGTGCAGATGCTTCAGGGGTTCTGTTAGCCTTAGCATTAACATTAGCATTAGCTGGTGCTCCATCCAGACTTGTTATCTCCACTTGCTAATCCATATTTGATACATTGGAGTGGATTTTTGCCTTTTTAGGATCATTTTGGGACCATTTTTGTCTTTATCATTTAGTTTTAGTACTTCTTTACAACGCTAGCTACAAGCTAGCGACTAGCTGAGTGTCTTCTTCTGCTTGTTTGTTGAACTCTGACAAATTACCGCCAACAGGTGGGGGAGGCTATTCATGCAATTCAGTTAGTCATAAGTAAAAGTGAAAACATACGGCCGTCGTGGCCCACATATGTGTTAAAGGAAAGTTAGGTTATGATTCTCCTCCAGTTTCTCTTGAACAAAGTGGGCGTCTCGCTACGACGCTACACATGGGTGTTTGTCGCTCTATGATTGGTGCCACCTGACGATGTAAACCTGTGGTCAGTCAGTCGTTTCAAAGGAGCTAGAGCTTGGCCTAAATATTCTATATTATTCAAATACGCAGGAATGAAGAAAAAAACGACTTAAATGAAGTTTTTTTGAGAAAATAACACGGTAACATGCTTAAAAGCTCTTAAAAGTCCATTTTTGATGATAGGGCTCCTTTACAGTGTTCATTGTTGACAGCAGTGGCAGCCATGAGAAATGATGGGATGTGGAGAGACTAATCAGTTCTGTCCCACGGTGGCTCCTGCTCACAGTCAGCCGGGCTCAGAGGTTCTGGTCCCGAGTCTGTGGTGCCAGATGCAACATCTTCAGTGGTCCTGAAGTCCTCATGCCTCATCGGGTTGGAGCCGTTTGCTGGCATGCCAAGGATCATTAGCATGATGGCGGGCGGTCACAGAACCCAGTCTATCAGTGTATGAGGCCATCAGTTTGGTTGTCTTATATGTAGAATAGTTATTCAGAGTATGACTTTTATTAATGTTGCATTTTTTTAACTGTTAAAAAAAGAAAAGCTCAGATTTACTTTAATGGGTTAAAATGAACTTTGAGTGTGTTTCTGCTTTTAGCTTCCGAGCTCTGAGGAAGGAAGGAAGAGAAAAAAGAGCCAAGAGACACAAAGAAAGGGAGCGAGGAAGAGATGAAACGTGATGCGGGTCATTACGCTGGACTTAATGAAGCCTGTTTGCCTTGATAACCACCCATTTCATTAACCGCTGCTACACAACAGCCTGTTTGCTGGTGCTACACACTCCTCCCCGCCCTCCACCTGCTCCTTGCCCATTGTCTGGCTCCATGGAGTGAGACATTAGGTTAGATGAGAATGTGATTAATGAGACTCCAATTAATTAATTGAATACAAGTACTTCTCACTACTTTGTCTTATTCTTCTTTTTACTCTGTTTCCGTCATGCTTCCACCCCAAGTCTCTCTTTTTTCTTTTGTCTTTTGGCTGCACAATGCTGAAGGATATTGCACATAAATTATTGTGTAAAACTCCATGTGTTTCTTCATATATTGGCAGGAAAATGTGCAAAAGGTGTGAAAACGAGGTCTGTTTGATTCTGACAAGCTTGAAAGTCGATGTTTGATCTAAGCGGTTTATTCTTTAACACAGCCTCGTTCTATTTATGCTCTACACCAGTGTGTCCAGCTTTGGTCCTGCAGGGTTTAAATGTTTCCCTGCTCCAACACACCTGATGCAAATGAATGAGTCATTGTGCAGAACCTCATAGGCTGTTGGATCCATTTAGTTTTAATCGGATGTGTTGGAGCAGGGAAACACTGAAAACCTGCAGGACAGCAGCCATGGAGGACCAACTTTGGACTCCCCTGCTCTATGTTAGAGACAGATATGGACATTTTGTCCATCTTCTACCTCATTTACACAGCAGATCTGGTCATTTTTTGGGGCTCTTGCGGATCCACACCCTGTTGGAGCAGACGGAGTAATACCACCAGAGACCATGGGGGCAGTGTTGAGCTGCAACCAGTCAACAGAACATAGAAGAAGAAACTTGGAGATGCATTTAATGACAATGGACCACCACTGCACTGCCTTCCATGTCTCTTACTGAGAATGTACAGTAAGATGATGTTCTCCACTGTCTCCATGGTTACTATTGACTAAAACATCGAAAGTCGGAGGTGAACTCTAAATTCTGCTCCCCCTCTGGTGGATGTCATGACTGACAGACACACCAAAGTAAAGGACGCGTGGAAGTATGAGAGCAATGATATTTGCAACGGACGTGCATACATAGAGAAAATAAGTGGGTCTTAACACAGGCTTGCTATTAGTTCTGTAAGTAGTCTTCAGGACCAGTTCTCCAGGCTTCTTTAAGAACTTTCCAAAGCTCTGCGTTGGATACTTCAGCCTTCTGATCCCACACAGCTGCAACACTGAGGTCCAGGTTCTGGGGAGGAACCGTCCCTCCGTCAGACCTGTTGAGGTCCAGGTTCTGGGGAGGATCCGTCCCTCCGTCAGTCCTGTCGCCTCTGATCTTTAGTCCAGTTCTTGGGTCATGTGACATACCTCAGGCTTTCCTAAAAAAAAACGGCTACCTGTCTCCCACGTTTCCATGGAGACCATTTCTGATGAGATGATGGATCAACTGCAGGGTCTCAGCTCCTGGTTCAGGTCTTTGTCAGACTGTAAGTGGAAGATCTGAGTTTAGATCAGGAAATTATTTGGACTTGTTAGTGACAGAAACGCAGACGTTAGTCGGACAGATTCCATGCAGCAGCAGCAGATTTACCAACAGCACTTGGAACCTGTGAATACGTTTGGAACACCCCCCGCTGCGCTTTGATTTTTATATAATCACACTACTCACACATCCAGTGACTCAAACCTTGTTTAAGTCTGTCTGCTTTGTCTGCTCTTCTCTTTCATCATGTCTACAGTCCCTCTCCTCCATTTGTATCTGCGTTTCCACCTCTCTGGTGATTGTTGTTTAACAGGCTGTTGCATGACTCACAGCACATTGTTACAATGACGACGGCCCTATTTGTCACCGGGATGAGGCTCCGCACTGTATAAATCATTAAACCAAGTGGAGACACAAAGCCTCTTTGCCTCTCTTCCTCCTCCTCCTCCTCCTCTTTCTACTTCAGTTCACCTTTTCCCCCAGCTCCTTTGCTAGTCTGAGGTAGATGTAGATGAAGAGCAGCTCACAGTTTGGGAAATGGAGACGAGATTGCTGTTGAAGTTGAGGCTGGATTTAACAAGAGTTTATCATGAAGCAATCCACAGAACCCAGATGGTCCTTCACGCTGCTTCAGTAGGACAGAGACAGGTTGGTAATTTCAGTCTGTCTATTATTGTCCCTGATGGATTTTGTGTCAATGGCTCATCACATATATGAATTTTGTTACATACAAATACGGCAAAATAAGCACAGGATGCTCATTTTACCCAGAAACTACTGTGCTAGCATTGTACGCTACCAAATAAACTCTAAATAAACCTTTTTAACTACCAGCCACTGTGGATGACAGGTTCCTAAAGTTGCCAGCCAATCAGAATTGAGTGGGGATTGGCCAGATTAAAGTCTAACTGGATCCATTTAGTCAGAAACTCCCAGTCTCCCCAACTTGGTTTTCAGGTTCCTGCATGAAGTCTGGTTTATGAGATCAAACTATCCGCATGCTGGATCTCAGGTGTCTGGCTAGTTGCTGACGTCAGACACACCTGGAGTAATCAGTTTGTCCAGTCATGAAAGACAGGAAGCAAAGGTGCTGTCTGAAGTTCAGGAAGTTGTGGAGTCGTGCATACAGCCCATTTAATCACTATTTATAGTCACTAGTTATAGTTACTATTTAAAGTCACTATTTATAGTCACAAGTAATTGTCACTAACTGTAGTCACTATAGTCACTAGCTTTAGTAACTAGTTATAGTCACTATTTATAATCAATAGTTATAGTCACTATTTATAGACACCATTTATAATCACTAGTTAGAGTCAATATAGTCACTATAGTCACCTGTTTTAGTCACTATTTATAGTCACTAGTTATAAGCACTGTTTATAATCACTAGTTATAGTCACTATTTATAATCAATAGTTATAGTCACTATTTATAGACACTAGTTATAAGCATTGTTTATAATCACTGGTTATAGTCACTATTTATAATCAATAGTTATAGTCACTATTTATAGTCACTAGTTATAAGCATTGTTTATAATCACTGGTTATAGTCACTATTTATAATCAATAGTTATAGTCACTATTTATAGACACCATTTATAATCACTAGTTAGAGTCAATATAGTCACTATAGTCACATGTTTTAGTCACTATTTATAGTCACTAGTTATAAGCACTGTTTATAATCACTAGTTATAGTCACTATTTATAATCAATAGTTATAGTCACTATTTATAGTCACTAGTTATAAGCACTGTTTATAATCACTGGTTATAGTCACTATTTATAATCAATAGTTATAGTCACTATTTATAGACACCATTTATAATCACTAGTTAGGGTCAATATAGTCACTATAGTCACTAGTTTTAGTCACTATTTATAGTCACTAGTTATAAGCACTGTTTATAATCACTAGTTATAGTCACTGTTCAAAGTCACTATTTGTAGTCACTAGTTATAGTCACTATCTATAGCCACTATAGTCACTAGTTTTAGTCACCATTTATGGTCAATAGTTATAGTAACTATTTATACTTACTATTTATAATCAGTAGTTGTAGTTACTCTTTATAATCACTATCTATAGTCACTAGTTATAGTAACTAGTCATAGTCAGTATTTATTTTCATTAGTTATAGTCACTATCTATTACAGTTTAACTTTTAGAAATAATATTTACAATAAAAGCAATTTGTTTGGCCTGAACCACGTCTCCCCCTCATTCTTGTCATGGGCTATGAGCCCGCCTGTGACACGTGGGGGCTTGTCCGGGATTTAGATAGTTCATCCACTACATTTCAGTCTTTCATTGTCTCAGCTCTCAGAGCTTACAGTGGACATCGGATGGTATTTCATTAACTGGCACAGCAAATCTGAATCAGATTATTTCCAAATGAGGAAGAAGGGTAACGTTCAAAAAGTTTGATCTGATCTCCGATAAACCATGGCTCCTTATCTTCCCACTCTCTTGATCCTCTCACCGTGTCTCAGAAGTCACAGGAAGGATATCTGAAAGAACTTAAAGTAAAACGAGCCGAATCTCTCTGTTCTCCGCGTTTCATGTAACATATTCCCACAATAACGATCAGCGTGCATCGACCCGTGCTGCCCGGTTTCATTAGAGGAAGACTAATGAAAGCAGAGAACAAAACAGCCGTGTAAAGGCTTATAGACAAATAAATAAATAAACTTATCAACATGATGTTTTCCATCGTTATCCCAGACGCAGTCTGTGAGAAATTCTGACATGTATTCAATAAACTGTCAGCACAATCAGCATCAATATGTTGGAGCTTTGACGAGTAACGCCACAAACCCAGCGGAGACAAAGGCAGCTGTTTATCTGACAAAGCCACAGAAGTATTCGCTTGTCCTCCATCACAGGCTCAGATGAAACGCTGCATGTTGAAGTGGCTGCAGCTTTTCACTCAGTTGTCATCTGTTTTATTTCTTTCTTCTTTCATGGCCCTTCATTTATGGAACATAACAATCCGCTCCATCTCATTTGATTCATTAATTGCACAGGGATTTACGAAAAAACAACCCAGGAATAGTGTTTAATTTATCGTTTTCTGGTACTAATTTGATATTAAGCATCTGGATTAGCTGGAGCTTTCGAAGCCTGTTATTATGATGTCGTACATCATCCTTGCCGCGGATGTCAGTCTCATTAAGTGCTCATGTTAAATGTTAGTTGTAATGTGATTCCTGCTCATCCTTCCTTCAAGTCTTGCAAAGTCTGTCCACACACAGCTTCCCCGGTTTCAGAAATACTTGAGATCAGCTCGGCAGTTTCTCTAAAACCTACAGAACACAAGTGGGAAAGGAGACCAAATTAAATCTGAGCCAACAAGGGGCTGAATCCATCCTCCCAATGGACAATCTGTGTAATCTCATTATTTCAGCTGGGGTGAAAATGTTAAGAGTCCAGATTTAGAAATCTGTCTTAAAGGGACTAGAAGCAGGAATTTAAAAAGAAAACAAACATGAATGTCCATTTTTTTTCATACTAATGGGTGATGAAGCGCTAAATACCAAAAATAACGTTTCCACCCACGTTTCTCTCCGTTGCCTTGAACAGGCTGTGTGCTGCAAAATGCGCTGCAATTCAGTGTCCGAGTTTCCCACGCTGCCCTGCGGACGTGATGTCAAATGACGCTACATCCACAGTTTTGATACAGGAAGATGGTCGTGGTAAATTCAAACACTGTAAGCGATAGTTATGGATTCTTCTGCCGCCAGCAAACGATCCAGATCAACTGAAAGACACTAAAAAGTGGAACTACGAGGAAAAAGCGTAGTAAACAACATTATAGCTGCAGTTTGTGCTCCCGTGACGGCTTGGCTCGTGGCTGCAGGTACCTGAAGCGCCAATCGCGAGTTTCGTTTCTTAATCTTGCCTCAAGTCCCTTTAAACCCTGAATTCTTTCAGAAAAGAGCTCCAGCTCAGACGGGCCAATGAAACTATTTAGATGTGCACGAAGGGCAACCCACACTTCCATGGCTTCATGCAGAGATGTTGCTTTTTATTGTTTCTGTTATTTAAGAATGTTTAATATTAGCTTATTTACTGATTTCTGATATGCTGATATTATTCAACTGCTAATTTCCGTTATTACACAGCTCTTTAGAGTGCAGTAGACTGCTAATAACCTTAAAGGGTTACAACACCCACAGAATAATGGTCCTTCATTTTCTACTCACCCTCATGGTGAGCAAGACTCTGGAGCACTTTTTTAATATTGAATGCCGTCTGAGATCCTTTTTTTTTTTTTTTTTCCGATTATCCGCCGACTTTCATATAATTGGAGTGACCGGTGCTCAACACAAAAAGGTCCATAAAAGTCCACAAAAACTTGTCAATATTCCTCCATACTGCTCGTCCAGTGTAATCCAAGTGTCCTGAGTGGGTAGCGTTGGGGGTATTTTACATGACTCCAGAAAGCAAGACTCCAGATTTGTTTATTTTTTTTAAATTTCTTGTTCCGAAGATGCAACGTGCGAATAAAAAAGAGCTAAAACACTTTTCAAGCTTCTATGAGAAGAGAAAAGGCTTAATCCCTTCATATATGTTCATTTGGCCCTCTTTTGTACAGACTTCTTAGAGAGAAGCGTTTTACATCACGTAAATGCTTTGAATTGGCTCTCTAACCCTTTTCTCTGGCCCTTCCTCAGCATGTCAGCATCTGACACCCCTTTGCTCTGAAGGGCTAGATTCATACCCACTTCCCCTCATTATGTCCACTACCCCTGCATGCAAAGAGCAATTGACCTATGGCTAAGCCACGCCCCCTCCACTCACTCGGACAAACAACATTCAGTGACAGGCGCTATGTGACATCTCGGGACATGACAGCTGTCAACACGGACAACAGACGCGTGATCAGACAGAGAGATCATGTCGAGATAAGTTAAAAAACATAAAAACAAAACAAACAAACCCAAAAAATTGTTCACGTCTTAAACTGGGAGTCGAAATTAAGCCTGTGAATCTCTGAATGTGACTCGTGTCGCTCCCTCAGTTTCTTGCACAAACTCCTGTACCGCTGCTGTTGTTGTGCCAAAAAGTGATTGTCTGACAAAAACTGATCAAACAGCGATGGAAGCGGAGCAGTCTGGCTGCAGCTTGGAAGCCAGAGGCGTGTCGTTACCGACGTTACTTCACCGGCTCTCGCGCAGAACAGTGTCCGCCTTAATGCAGCTCGTGGTCGGCCTGAGTGTTGCAAGTCACACCGCGTCTCCTGCTGTGGCAAAAGCCAGCAGAGGACCAGCTTTTTGGATGCCTGTAATAGTGTCTGAGCCCCAGACATGAATCCATGCTCATTCAAGGCACAAAGGCATGGTTAACAGGCTCCCTGTGTTGAAAATGCCCGTATAAGCGTTTCTCGCCGAGATATTGCGATTGGGGTATTTTCGCTGCTGCGTTCCAGCGAAGGCTCGGAGCTGCTTCCAACCCTCGTGGCCTTCATATTTTTGACACTAGCTACCATCTACACTTGAAATTTCACCGATTGGATGTTCAGAAATAAAGTTATGAGCTCTGCTCTTTCACCGGCTCTCGCGCAGAACAGTCTCCGCCTTAATGCTGCTCGCGGTCGGCCTGAGTGTTGCAAGTCAGTAATCGACGTGTTGTACTACACGACAGCGTCTCATGTACCATTACCACGTAACAGAACTAGCACGTTTGGCTAGCGTTAGCCAACTTAAACTAACGTTAGGGAAGGTAACTTCATATTTCTTTCCAGCAAAGTGACAACATGTTTCCTCAAATACAATGTTCCCTTACCTTAGAACAGATGTAGACATCTTTGTTCATTTTATCCACGTTCAGTTGATGTTGTGGTCTGCTGCATAAATTTGGCCCGATGTGACTTGGTAAAAGGCAAAAAAATACACCCAGTCGCCCAGCCTCTCAGGATACCTAGTGTCAGAGTTGCATGTACCCCATGCACACGTTTGACCATTTTAAACTAAAAAGAACACATAAAAACAAACAAAAACAGACTAACTTCAATGCATTTCAATGGACGTTCAAGCTGAGAATGTCCAAGTGTATGGGATAGCTGTGCGCACTGTGATTGGCTCATCGCGTGTGGGGGCGTGGTTTAGCCATAGGTCAATTGGGACACCGGTACCTTCACAGGAACGCAGAAAATTTAGGGGTAGGGCTAAAGAGAAGTGCTAGGGAGTGTACAGTATTGGGACGGGCCCTTAGTAAACAGGCGGCCGTAACTGGCTGTAAGGCTCTACCTACGTATACTTGAGTATTGTTATCTATTTTTCATTATTAATGAGTAGCATGTTAATGCTGGACTAGGGGAACAAGGAAGGGGGGGGGGGTGGGGGGTTAGGGGCAAGGAAAGGAGAGAAGAGAAAGGAGACAAAGATGTTTCAGTCTAGTGGACTAACCTTCGTTTCTCACATGATTTACTGGCTTTAAGTTCCACATTGGGTGTTTGGTTGATTTATGCTCAAGTTTAAAACTCCGAAGTTCATGATGTCAAGTTGAAACCTCGACTCACCGAGTTGGCAGTAGAACATAGTTGATGGAGTTTAAAAGGTCACTTTTCTGTTTTTCTGCTTAATGTGCTGCTCCCACCGTGCACAACATGATGGGAAGTTTAAAGCTGGAGTTGAAGACGGATGCCAACGGCAGAGATAAACATCCATTCAGACGTCAGCGGTGGCGTGTAGACGGTTATCAACCCGCCGGTCACATGTCCAATAAACCAGACAGATTTATGTGTTAATTACAATCAGCAGTGAAACATAGAAAGATGGATTTATAGAAATGTGTAATTGCACGCTGCACATGCAAACAATACGTCAGAAGCATGACATTCAGGAAGTGGCCTTTCAGTCTGTGTGAATATAGAGAGTGTCATGTGTGTTTAAGGGCGTGCTAAATCAAGAGTAGTAACGTGCTGCATTAATAAGTGTCAGTGTAAAGAGCTCGTGGAGCCGCTGGCCTGCTTTTACTATTCGCTCTGAATAAGGAAACAGGCTTCAAAGGTTACAGTCAGTCAGAGGAATTCATATCCGCATTATGAAGATTTCCAGCAGCTCTAATGAATTTCTCTCTTTCTCTTTTTATTTATCAGGAAAAATCTTTTTCAGGGCACTTTAAAATGGTGGTTTTATTTCTTCTGTGTGACTCTAGCAAACATGCAGCTTTCTTTCTGGTGAAAATGTCCGAAAACACGTCCGGGGTAGATCTAATGTGAACTGAAAGCATCCCAGGAAACATGAGGAGTAAACAGCTGTTCTATCTGGTCTGATCTCTCACGGTTTACTGATCCAGGTCATATTTTCATCGGGCCGACTCTGGTGGTCCACTTGGAGGTCTGAACGAAAATGTGAACCTGATCTGAAGGCATTAAAGGAATAGTTCACCCTCAGAATGATGTAACTTTATTTTCCACTTACCCTGATGGTGAGCAAGACTCTAGACCACTTTTTTAATGTGTCAAATGCAGCCGGAGATCAGGACGACTTCTCGTTTCCCCCCAATGGAGTTCGCCAGGGTCCGAGCCAAAAAGGTCTATAAAAGTCCACAAAAAATTGTCAATATTCCTCCATACTGCTCGTCCAATGTAGTCCAAGTGTCCTGAGTGGGTAGCATCCAGAATTTACTTGAAACTACGTCATTTAGTATATTTTAAGAGTCTAAAAAGGAGTATTGTTTACGTCCATGAAGCGTCACAGGCGCGGTCACGAAACTACGGAAGCCTCGGCGTTCAGAGCCTACTCTGCCAATAATGCAAGCATAGAAGAAGAAATTCACTGTTTACATTGTGGTAAGAGCGTAAGAGCTCTAAACAAACCGGGACAAACACAGGAGGGGGTGGATATTGATCTAAAAGAAAGAAAGAAAGAAAAAGAGAACGCGCGATCTCGTCTGCCGTGGCTTCCGTAGTTTCGTTAATGCGCACCGGCGTGCTTGCTGGGCATGCGATGTAGTCTTGTTTAGACTCTAAAAATATACTAAATGATGTAGTTTCAAGTAAATTCTGGATGCTACCCACTCAGGACACTTGGATTACATGGGACGAGCAGTATGGAGGAATATTCACAATTTTTTGTGGACTTTTATGGACCTTTTTGGCTCGGACCCCGGCGAACTCCATTGGGGGGGGGAACGAGAAGTCGCCCTGAACTCCATCTGCATTTGACATATTAAAAAAGTGGTCCAGAGTCTTACTCACCATCAGGGTAAGTGGAAAATAAAGTTAAATCTTTCTGAGGGTGAACTATTCCTTTAAGGCTTTTAAAGATATCATAAACTTTTTTTTTTTTTTTTTTTTTGCGTGTTTAAATGTTTTGTATATTTTGTCTGATATGGACCTCCCTTTTGTGTCCGGAATAAAGCATTATATATAAATATATATATATATATATATATATATATATATATATATATATATACATATAAACTTCATAAAGGGGGGGGGGGGGGGGGGTAAAGGTGGATTCAGTTCAAGATTAAATCAAACCAGCTACAATTAGAAATCCGCTTTTCTCAATGAGAAAATGCTAAATACAGATTTTTAAGATGACATGAGCAATACCATAGTTGTTTAGAAAATTAATTAATTAGATAAATTCCCATATAATAGCACATTAATATTGACACTCATAATATATTTTATTGTTTGTGTTGTACAATGATCTGGCATTTCCCTGAAACTATCTTGGGCCCCCAGTTGATATGCGCTGATGACCCCACTGTTTGAACCAGCATCTTTTCTATTTAAGAAAAATTTCAAAGGTTATATTCTTATACGATAAAAAGTACAACAAAGGGACCCCAAAAAAAGTATCAGTAAGAGTAGTAGTATTGATAAATCCTTAAAAACGCACTACAGAATGCTTCTCGATTTTCTCATTTTTCCTCTGTTCCTCTGATAATGTTTTCTTGCATTTGCATCTTTGCTGAATCTTACGGTGGCCCACAGGTGCAAATGCACTTTATACAAAAACAACTGCAGCAAGAACATGCTGCATAAATGAAATAAAACTGCAACAAGAAAAAAACTGCAAATACCATCACAACTGCAAAAAAGAACATGCTAGATAAACGAAACAACTGCAACAAGAAAAAGCTGCAAATACAAAAAACTGCAACAAGAAAATGCTGCAAAAAAACGAAAAAACTGCAAAAATAATCCAAAAACTGCAACAAGAAAAACTGCAAACGAAAAATAAAAACTAAAAACTACTGCAACACGAAAATGCAGCATAAACGAAACAACTGCAACAAGAAAAAGCTGCAAATACAAAAACTGCAACAAGAAAAAGCTACATAAACAAAAACAACTGCAATGGGAAAAAGCTGCAAAAACGAAAACAACTGCAACGGGAAAATTGCAACAAGAAAAGCTGCAAAAACGAAAAATAATCCCAGAAAAACTGAAACAAAAAAACAAGCAACAAAGCTGCAAATACAAAAGCTGCAACAAGAAAAAGCTGCAAAAACGAAAAACATTTTCTTCATTTTCTTGTTGCAATTGTTTTAGTTTTTTCGCATTTTCTTTTGTGGCAGCGTTTTCTTCCTGTAGTTGTTTTTGTACTTTTGAACTACTTGCAGTTGCACCTGTGGGCCACCGTAGAACTGAATGATGTTTGTTCAAGACACCCGCTGTTTTTATATCCGTTTAGTAGCATGTGACACGGTGTGAAACCCACAGTGTGCATCTGGGATGCAACGTCACGTTGCATCCCAGATAGAAAAAGTTGCATGGTCAGCTTCAGGACTCCGCTGGACAGTGCCGGCTAGCCTGGCACACACCATGTGTGAGATACACGGCAAGTCAGTCTGGCTTCCCTCCATTGGAAGGGATTTCCACACCGGTAAAAAATGGACCGGACCAATTGCAGTGTGAGAGGCGGGACTTTACGACACGTCTTTTTTGGCGACTCAGTTCTCTAACCATAAACAGTCATATTGGCGGCTGCGGAGGAGCGACTAATCAACGATGCACTTTCTGATGTCCTAATGAACTGTGATTGTCCTTAAACCACATCAACTTGCTGCTCTGAGGACTTTCCTCTTACAAAAAGGCGTTTGCATCACTTCCGTGTTTCTCTGATTGGTTCTCTCCGGTTCAATTTCTTCCTGTTAGTCCCGCCTCTCGTCTCAAGTTGGAAATCAGCCTCCAGCGGAGGGAAGCCAGACTGACTTATCGTGTATCTGATAGCGATAGTCAGGCTGCTGTACCAGGCGAAGTGACGGCTGGTTGGTGTGCCATCAGAACAGGTCAGAAACGCATATTTTCAGGGTTGAAAAGTTACGTCGTTGGTCTTTGAACCTGGAACCCTGGTCCGGCTGGCGTGTCAAATCTGGACCACTCCTGGCCCAGACAACACATGCCAGAGCTGTAAAGTAGTCCAGATCCGGCCTGGATGAGTCCGTCTCGGTAGAAGAAGAGGACTCGGTGTTGTAGATCACTCACTTCACCGTTTATTTTCATGCCATCATTTCCAACCTCTCCTTCCTCTCTACTGTCATTACTTCCTCTTCATCCTCTTCCCCTCTCTGATTTTCTTGCCATACTCATTTCCTCTCCTCCTGCATTATCTTCCTCCCCCCTCCTCCCCCTCCATCTCATCCATCTCTTGCTGAGAGGCTGCGTCAGGGCAGATAAATGTTGGACAGATGTTATGTAGAAGTCTTGCCCTAGGTGGCATAACAAAATAAGAGTGTGTGTGTGTGTGTGTGTGTTTGTCGCCTTGGGTGTCTTCAACTAAATAAGAGTAGAATAAAATGCCTTGAGATGTTCCCAATACATCCCCCCTGCAGCCAGACAGTGCGTGTGTGTGTGTGTGTGTGTGTGTCATGTAGTATGTGTTTTACTGCGCCTCTGCAGTGTGATGCTCAAATTAAATTACCATCTGTCTACAGAGCATGTATGTAGGACTTCATGATACTCCTCCCATCTTTACTCACCCACTTGTCTTACTTTTCCTTTCATAAATGAAAACATAAATGAAAAAAAAAACAATAAAAAGGACAAAAACAGACCATGCGAGGAACGGAAAGGTCCTCCTGCTCTGTTTCCAGATGTGATGAGTCATTTTTCAGTATTCAGCGTGTTCATACTGATTTGATTTGATTTGATTTATTGTTTAGCACACACATGTATAACAAATGGTGCAGGGAGGGAACGAAGCCGATTGGCTTGTACATATGTTGCACTCCTATCACTAATTACAGCACAACATGTTTCACTGGCTGATAATCATACAGTAGACAAAAGGAAAAGAAGAAACAAAAAAAAAAACCTAAAAAACAAAAATGCATTCAAAATTAACATTCAGTTGGCAATAGACATGAAAATGGCAGGAACAAGGATAAAAAGCAAAGGAAAAAGAAAATGAAGAATAGCTAATGTAGATTTTTAACTGCTTTTTAAAAAGTGCATGAGAAGATATGGATCTTAGAGAAGGAGGCAGTCCATTCCAGATCATAGGTCCTCTGTAGGACATATTATACTGGTGGTGGGATGTACGGGAAAAAGGAAAATGTAGAGTGGGATAATCACGATGTCTAGTATGGTGAGAATGTACAGTAAAAGTGGAAGTAAAAAAGTTCTGAAAAGTAACAGGGAGATCTTGATTTCTGTAAAAAAATTTGTGAATAAACAGACAAATCTGGTAGTTATTCAGTTTATGTATCGGTAAAATAGAATATCTTAAAAATAATGGTAAAGACGGAGCATATCTGTTTTAACGTGATATAAATCTTAAGAACCTCTTCTGAATAATACATAGTTTCTTGAGAGAAGTTGGATATGTAGCTGCCCAAACCATGTTACAGTAATTCAGATACGGGAATAAAAAGGTATAATACAGCGTTCAGATGGGCAGAGTGATGAGTTAATGGACAGACTTTTCTTAATAGAAAAGTCTGATGAGGAGGAAACGTTCAGGACGTATTCTGTGGACATGCTGGTTTGTCTGAGACCTCAGGACATCAAATATGAACAGAGTTTCTAAAACGCTGCATTCACGGACCAGAGATGCACGATTCAGTTTGTTCCGTCATTGATACCTGTGCTGAGCGTATCAGCTGATACCAGATACCGATCTGATACTACAGGGAGTGCAGAATTATTAGGCAAATGAGTATTTTGACCACATCATCCTCTTTATGCATGTTGTCTTACTCCAAGCTGTGTAGGCCCAAAGCCTACTACCATTTAAGCATATCAGGTGATGTGCATCTCTGTAATGAGAAGGGGTGTGGCCTAATCACATCAACACCCTATATCAGGTGTATTAGGCAAACGGAATTATTAGGCAACTTAACAATAAACAAATATATACCCATTTCAATGATTTATTTTCACCAGGGAAACCAATATAACAGCTCAACATTCACAAATACACATTTCTGACATTCAAAAACAAAACAAAATTCGTAATTCTGGATTGCTGCTCATTTATCCGATATCCCATCCAGCCGATATCTGATCGGGGTGTTGGATCAGTGCATCTCTATCAGTAACGAGCAGCTCACCAGACACCAGACTGCAAAACTGGTTCTGCAGAGGGGGGTCTGATACATGAAGGTTCTGGTTCCTGAGTCAAACTGGAAACTGGATCCCTTCGTCTCTCGTACATCTACACTGAGAAAATATAACCATGCTCAAACTAAAAAATTTTTTTTTAAAAAATTCCAGATATCACATCTAGAATATTTGATTTCACACAATCTAAATTGAGTAACTTCATATGACCTGATTATTTTATCTTGATATGAACAATACTTAATAATACTCAACCTTATTTCTTTGCTTTGATCCAAATTATTATCTTAACTTTTAGTTATTGAACCAAACTAATAAACTGAAACTCCACTCAACTCATTTTTATTTAGTCAAACCAACTTGAAAATTTCTATTTTGCTAAATATGTTCCATGCTGTGATTTTGAACAATGTACTCTGCAGCAATATTCTTTTGCTCTTGATGCAAATTAACTCAGAATTTGCATCAGTGTAAATCCAGAACAACAAGACAATTTATCAGTAGGTTTAGTTGGATCCAACTCATATATTCCACACAATGGAAATGGTGGCAGCTTTATCTCCTTGAACTGTCCTTCACACTCATGGTGTAACTTTAACGTCCAAACTGAACAGAATTTCCCAACAACTTCCTCCGAATGTGAACATAACAAAGACAGTAAACACTTAACTCAAATTTATAGAATAACAATCGTAAAAGGGTAATTTCCTGTTGGATTTGCTTTTCCCATGAGCCTTTGCGGTTCAGATATGTTGAATTTGAAATTGGCCCTCCTCCTTTGTTGTTCATGCACACTGAAGCTGAAACAACTTAATAAATTTACTTTGAGTGAAAGAATAAAATTATGTTAGATTGGAGAGAGTGGGGGTTTTAAGTTGATTTGACTCAAAAAAGAAGATTTAATCACCAAAACCAAAATAATTAAAGACAATATCACGATGTTAAATGATGGTGCGTCTGGCCAGCATGTCGAGAGGGATTTTCTGGACGTAACGTGTGCTGACTGTGGTGTGCAGTGTGCATGCGTAATTCATTTCATGAAGAAAAAAAAATGAGAGAAATCCAAAAATTTGTTTTGGGTCCTTTTGTACATTTTCAGTTCGGGGGGGGGGGGGGGGGGGGGGGGGGGGGGGGGGGGGGGGAGTATAAATCAAACTTGATGTATCTAAATGCAAAAAGAGTGAGTTTTTCTATTAAATCAATCATTTTATTTTGTTTTAAAGGTACAGTATGTAAGAATTACTGACATCTAGTGGTAAAGATGGGTATTTGAAAGAAAAGATGTTTTCTTTTGTGTAAATGACTTCATATTCCAGCACTGTTGTGAATGTGCAGTGGCCGCTAGCAAAAATTCTCCCAGACATAAAGATGTTTTCATGTGTGAGGGATCCAGTGGTCTCAGGTGGAGTAATGACTGTACTACTGTACAGTATGAGTAAATACTTTTAATGTCTCTTAAGACATAACTGATCCCAAACAGTCTCTAACTCCCATTAAACAAAGTTGGTACAGCAGTTTTAAAGTTCAAATGGTTCTCACTTCACACACATTTTGTCCATTCAGGGACACCATAGTAAAAATGGTGGAACAAATATGGCAGCCTCCACATGTGCACCCCCCAGCAAATAGATATAAATGACTCATTTTGAGAAAATAAAGACATAGCATTTATTCTAGTGCAGCGATTACACATAAACAGAAACACAGTTCTGAATTATAAATCACATTTTTCTGCCATTGATCTTTAATTTTTTACACATTGTACCTTTAAACGGCAGTTATCAGTTTGAATGAACAACTGCATGTTCCACTTTTGTCAGTGTAATCTGATATCCTCCATGAACACGTCAGAAACTCGTCAGATAAACATAATAAAAGCTTCTGTTTCATTTCTGGTTTGATCAAACATTGATCAACGTTTTTGATCAGAGTCGTTGCCGTGACAACGGCTCTTTAACGAGGACGTGTCTGTATCAGCCATGTTGACCTCTGAAGGCGGTGAGTAAATGATCATCCCCTTTTGTCCCGGTGGATGGACATCCGTACCTCTGCTTCCACCTCGTTTCTTTCTCCTTCTTTTGTAGTTTCCACGCTCTGCTGTTTATGTCGGCTTTCCTGTAAATTCACGCACCAGTTAATCGATAGCGTTTTGGATTCAGCGCGTGCCGCCTCGGTCCGGCCTTCGCACGCGTTGAGCCGCAGCCAGAGATGCAGAAACGCTGCTGCCTGATTGATGAACTGTGGACAGAGTTCCCGTCTCCGTCTGCTGCTGCGGCAGAAAAATAAGCTGTTGTGTTTGGGAAAGTGACTGACAGCAGGCAGCAAACAGCCCGACGCTGACTCACTGACATCAACAAACTCTGCCTGTGCTGCTGTAATGTGCTCTGTTCCTCCCTGACAGGCAGACTGACAGCTCCGCTGACCGACTGCCAGCCACAAGAACTATTTATCTTTCTTTTCTTATCTTTCCTGATCTTTATTTTCCCTTTTTTTCCCCCCACTTTTCTTTCTTTAAGCTACTATTAGCCTTCTGGCCCCATGTAAACCGCTGTCAGGCTGCCTGTGCTCCAAACAGTGTTAAGTAATAATGGAAAAGGCCTTCAGGGCAATCACACTTAATTTTGTAACACTAATTTCCCAAAACGCCCTGAGTATAAAAAAAATCTATTAATTTGGCTTCACTTACACACACACACACACACACACACACACACATGCACACACATCACATCACATGGGAACACCAACATCTGCAAATACAACAAACCCATTTCCAAGTACGCACAAACATGAAGCATGTCTGCTTTCAAAGACACAACAAACACACACACGCGTGCTGTTAACGGGCAGGCTGGTCGGGGCTACATGAGTTAATTACTTTCTTTAACCTGATTCAGTCACAACTGAAGACAGAATTAAGCGCTGTGTATTCTGTGTGTGTGCGAGTCATTAGATCTGAGAGCAGGAGGTGTGTGTCTGCAGAGAATGTGTCTTTTCCCTGGACGCCGAAGCGCTGACCCCTATTAAAGTGTATTAATAGTCGGGCTAAATGTTCAGCATGGAAATCTAAGAGCTTACAGCCCAGATAATACTCTATTAGGAGGAGATGTGTGTATGTACACGGCGGTGCAGGCGGGGTCATCGGGGCTGGCTTCGGGCTGAAATAGAGATTTCCTTGTCAAGAATCTGCTGATCAGGTTTTACCGTGTTACAATGCTGCTAACCTTTCTGGGTAATTATCAACCTTTTTGTCCTTTCAGACAGTTTTTCTTTTAATTTCTGGTTGTGTTCCCTCATATGGGAATTTCTAAAAGAAAGTGTTTCTCTTGAAGAACTGAGAAAGTCTATCTCAAGTTTAACTTAAAGGTCAACAGGATGAATTTATGACCCTTTTACTTATTAGTGGATGAAAAAGGCCTCATAAAACCATCAGTTTTTACTTCTCATTTTTTTTTATTTTGTCCTCAAATCACTAAATTTACCTCAGACCAAATAAAAATGTCCAAATATGTTTTTATTTAAATCATTCTAATATTTAAATTTGGGGTTAAATATTTTTTATATATATATATTTCCAACCATAAACAGTTGAATTGGATGAAAGAAAGAACGAATGAAAAATTAATTCAAACAAATAAGACAAGAAAGAAAAGAAATATATGTTAAGACAGCAGGAAAAAATGGTAAAAGACCCATAATAATTTGAGCATGACTACACATCTACATACACAAACCCACAAATACTTTTATTTTATGAACGTTCATACTTGCATTTATCAAACTTGGATTTAAAATGTTTAAATTATTAATAGTTATGCATTTAGTCGTGATTGGGCTGAATTTGGCAATTTGAGGAAAAAAAAAAAAAAAAATCCATATTTTTATCTTACAGCAGTATTTGGGACTTTTCTTTTTCAGTACCCAGAAAGGCTGTGATATAAATCTGTCACTGTAAAATGAAAAATAATTTTCATAAAGTGCTCTATTTAATTTGGTTTCTTTTATATATATATATATATATATATATATATATATATATATATATATATATATATATATATATATATATATATATATATATATATATATATATATATATTTAGGAAGTTTTCTTTAAGTAAAATCCCCAGCCAGATTTTATTATTATTATTATTATTATTATTATTATTAATAAATAAATAAAAACAGTTACATCATCATTAAACTGGGCATTAAAGGGACTAGAGGCAGGAATTTTTTAAAAAACCAAACATGCCTGTCCAGTTTTTTAAAGCTAATGGGTGATGAAGTGCTAAATACCAAAAATAACATTTCCACCCATGTTTCTCTCCGTTGCCTCAAACAGGTTGTGTGCTGCATAAAGCTGCAATTTGGTGTCTGATTTTCCCGCGCTGCCCTGCAGACGTGAAGTCAAATGACCTACATCCACAGTTTTGATACGGGAAGAAGACGGTCGCGGTAAATTCAAACACTGTAAGCGATAGTTATGGATTCTTCTGCCGTCAGCAAACAATCCAGATCAACTGAAAGACACTAAAAAGTGGAACTACGAAGAAAAAGCGTAGTAAACAACATTATAGCTTCAGTTTGTGCTCCCATGACGGCTTGGCTCGATGCTGCAGTTACCTGAAGAGCCAGTTGCCAGTTTCGTCTCTTAATCTCACCTCTAGTCCCTTTAATGGTTAGAATAATTAGAATAATTTCATATTTGGTATTTCTAATCAGGACTGAAGTTGTCCGAGCGATCTGAGCACATTTTTTTTGTCCCGTGATGACCTGAAGTGGTTTTAAACCAAAGCGACCGTGGAGGGTTAAAGACGTTCAGTCCTCCTGGCTGCAGCACTCCATCGTGTTTTTCCTGTACCATGTGCATCACCATGTTTTTACTGCAGTGGTTCAGCTCACCTCACTCATCCAGACGGGACTTCTTCCCAGAAAAAGAAAACTGGAGCGATGAACAGATCTGTATGATGTGTCCTGTCAAACCTGATTTCACTGCTGTGGTTATACTGGAAGCTGTATATGATGCATGTATTTTAGCAGTAACATTTCAAAGAGTTCGTCTCCCTCTAAGCTTTGCCCATGTGGAGCATAAACACGACGATCAGAAGCACGCTGACGTCTGTGGTTTGGGGAAGAGATACATGTGATGGAGAGATGAGGACTTGTGTGGGTCTTATGTGTCCCACATTCCTGCAGTATTACTTGTTTAGCTTGTTGTCCCAGCAAAGTCAGTCCAAGGTCAGGATGTGTAGTACTGTTAAAAGATAAAAACAACAACCAGTAAGAGAAAGACTGAACCAGCATGGTTGTCTGGGAGGGTTGCAGGAGAAAACCTCTGGTCTCCAGAGGAACATGTTTGGACAGATGCATCTGGATAAACCACCAGGCTTCTCGAATGATGTCGTTTGGACGGACAAGACAAAGTTGAGATGTGTGATTGTAACAGAATGTTTATATGAAATGCAACGTATCAGCTAGGGCTGACAGATATACCGTTATCGTATCTATATCGAGATATGAACATTCAAGATATTAATATCGAGAAAGCAACTATATAAAAGACATAGATTTCCCCTGCGCTTGTCCTGCATGTAAAGCTCTGGAAGTCACAAACAAAACTGCACTTTCCACAAAAGTGCTTGGTTTTCAACGAACCCGTGATCATGTCGTACCGTATCGATATTGAGATGTCTGGCATGAATATCGAGATATGAAATTTTGTTCATATCGTTCAGCCCTAGTATCAGCACACGTAGACCTTGAATTCCTACATCAATCAATCAAACTTTCTTTATAGCGTTTTTTTCTGCCAAAGGCAACACAAAGTGCTTCGTTATCTGCTGACTTTCATATAATTGAGTTCACAGGTGCCTGAACCAAAAAGGTCCATAAAAGTCCACAAAAACTTGTCAATATTCCTCCATACTGCTCGTCCAATGTAATCCAAGTGTCCTGAGTGGCAAGGCAAGTTTATTTGTATAGCACATTTCATGTAAGAAAATTCAAAGTGCTTTACATAAAACATTATAAGCAAAAGGGAGAGAAAAAACTATTAGAAGCATGATTCAAAATTAAAAGCATTTAAGATTAAAAAGAGAGAATATAGAGACGTGCGGATTTTAACTTTTGAATAAAATCTACGTAAATGCAGCTGAGAACAGGTGGGTCTTCAGCCTGGATTTAGATAAACTAAGTGTTTCAGCTGATCTGAGACGTTGTGGGAGTTTGTTCCAGACATGTGGAGCATAGAAGCTGAACGCAGCTTCTCCATGTCTGGTTCTGACTCGGGGAACTGATAAAAGGCCGGATCCAGATGACCTGAGGGGTCTAGTAGGTTCATACTGGGTCAAGAGGTCACTGATGTATTTTGGGCCTAAACCATTCAGAGCTTTATAGACCAGCAGCAGAACTTTAAAGTCTATTCTCTGATGGACCGGCAGCCAGTGTAAAGACCTGAGAACTGGACTGATGTGGTCCACTTTTCTGGTCTTTGTGAGAACTCGGGCAGCAGAGTTCTGAATGAGCTGCAGCCATTTAACTGATTTTTTAGGTAGACCAGTAAAGACGCTGTTACAGTAATCAAGCCCACTGAAGATGAATGATGGACTAGTTTTTCCAGATTTTCCTGAGACATCAGATCTTTTATCCTTGAGATGTTCTTCAGGTGATAGTAGGCTGATTTAGTGATCGCCTTGATGCGTTTTTTAAAGTTTAGGTCTGAGTCCATCACTACTCCCAGATTTCTGGCCTGATTGGTGGTTTTTAGGTGTATGGACTGAAGTTCTGTGACAACCTGCTGTCGTTTCTCTTTGGCTCCAAAAACAATCACCTCAGTTTTGTTTTTGTTCAGCTGAAGAAAGTTGAGGCACACCCAGTCATTAATCTCATCAATACATTTACCAAGAGCCTGTACAGGGCCCCGGTCTCCTGGTAATACTGTAATATATAGCTGTGTGTCATCTGCGTAGATATGGTAACTAATATTATTGTTCTTTATAACCTGAGCCAGTGGGAGCATGTAGATGTTAAACAGAAGAGGCCCCAGGATAGAGCCCTGGGGAACTCCACAGGTCATTTTTGTCTGCTCAGATGTAAAATTGCCTACTGACACAAAGTACTTCCTGTTCTCCAAGTATGTTTTGAACCAGTTTAGTACAGAACTAGAGAGACCCACCCACTTCTCCAGTCGTTGGAGTAATATAATGCGGTCAACTGTATCAAATGCAGCACTGAGATCCAGTAAAACCAACACTGACATTTTTCCAGTGTCAGTATTCAGACATATGTCATTCATGACTTTGGTCAGAGCAGTCTCGGTGCTGTGGTGCTGTCTAAAACCTGACTGGAAGACATCATAACAGTTGTTTTCTCTTAAAAAGTCATTTAGCTGGTGAAAGGCTGCTTTTTCAATGATCTTACTTAAAAATGGAAGATTGGGTAGCGTCCAGACTTTACTGGAAACCACATCATTTAGTAGATTTTTATAGCTTAAACAGAAGAACATGTAGCTGCCACAAAGCGCGCCCCTGCGAGTTCACGACACAACGGAAGCCGAGATTGCAAGTTCTTTCTTTCTTTCTTTGTTTTAAATCAATCGCAATCCCCTCTTGTGTTTGTCCACAGCTCGGTCACTGTTAGAACAATGTAAGCAGCGAATTTCTTCTTCTATGCTTGCATTATCTGCATAGTAGGCGCTGAACGCCGCGGCTTTCTAAAGTGTCATGAACTCTACAGAACTCTACATGTTTGTGCGAAACACAAACGTGGACAAGATTAACCATTTGGATGAGAATCACAGGTGATCTTGAAATCCCTCCCATGATTCCATGATGTCGTAGATATAGCAACAGCTGGTGCGCTCGCAGGAGCTCAGTGTACAGTGTAAATGCTGGCGCTGTGGAGGAAAGCAGTTGCACTGCGCTTACAGTGCTGGTGTGAAGCCGGGGTCAGAGTAATAACCATCTGGCTTGACCATCCAGCACCCAGATGGGCGTGCGCTGCAGTACAGCTGAGAGCAGCTCACTACCTACACACCACCAAACTGAAAACTGTGAACCTCTGAACTCACAGGACAATAGTACTCATTCGTTCATTCGTTCTCCTTAAAGTATTGATGAAATGAAGGAGTTTTACTGCAGATAATGTCTTATATACTGACTGCCCCGTCTCTCCTATTAAATGGACGTACACCGAAGGACGACTCAATGTTATATCTTTCAAAGTAGTCAAAGTGATGCAGAAATTTTACCTGTGATTAAATGTACGTATAAACTCCTAGAAATAAGGTCCAGGTTGAAAAAAAAAGAAAGTTATCCTTAAAATACCAACTCAGCTTTTACTGTCCTGATACAGTCGTGCTCAAGATTATTGACACCCTCCAATTAAAGAAGAGCCTAAATTCACAATAACAATTCAAAAATAATAACTAAATAAACTAATAAAATATGAAAATTTACAAAATTATAGTTTAGTAAAATAAAATATTGCTTTCAATTGTGGTAGGAAATAATAATAATAATAAAAAAAACGCCTGCATTAGAGCACCTTTCCTGTGAAATGTGAACCAAAACACCTGTCCGCAGGTTTAAAAGTCTTTTTGCACCACAAAACTAAAATCTTAGGAAATATATTTTTCTAATTTCTTGTCAAAGTATCTCATCACACTCAAAATAAGACCAAATTACATAAAGAAACACATTTCAGTGAGAAACAAGCTCTTTGTTTAAGGCAGTGCATCTTGTGTCAAGAAATCTTATCAAGACAATTTTGCTCATACCATTGGCAGAATTTCCAATTCTTTTTTTTTTTTTTAACTTTCTTTAAAAGTGGCCAGGATTTTTTGCTTGTAATAAGCAAAAAACACTGCCAATAAAACAAGCAAAATTTTCCTGATAAGATTTTTTGAAGATGCATTGCCTTAAAACGAGATCTTATATCTTACTGAAATATTTCTCTTTGAGTAATTTTGTCTTATTTTGAGTGTGATGAGATAATTTGACTAGAAATTAGAAAAATATAGTTGCTAAGATTTGAGTTTTTGCAGTGTGAACATTACAGAAACACCTGATTGCAGTGATCGCCTCAGAATGTTGCTCATTAAAAGTTTAGCTTCACAGCCCCATCATGCTTGATGGCTTCTTTTATTTTTTTGTCTGTTTGTTTTTTAATTTTTCTTTTGAACCACAATTCAAATTCAGTTTAATGATTTTCACAGAAGTTTTATTTATTATTACTTTTGTTAATTTCAACTCACTTCACTGACAGCTTCTTTAATCTGAGGGTGTCAATAATCTTGAGCACGGCTGTACATGGGACGATAAGACCTTTATGTTGATATTCTCCTTTAGAGACTTTAGATTAAAAAAAAATTTTTTTATCTAATCTAAATGCAAAAAACATCAAACTAATATAATAAGAATTTTCTCTATCAGCAAGAAAGAAAACGTTAAATCAGCTTTATTCTGTTATTAAGTTATTTTCACATCCAAGACTCTACTCGTGGGCCGTCCATCATGAAGTTGTGGACGGAGTGTCTCCTCCTGTTCGGGTCCATTTTTTCTTCCTTTCTTGCGAGTTGAACATCTTTGTTATCCGTCTCCCCCGTGGCAGTGAAGGTGCATTGCTGCCAAGCGATCACCGAGGCCCCCTCCACCTCCCTAATCTGCAATATGTTCACTTTGGCATGTCTGCTAATATTTGATACCTCTGGGGCACCTCAAAGAGACACACATACACACTCACACACACACTGACTTGCAATATGCTCCATTTGGCAGATTGCCTCACGAGCGGTGCCGTTTGTACTCATCCACAAACAAGCAGACTGAGTCGTGTTACAAAGCTTACGGGGGACAGTTTCATTCATAAAAAAGCCAACAAGTTAAAGCCTTTTTTTTTCTTTTCCTGAGTTATATTCCGGCCCTGGAGGAAGGTAAATGCTTGCTACGCTCTTAAGTGATTGTGAGGACCTCCTGCCTTTGTTGGACGGAGAGAAGATTGTTCAAATACACACACACACACACACACACACACACACTGTGTGCAAGCCAGACAGCGATAGACAGGTGTAATATGCCATATGTTGACTTGGTTTAAAGGTCAGCCCTCTCGTGGTCTCATTATAGTATCTAAGTAGATTTCCAGGTTTCTCTGTTGCAGGTTGAAAAGCCAAACCTCACTTTCACTCACCCGTCTGCAGTTTCTCCGTCATTCCGAGAAATAACACTTCTCGTCTCCAAAGACGTTCAGGGCTGCAAAACTTTGGAGCCGTCCCTCGTTTATTTGGTTTCTTCAAACGGAGGAGAAGGAAATGCGTCTCCTGCAGGAGCAGAGGTCTGTCCCAGCATGAACCGTCCATGAATGAGGAGAAATCCAGAACCTGATCCCTCCTAGACCAGGTCTCTCATTTCTGTAAGAGGTCTTCAGGATCAGTTCTCCAGGATCCATGAAGGACTTTCCAAAGCTCTTCCTTTGGTCCCCTTCTCTGTCCAGATGATCCCACACTGCTTCAGGAATGTTGAGGTCCAATTTAGGATCCATCCCTCCATCAGACCTGTTAAGGTCCAGGTTCTGTGGAGGATCCGTCCCTCCATCAGACCTGTTAAGATCCGGGTTCTGGGGAGGATCCGTCCCTCCATCAGACCTGCTGAGGTCCACGTTCTGGTGAGGATCCGTCCCTCCATCAGACCTGTTGAGGCCCGGGTTCTGGGGAGGATCCGTCCCTCCATCAGACCTGTTAAGATCCGGGTTCTGGGGAGGATCCGTCCCTCAATCAGACCTGCTGAGGTCCAGGTTCTGGTGAGGATCCGTCCCTCCATCAGACCTGTTGAGGCCCAGGTTCTGGGGAGGATCTGTCCCTCCATCAGACCTGTTGAGGTCCAGGTTCTGTGGAGGATCCGTCACTCCATCAGACCTGTTAAGATCCGGGTTCTGGGGAGGATCCGTCCCTTCATCAGACCTGTTGAGGCCCAGGTTCTGGGGAGGATCCGTCCCTCCATCAGACCTGTTAAGATCCGGGTTCTGGGGAGGATCCGTCCCTCCATCAGACCTGTTGAGGTCCAGGTTCTGTGGAGGATCCGTCCCTCCATCAGACCTGTTGAGGTCCGGGTTCTGGGGAGGATCCTTCCCTCCATCAGACCTGTTAAGATCCGGGTTCTGGGGAGGATCCGTCCCTCCATCAGACCTGTTGAGGTCCAGGTTCTGTGGAGGATCCGTCCCTCCATCAGACCTGTTGAGGTCCGGGTTCTGGGGAGGATCCGTCCCTCTATCAGACCTGTTAAGATCCGGGTTCTGTGGAGGATCCGTCCCTCCATCAGACCTGTTAAGATCCAGGTTCTGGGGAGGATCCTTCCCTCCATCAGACCTGTTGAGGTCCGGGTTCTGGGGAGGATCCGTCCCTCCATCAGACCTGTTGAGGTCCAGGTTCTGGGGAGGATCCGTCCCTCCATCAGACCTGTTGAGGTCCAGGTTCTGTGGAGTTTCCGTCCCTCCATCAGAGCTGTTGAGGTCCAGGTTCTGGGGAGGATCCGTCCCTCTATCAGACCTGTTGAGGTCCAGGTTCTGGGGAGGATCCGTCCCTCCATCAGACCTGTTGAGGTCCGGGTTCTGGGGAGGATCCGTCCCTCCATCAGACCTGTTGAGGTCCAGGTTCTGGGGAGGATCCGTCCCTCCATCAGACCTGTTGAGGTCCAGGTTCTGTGGAGGATCCGTCCCTCCATCAGACCTGTTGAGGTCCAGGTTCTGGGGAGGATCCTTCCCTCCATCAGACCTGTTGAGGTCCGGGTTCTGGGGAGGATCCGTCCCTCCATCAGACCTGTTGAGGTCCGGGTTCTGGGGAGGATCCGTCCCTCCATCAGACCTGTTGAGGTCCGGGTTCTGGGGAGGATCCATCCCTCCATCAGACCTGTTGAGATCCGGGTTCTGGGGAGGATCCGTCCCTCCATCAGACCTGTTGAGATCCGGGTTCTGGGGAGGATCCGTCCCTCCATCAGACCTGTTGAGATCCGGGTTCTGGGGAGGATCCGTCCCTCCATCAGACCTGTTGAGATCCGGGTTCTGGGGAGGATCCGTCCCTCCATCAGACCTGTTGAGGTCCAGGTTCTGGGGAGGATCCGTCCCTCCATCAGACCTGTTTCCACTGGTCCTCAGTCCAGTTTTTGGGTCGTGTGACGTACCTCAGCCTTTCCTCCAGGTTTCCTTGTCGACAGCCACGTATTTTTATTTTATTCCTGTTTCTTTAAGTCGCACTTTGGAACTTTTGCATATTTCCTAAGTGACGCGTTTCACCATCAACGGCTGATCCTGCATCATCTTCATCCCATACAGCATCATCATCTTCATCCTACCTGAACTACAGCATCATCTTCATCCAGCGACATTTTGGCCGGTCCTCACTAAAAAAGCCTAAAAAAAAAACAAAATTTGGATTTAGAGCTTAGATTACAATTAGGTTTAGGTTAGGGTTAGGCAATCATTTGTGGTGGTTAGGGTTAGGGGTCCACACAACGATGGAAGTACAAGGATGTGTGTGTGTGTGTGTGTGTGCTGGACAGCAGTTTACTCTGGCTGTGTTGTGCTTTGCTTTGTTTTGGACGTGTATACATTGTCAGAACAGAAGCAGCCAACAGCAGATTTAATAACAACAAACACATGTTGTTCAAACGTGGCCAACATCAACAATCCAACTCAAGCGTTTTCATTATTTTTTCTTGGATTTAGTTTCTAAAACTTCTAGAAGGAACAAAGACTGAGAAGAGGGGAAAATGAAAACCCAACTGAGAATATCAAACGAGGTGGATCGATGGATTTAATCAGGATGGTAATTCTCACACCGCCGTGCTGTTCAGCTGCCTCACTTTTCTTGGGAGCAGAGGAGGAATTGGGCTCTATCTGCAGAGTCTGTGGTCAGCTTCCACCAGCTCGTGGATGACTTTGGCTCGGTTACAGTCCGGCCAGGTTTGGCCTCTGTGGAAAGACAATACAAACACTGGTCTGGAGCCAGTGACCCAAAAAAGCCTTTGTCTCTGTGCCACTCGTATATTGTCCATGGCAAGGTTTTCCTGCTCCTCCAGCCAGGAAAGTCATATCAAACTTTTTGTGTGGCACATTTTCAAGAAAACTCAACAATGTAAAAAGGTAAAAGGAAAGAAGAGAACTGAGACGGGACAATGGAGCCGGAAAACTTTGGGAAATCTGTGAAGGATTCTGTATCTATCTTTATCTGCATCTAGAAAAAATCATTTTACATGTGTATCTGCTAGTCCTGGTTCTGTACTGGACTGAGCAAAAACTGTATTTGAGTTAAAACTAGTATTCCAATTGACCTATGGATAAGCCACGCCCCCTCCACTCACTCGAACAAACAATCAACATTCGGTGACGGGCGCTAGGAGACGTATCGGGTGATGACAGCTGTCAATACCGTCAGCAGACGCGGGACAGAGACCCTGACAAGATAGATTAAAAAACCAAACATTGTTCACGAGTCTAAAACTGCGAGTCAGTATCAAGCCTGTGAATCTGGAATGCGACTAGTGTTGCTCCCTTCATGTACAAACTACTGCACGGCTGCTGTTGTGCCAAAAACTGATTAAACAGCCACGGGAGCTGAGTAGAGTCTGGCTGCAGCTTGGAAGCCAGAGGCGTGTCGTTACCCACGTGACTACACCACACCTGTACTACACCACACCTGTACTACACCACACCTGTACTACACCACACCTGTACTACACCACACCTATACTACACCACACCTATACTACACCACACCTGTACTACACCACACATATACTACACCACACCTATACTACACCACACCTGTACTACACCACACCTGTACTACACCACACCTATACCACACCACACCTGTACTACACCACACACCATATACTACACCACACCTATACTACACCACACCTGTACTACACCACACCTATACGACACCACACCTATACTACACCACACCTGTACTACACCACACACCCGTACTACACCACACGTATACTACACCACACCTATCCTACACACCACTCATACTACACCACACCTGTACTACACCACACATATACTACACCACACCTTTACTACACCACACCTGTACTACACCACACCTATACTACACCACACCCGTACTACACCACACATATACTACACCACACCTAAACTACACCACACCTGTACTACACCACACCTATACTACACCACACCCGTACTACACCACACCTATACTACACCACACCCGTACTACACCACACTTATACTACACCACACCTATACTACACCACACCTGTACTACACCACACCTATACTACACCACACCTATACTACACCACACCCGTACTACACCACACCCGTACTACACCACACCTGTACTACACCACACCTGTACTACACCACACCTATACTACACCACACATATACTACACCACACCTATACTACACCACACCTGTACTACACCACACCTGTACTACACTACACCTATACTACACCACACCCGTACTACACCACACCTATACTACACCACACCCGTACTACACCACACCTATACTACACCACACCTGTACTAAAGCACACCTGTACTACACCACACGTATACTACACCACACCTATACTACTGCACACCTATACTACAGCACACCTGTACTACACCTATACTACACCACACCTATCTCACACCACACCCGTACTCCACCACACCTATACTACACCACACCTGTATTACACCACACCTATACTACACCACACCTGTACTACAGCACACCTGTACTCCATCACACCTATCCTACAGCACACCTGTATTACACTACCCACACCTATACTACAGCACACCTGTACTACACCACACCTATCCTACACCACACCTGTATTACACCACACCTATACTACAGCACACCTGTACTACAGCACACCTATCCTACACCACAGCTATAGCTGACCTCTTATATACCATTACCAAAGTACAAAAATTAGCACATTTGGCTAGCGTTAACTAACTTAAACTAACGTTAGGGATGTTAAAGTTGTACTTCCATGGTCATTTCATTAATATTTCTGTGTTCTCCATTATTATTGAATGCATTCTGCATCGTTTCTGTTTAAAAAAAAACCTTCTGGTTGCTTTGTATCCAGCTGTATTTGTATACTAGAAGAGAGGCTTGTGGTCCAACGGCAGGCTTTTCCGGGTCCTTCTCATGAATTTCCGTCTGATTGGCTGCCTCCCATCAGTGTATGAAGGAAGCTCCGCCCTCTGCTCTTATTTTGTTACAGACAGGAAATAGAGCCGACAAACAAGTTTGTTCCGCTCTGCTAACAAACAGTTAGCTAATTAGCTTCTCAACTCCGAAGCTACAGTCGTGCCGTCTTCACTTCTAGTGTGTAGTGGAGGGTTACCTGCCTTCCAATGGACAGATAGAAACCCCACGTGGGATACGCTATTGGCAATGTGACGTAGAAGTGCGAGGCTGTTCCCGATTCGCTCTTTTCTTCGTATTGTTTCTCTGATGAGAAAGCACAGCCGACTTGGGGGAACGCAACGCTAGCAAGTCAGCATGTGTAAGTAAACAAGGAGAAACCCTCCGTATTTCAGAAGGAGCAAGTTAAACGGGTTTTCAGTGGAAGGAGGCCTTTAAAGATAACTTCATGTTTCTTTCCAGCAAAGTGACAACATGTTTCCTTAAATAGGGTGTTGCCTTACCTTAGAACAGATGCAGACAGCATGTTAATTTAATCCACGTTTAGTTGATGTTGTGGTCTGCTGCATAACTTTATCCAAAGCAGAAACTTTTCTCGTTTGAGATGTGGCTTGGATAGGGCAAAAAAATCCACCCCGTCACCCAGCCTCTCAGGATACCTAGTGTCTGAGTTGCATGTACCCCATTCACACCGTAAGACACATAAAAACGAACAAAAATGGACTAACTTCAATGCACTTCAATAGACGTTCAAGCAGAGAATGTCCAAGTGTATTTGGTTAGCTATGCACACTGTGATTGGCTCATCGCTTTGGGGGCGTGGTTTAGCCATAGATCAATTAAACTAGGGATGTTTGATATTGGCTATTTACCAATATCTAATTTTCCAAATTCTCAAACTGTTAATTTCCGATATCCGATATCAGCCGACACCAATCTATGCAGACAGCTGTGATATTTTGAGAGATTCAAGTATATTCTACTCTAAGGGCAACGATCCCAAAATAGTCTTAACTCGGCCAGAGGAGTTCATTTTGGACATTTGGCTGCCAGATATCAGATACTAGCAGGTATTAGCCAACATGAGGCTAATTCTAATGTTTCTGACAACTTGAAGATGCTGTATCACGCTTTCCAAACATTCCAAAAGTCAACTACAGGCATATATAAGCTAAATAGGTTCGCATTGCCACTACAGAAACTAATTTGGTGTTAAATATTAGTTTTTTTATACGTCTAATTTCATAATTACCTATTTCAACATGTTTAACACCTATTTCATGACGTCGCCCCGAAACAGACACAGATTCTGAAAGTAACCGATCTGGTTTTAGCACCGGCACTGGCAGCTCACATGGACACTTTCTGTAAACATTGATGGATAATTGGACTCCTATTGACAGAATAAAACAGACCAGCCTGTTATGGACCTGTATGCTCGACCCAGAGTCTGATATGAAGTGCACTCAGTACCACAAAAGTACCACAGAGACCCTGACAAGTAAAGAAATTAGCAAACAAATCATAGGCTAACAGTTAGCATTGAGCTGGGAGATGTTTTCACTCACCGGTGGTGTTGTCTGTCCCTGAGACGTTTTTATAGTGGGAACTGCGTCATGTTTCAGAAGTAATACCAGAAAAGAAACACTTTACTGCCCGAGATTCATGAAGTTGTCAGGAGTGAAGTTTACACACAAAGTTGAGGTTTTTTTGAGAAATGATTCTGACCCAATGCTGCATGTCTGCATCCTGCAGCAGCATCTTCCAGCCATCAGTGCATAAAGCTGCAGTTTACACCTGCTTTTCAGATGTGCTAAATTACACACAATTTTTGCACCCACTTTCCGTTGCACGGTTGATAAATCACACTACGTGTGTTAATCTGAGTTGTGTGCATAGTCTCCTCCCAATATTTTTTGTGTTCTGGCAGAAACGCCCAGATTGCATATTCATCTACAGCAGACACGCAGGATAGATAGCGGGGCTATTTTTTCCGTTTACAGGAGAAAACCTCCTTTTGCCCTGTTTGTAAATCAGCTCTGGTGGATTATTGTGTGTGTAATGAAGATAACACTTGTTTTAGTGCCTGCAAACCTTTCGTAAATCAGAGTCCAACATGCTTAAAAGCTCTTAAAAGTCCATTTTTCATGATACGGTTCCTGTAGGTGCTTTGTAGGTAAGAAGAGGATTTTATATTCTACTCATAGGTTTTACAGGAAGTCAGTGAAGGGAGGCTGAAACTAGAGCGAATCTGGTTGAACCTGCCCGTACCTGTACCAGTCACGGCTGCAGAGTTCTGGATAAACAGGAAGTTTTCCGACAGCTAGAATCGCACAGCAGTCGAAAACTTTGATTAGATGAATGTATTGAGGAGATTTTTAGCATCATTTAGAGACAGAATGTGTCCGATTCTGGCAATATCCCATAAATAAAAGCGAGCTGCTGTAGACGCCTGCTTCGTGTTTGCGTGCGTGCATCCAGAGGACACCAAGCATCAGGAAGCAGCAGCCCTCAGTGATGTAACGTCCCCGTATGTCATCCATCCAGTAAAACGCTGAGTCGAGAGTCAGGAACTTTGTCGAGCTTGTGGAAAAAGTTAAACTGCTGGCTTGTGAGTCACCGCGGGGTCCCTGAGGGCCGGAGTCACACACAGGCCCATTTCTCTTGCTAAGTACCCGCATCCCTCTGAGACGCCGTGACGAGCTGCAGACGATGGGCCCTGGAGCCTCTGAGCAGCATCTTAGCAGAGTTCCACGCTGATCTACGGAGACTGGGTCCAGCAGAGGGGCGTTCTGGTGCTAATGGGACGCTGGAAAGATCAGCGTCCAGCTGTCGCTTCATTTCTCCAGCACTGCCATCGCCGCCTGCGTGGGGAGAATCGCCACCTTGGAGGCAGAATATCAAGCTTCACACAATGTGATGTTTGCTTTCCTCGTGTGTCTCTTTTTGGAGTCGAGAGCGTGGCATCATTTCAAAATTACGGCGGTTGATACGAGTCCAAAACAGGCTCCTAATCTGTTGTTTTCACATCTGATCTGCTGAAAATTCAGACCATCTGAGTCTCTGTGGCCTAGAAAGGTGACTTTCTGTGGACAAGACGCATACAAGAAACCATGCAGAATTATTCACGCATACAACCCTTTTATAAAACTTCAGATATTGAGTCAGTCTATGACAGCAGAGGAGGTTTTCAGGAGTGTTTAGCTCTCTTTTCTTTGCAAATTAGCTTTCATCTGCAGCCCTGCTGACGCTGAGCAGCACAGAGATTAAAACATATGAAGATCTTTCTCTCAGCCGCTGTTGCTTACAGCCGAGGATATCAAATAAAACTGCCGGCGTGTCACAATGAAGCCTTTTATCAGGACACTTTGATAAATTCTGTCTGCCTGTAATAAATAATCTAACATTTTTGTCTTCATCTTTCTTCTTTGTATAAAAACTTTCTCCCTGTAGGCCGTTTCTGCCTCTCCATTTATTCCTGTCTGGGAGCATCCTGATAAGTGAATATGAGACAGACGTCATTATATTTTCAAGTCCTCTGCAAACAGCCCTCAGCTAAGCAACGGATATCTTTGCAGCCCCCCTCCTTCCTATAAATGTACACATGCGAATCATTCTCCTCTCAGCTCTTTTCTTTTTTCTCAAAAATGAAGCAACTTTTTTTTTTCTTCAAAGAACCATTTCCCTGTTCACGTAAAGCAGCAGTTCTCAGACGTTTCTATCCAAATCGGGGGCAGAGCTACAGGGATCCCCCCACGCTTTCTTCTCATTTTAGACATCAGATACCCCATACAGTTGGAATTTTTAAGATCAGAAGTTGCAGAAGTTGAAAATCCCAGTTTTAAGCTTTTCTCGCCGAGATATTGCGATTGGGGAAAGTTGGTGCTTTATTGACAAAAAAAAGTTATCAGACAGATCTTAAAAATTTCTATATACAGCGACAAAGTCGTGGAGTTTTGCCGTGTCCATCAGCATAATTGAGTGTACCCGAAATTTGGCCCTAATATTCATTTCATTTCATTTATTTAATCCTTTCCAGACACGACTCACAGACGATCAACATGTCTGAAAAAGGGATGAACAAAGGTTCCGCTTTGCTTCTAATGCAAAATGTGTTGATTAAGTTAATGAGTTAACTTAATTAAGATTAATTAATCATTATTAACACGTCCCAACTAGGGCTGGGTTAAACGATAATTTTTAAACGATTAATCTATCGATTATTTTTTCGATGCATCGATTAATCTAACAATTCACTTTTTTAGTTCGATTCGATTATTGATTATTTTCTCATAAATTGACAGACAGCAATTTATACATGTTGATATAAATATCTAAAATGTAAAAAAGAGCATGAATAAAAAGGCAGTGGGAGCAGCAGCCTGTCATGGAGTTTTTCATGAACCAACAGAATGTAAAATTTATGTTGAAAACACAGCCGACTGAAAAACAGGCTTTTTAATTCTTTCATTCACATGAAAATAATAACTTTAAAAAAGTCCTTATTGAAATAATATGATCATGTAAACTTGGAGGATTTAAGCTGAGACAGATATTATTTTCCAACAAAAGATAATGAAGATAAGTAAACATTCAGAGTTGAACATTATATTGAACATGGGTCTAGAATCCTGAAAAAGTGCATCTTCATCTTTATTGTATTAATGCTAAATACGGGTGCCAATTACTTGGAAATGAAATTAAAAATACTTTATTTATCCCAGAAGTGATTACACAATACTATAACCAACAGATGAAACACTAACATGAGGTTGAGAACGTGACTTTAATTATATTCAGTCAGCAACGAGACAGCTCCCGGCATCAGCTGCAGTTCCACCCACGGCCAGCAGATGGAGCTCGTGCTTCATGCTGACCGTCTCAAACAGGCCTGACGTGTCTGAAGACATGGCGTCCATCTCACGTTAGTGTCTCATGTCTCATTAGGCTTCGGATTTGCCATCCCTAATATCCCTCTACCTTCGATAAACGAGTGTGGGCCTTCACTGCCTTACACTTTGGAAACTTGGAAGAGCTACTCGCGGAGATCGCGCCGCCATCTTTGTTTTAGTCTGACGACGCATCGGTATGCATATTTTGCGTCGACGTATTTTTTGCGTCAACGCACCGTCCCAGCCCTAATATATACAGTATATATATATATATCAGGACACCTATAAGCATTGCGTACCTTGCCACAACTGTCATTGTTATATACATATATGTATATATATATATATATATATATATATATATATAAATCTATAGGCCATGCCCAGGATCTATATCATGCTGCTCATGTGTGAAATATTCCATAAACTAGCTTGTAATTTTCTTTGTACACCGCAAAAACTCAAATCCTACCAAGTATATTTTTCTCATTTTTAGACAAAACATCTCATCACACTCAAAATAAGACAAAATTGCTTAAATAAAAACATTTCGGTGAGATGTAAGATCTTGTTTTAAGACAATGCATCTCATTTCAGGCCATCAAGAAAATGTTGCTTGTCCATCAGCAGCTTTGTTTTGCTTAAGAAAAAAAATCTTTTTTTTTTTTTACTCATTTTTAAAGACACACAACGTAACTTTTAGACCTTAAAAATCTGTGTTTCTGACTCGTTTTGATGTCACACCAACATTCATTAAGCGCATTTTCGAGCTGTCAGTGCCCAGAGGCGTCCCGGGGCTCAGAAACAGCACTATGTAAGATTCCCATCCGGGACGCGACCGTGACGTTGCAGCCAACTATTGGTTGCAGCACCGCGTCACTCACTAGCAACCGGATGTAAACCAGGGATCAACATCGCGGGTGTTTTGAATGCGCATCATGTCGAATTCGGTAAAGAAACGCAAGGAAACATCACCGGAGGAAGAGAGGAAAAGAAACAGAGGAAGGGACAGAACAAGAGTCAAGATAAGACTGTCTGTTACTGGCTGGAGTGAGCTTACAGTACAGGTACGAACAAGATGGATGCTAGTTTAGCCGCCGATAGGGGGCGCGTCACTGAGAAAACTGCTGAAAGTTCCGTTGTGTGTCTTTAAGGCAATGCTTCTTATTTCAAGAAATCTTATCAAGAAAATTTTGCTTGTCTCATTGGCAGATTTTTTTGCGTATTGCAAGCAAAAAAATCTAGAAATAAGATCTTATATCTCACTGAATTGATTCCCTTTAAGCAATTTTGTCTTATTTTGAGTGTGATGAGATATTTTGTCTAGAAATGAGAAAAATATACTTGCTAAGATTTGAGTTTTTGCAGTGTATGTTTTTTTATCAGACGAATTTATTGACAGAACAACGTATGTTTTATTATCATATTATTGTTATTTCATTTTGGCCGTTCCAGTACTCCGAACCCTTTAGGAGTAAATCACATAAAAATACAAACTAAAGCAAACAAGCTTGATTGAGCTCATTCAGATGTGGCGTATGGAAGTCTGCGGCACACGACGATCTCTGCATGCTGTGCTGAGGTCAGTCAGTGGCCGTGATTGGCCTTCTAAGACTGAGCGTGATCATAGGTGTCAGTGAAGTTCATGCAACATCTTATTAAAGTCTGAGCTTCATTCGCAGTGAAATTGACTGCAGCTCCAAGTACCTCCATGATGAATAACCCCCCCCCCACATTGCTACTTGAGTTTCTGTCAGTTTCTCGTTGTCAGCACGCTCACACACACTCACAAAGGTATAGATGAAATATTCAGAGACAGCTCGGGCTGAAAAGGAACATTGTTCAGCTCACTTATCAACACACAGCTACACACACTCAGATCTGCCGCCCGGTCGCTTCACACACTGCAGACAAAACATTTCATAGTTGGCAGGAGCTCGTGTTTATGTTTGACGGTTGGCCTGACCTACAGCCCAGACCCTCCCTGCTGCAGCTCAGACATGAAAATGAATCAGAAGCACATTAAACTGTCACTTTTAGTTAACATTCACACACATTCACACTGCCAGAGCCTGACACGCAAAACGCTGATTCCTGATGGGAGGAAGCAGATTGTCTTTTTTAAAAATTGTCCTGTCTCGTTATATTTGTATGACCTACTTCTGTCTTCTGTTAGCAAGTTTAGTTAAAAGTTAAACGAGATTAAAAGTCAGCAATCTGCAACGGTAATCAATCTTTATGTCACATTCCACCAGTAGATACTAGTTTAAAACCTTATTTAATTCCTTCCTTGTCTCCATATAAACCTATTTCTGCTGCACCAGGGTTGTTTAATAGAAGTAGCAGTAGAGAACTTAATAAGATGAAGATTAAACTTAAAGATTTATATCAAAGCTTAACTTGAAGAGTAACTGTACAGAAAAAGTAACAATGAAAGGAGGGAACTTAATTACCTGTTCAATATTTCAATATCAAAATGGTGGGGGAGCCCTAAAATTTGGTGTTGCGTTGCAATCAGTAAAATTGTGTAAAAAAAAAAAAATTTTTTGCAAAATGATTGCAAAGATCTGTATTGGCTTTTTTGGCTGGATTAGCAATCTAACATGGCTAAATAACAGAAATACAGTAAATTAACAGCCAAAATGTAATTCTTGGACAAAGCTGCTACAGGCTATGATCTTGGCTTTCTTTAGTCCCTAAATATTAGGGCTGGGAATCACTAGGTGTGTCGCAATACAATACCATCACGATATTTTGCCTATGATATCGACAATATCACGATACAGTGATTCTGCATAAAAACAATATATTGCAAGATATTTATCCACCATAGACCACAGTATTTGTCCCTGAAGACATTCCAAATTTATTGATCAAAGTATATCCATATGAAATGAATTACAAAATATTATCATTCAGAAGCACATAAGTGAAATCAATCAATGTGAAATAAGCAAAACAGTAAAAAAAAAAAAAAAAGTGCACAGTGGTTCTTCTTAGGGGAGCATAAAAAAGATAAACATTTCAGTCATTATTTCATTTTAATCTCAAACAACTGGGTGGTCTATGAAAACCTGTACACACATTTTAATGTGTACTTTAAAATGTACACATTTTAAAATGTACACATTTTAAACTAAACATTAAACTTTAGACGGGTTAAACATTTCTAAAGTTTAACCTAAACCTGCAGACTGCACATAGATATCAGTGCTAATGCAGACTTTTCTACATGCTGAACTGCTGCAGATATACCAACGAAATCTCGCGAGATTTCACTGTTCTCTTACAAAATCACGCGAGATTTCGTTAGCAAAATATCGATACAGCGTTTTTTAATATCGATATGATATCTCAACACAAAATATCGCGATATTTAAGTGTATCGATATTTTGGCACACTCCTACTAAATATAGTAAAAAATATGGAATTTATCAAGTAATCGTGGATTTACAAAAGGGACACATTTTAAATCATCACTGACAACAAGAGCAAAGGATGAAGAAAAAAATGTCTTTTCTGCTCTGATGAGCCTCATGAGAGCATCACAGGAGCCAATGAATTTAAAAAATATATCTGTTAAAAGTAATCACCAACATTTTTAATCGAATAACACCATTATTCTACTTCAATAATATTGTGACTCCCTGGACTTCTCCCTGGCTGATCTAGCTTTATCATCATTATTGATCATTGTAAAAATGAATAAAATAATATAATAAGTCTGTCAAAATGAATGTTCTAATCAAGAGAGATAAACCTGTAAAATTGTTGTGTTTATTTTAATAAACTAAACTTTAACACGTGCCGAAGTCAATAAAAAACCTCTCTCCTTATTTATATGAAGTTTATGATTTCTGTAAAGCCCCTGCAGCTCTGGAGCTGTCAGACCAGATATCTATCTGACAGCAGAGTAGGTTGTCCATCTTCCAAGCACATTTTTCTTCTTTTTGGTCTAAAATACGTCAACAGACATCTAATAGACATTTTCAGCTCAGTGGGCTACCATCGCTGCGCTGCTAGACGCAGCAATGCGGCTTCAATGAGGAAATTTGACTATATATTCAAGTATAGTTATTAGAATAACTGCCATCAAACCAATGTAGGTGCTTGGCAGTGGTGTATTCTATTATTCTAGTGGGTATACTGTAGCTGTGTACATATTTTTCTTTCCTTACATGCATTTTTGCGTGTAAATGCTTCATATTGCATATTCATTGTAGCAGAAAAGAAAAATGGATAAGAGGTGCTATTTAGCACGTTTTAAAGACCAAATCCTTTTTGGACGCTGTTAATAGATCAGTTTGTAAACTTTTTTGCGTGAGCATTGAGATAGCTCACGTTTTTTTACATGGAAAAAGTTGATAGATGTGACCCTATAGCTCTAAGGAGTAAACGTTACCATCTACAGCCACAAGAGGGCGCTGTAGACTTGTGACAACTACGTGTTTCTCTGAGGACGAAGTTCCCAAAATGGTCTTATTTCACCTAGAAGAGTTCATTTCGGACATCTGGCTGTGCTGTCTGTTCGTGGTGTGCCAATTCACGATTAAATTGATGTATCCCAATGTTACACGTAACAAGTCGATTGCGATTCATGAATGTCCAAAAACGGTCATTTTTTACAGTTTTTAAATGACTGAAATACAGCTGCAACATTTCGCAGGAACATAGAAGTTACTGCCATTTTCAAAAAATTCCAATCAAAAAGATATTATATTTTTATGAAAGATGTTTTTTTTTTTTTGTTTGTTTAAATTTGAGATAAAAGTGAGATAGTAGATACTTTTTTGGTTATCAAAACTGGAAACTGAATGGATGTAAAATTATGAGGTGGGTGCTAAACGAAAAAAAAAAAATAGGAAAAAAATTATGCCCTCAATTTTATGATACTCGTTAATATGTTATAATCGTTTTATATCTGAAACCTAGCACCCTGAATTGTAACTGAATTGAATTATCAGACGTTAAAGATAACATGCCTCGACTGTCTGTGGTGGAACAAATCCACAACTAACGTGTTTATCCTTCTTATTAATGATGTTTATGATCATCTGCAAACATAAGTCACATATCCGTTGTGGTCTGTTGCAGTAGCTTGAGGAAAAGATCATATTTTATTTTAAAACAGAACCTTTTGTAACATTTTCCTGAAACAAAGCTCCATATTTAATTTCCTGACGTCATTAAGGCGATGGGGCAACATCTCCAGCCTCTAAAGTAAAAGGAAGTTTTACTCTGTGGGCGACATTTCCATGCAGAAGTGTGTTAGAAATGATCTACAGCACTTATTTCTGCTCTGCTGTGTGTTTGACATTACTCTGGGACCGGGATGTTCCTGTTCCTGGTTTGGACAGAAGAGAGAAAACCGAATCTGAACACAAAGATTTAAGACAGCTGTCAGATGCTCCACATCCCTGTGGGTTGCATGGCTTATTTCTGTTTCACACAAACTCTCCTCTGCATCCCAACTTTTAAAAAAATATCAGTTTTCCATCCATGATTTCCCCTTTATTTCCAATTTTCTGGCATTATAAAACATAGAATGGCATCAGAAGTGATGAACAGCGACAGCTGTCAGTGTTTACAAAGAGAAATGAGACAACAGAGACTTTACCAGACTCTTCTGGAAGACCGGTCCGCTTGGTTTCCAGCATATTGCGGAGTGGATGAGTCATACACACTCAGACACATCTCCAGGAGTGCTTACACAGGTATAAAAAGTGGTGGATGAAATATTTAGAGGAGTGTCATGCACAGACTCGACAGGAGATGAGTGCCATGTAAGAGTCACTGCTTCTGTCTTTTTTGGTTGTCCTCATGCTGAACAGTCTAAAAAACCCAGAAGAGAAGATAACTCTTATATAACAGCAGCTTCTATTTGTTGGTTAAAAGACGTGTCATTCAGCATTGTTATGTGTGTACTTTTGAGTGTTTTGTAATTTTGTAAAAATCTTCTTTTTTTAAACTTGACAGGCGACTTTTAGCGTCACTTTTACATGATGACATCACCTTTTAGTACCGAGTTCAACCCTTTTTCTCCAGAACTGCCTTCATTCAAGGTGTTGGAAACATTCCTCAAAGATTTCGCGAAACGGTGAATTTATCCCCCGACCAATGTTATTTTTAAAGCCAGCTTGCTTCAGGGTCTTTTTTTCTTTTCTTTTGAGGTGAACATGGGCAGTATTTGGGGTTTCCATTGTGGCGACTTCAGCGTGGATCACTCTCATTCAGTCATCTATCCAAACCCACATACGAGTACCTTCCTGCTGCAGAGCTGGTACGAGCCTGCACACACAGTAACAAACGCTGACACACACACCTCTGATGAGAAGCACCCAGACATCAACAGCAGTAAACACAGCGAGAACCATTTGGAAGGAATTCAAGCCGTCTGTGCCGATGCAGTGTTTCAGCAGACAGGCATGGCAGCAGGTTGCATGTGTGTGTTTGTGGGGGGGTCTTCTGTGTTTCATAAAATCACCGCCGGAGATGTGGGGGTCTGAGCAGCCAGCAGACCTCGGTACAGATATTACAACAGCATTTCTGCTGCTGTCACCGAGGTGAATGAAGCTTGGCACTAAGAGTGATGAATGTACCGTTTAAATCTTCAAAAGTTTGCAGCGTTTCTTTGTGGACATGGTGGAAAAGCAGAGATGCTGGCTGGGATGTTTCCATTTTACATCTGAAACACACCCCAGACAGATGAATGTGTTGATAAGTGAGAGTATAGCATGTAAAGCTCTGTAGTTCACTCAAAATTACAGCTAGAATTGTGAGGATAGGACGTGCAAAAGGAAAGCTATGCTTCTTTGTTTAAGCCGATCTATAATCGGCTAGCAGCTCTCAGTCTCTTTTACCATTACCAACATTCTGGGCCGCAACCACTGTGGGTGCAACCTGAATTTGCCAACTATAAACATCCTGAACGTGGTAGCACTTTTTTATAAACCATTCTGATAGATGCAGCAATGTATATTTATTTTTATTTATATTTTCAAAGCCTAGCTTCCGCTGTTGGTAGCAGCTGTCCTGACAGCCCCTGTGACAACTCTAGAAGTGGGCTGAATGACAGCACTGCATGACCTGCCTACCTTATTGCGTATAACGCAAGACTTTAAACGCATAACTATTGCAAGTGCACACAAAAGTATTACAAGGGCATGCAAAAGCAACGCAGGGGCACGCAAAAGTATTGCAAGGGTACACAAAAGTATTGTGAGGGTACGCAAAAGCAATGCGAAGGCACGCAAAATTATTGCGCGCTAAAGTATTGTGAGCGCATGCAAAAGTATTTCGAATGCAGGCAAAAGTATTGCAAGTGTATGCAAAAGTACTGTAAGTGCACACAAAAGCAATGCAAGTGTATATAATAGTATTGCATAGGCACATAAAAGTATTGCGAGGGTACGCCAAAGCAATACTAGCGCACACAAAATTGTTGGAAGTGCATGCAAAAGTATTGCATGAGCATGCAAAGGTACTGCAAGGACACAAAAGTATTACTATTGCATGCAAAATTATTGCAAGGGTACGCAAAAGCAATGTGAGAGAATGCTAAATTATTGCGAGCACAAGCAAAAGTAGTGCGTAGGTATGCAAAAGTACTGCAAGGGCACTCAAAAGTATTAGAAGCGCAGGCTAAAGTATTATGAGGGTTCACAAAAGTATAGCGAGGGGATGCAAAAGACAGATTTCACTGCAAGACACATTTTATTTTATTTCTCAAGCCCAGTCTTACAGTCTCACTTCGGACCGAAACTCTGAAATGAACTGAAACATGAACTTGTTCAAATCTGACGTATTCACATGAACCGTCCATTTCATCCCTGAGCACTGAACTTGAACCAGTTCCCAAGAAGCATAAACATGTGCAACACTGATTCACATGTTTTAGTGGCAACGTGGACTTGGGAGCAATTCACAACTAAACTGTTCACACAGTACAAACTGTAAGAAACTCATACCTAATGGGTCCCTGAGGGTGGTCATTGGCAGGGACTTCACATTTGAATGATACAATTGAAAATTAATTAAGAGGGGGGGGGGGGGGGGAGTCGGAGCTCCTTTCAGGGAATAAAGTGATATTTGACTCAGAAATGTTAATATGTAGTGACAGGAGATGGATGTGTGTGAGGGTGGTGTATGAACGTACAGAGTAATGACTAAAGTGTGCGTGTGTAAAAGAGACTTTGTCATTTCTAAAGCCGCTCAGCCGTCTCCAGTGTTCATTTGCATTCTCCGTCTCTGTCCCTGTTAATGTCTGTGTGTATAAATGAAAAATGCATTAATGGCTGAATATGGCTGAGACAGTGACAGCGCATTGACTGATGACAGAATGAACAAGCTCATTATTAAAGGCCTTATCACCTCCTAGCAGACGCAGTTACAGACACACACACAGAGTGGGGCCTCACTTCTTATTCAATATATGCATTTTTTATCATAATCAACACTTTGGCCTAAACTCACCTTTTTCTAAAGTTATACAAGGACCTTTTGTAGGTCAAAGTTCCCTTTAGCTCACACACATCTTCTCTTTTGAAAAGGATATGAGCACATCTGTATGTATATTGTTACTGGTAAAACTGGTTTTACTGTAGTGGAAGTGCTGGTGCTTGTGATGATGTACAATGGGAAAAGAAAGTATTCAGATCCCTTTAAACTTTTCACTCTTTGTTTCATTTTGTTTCATTGCAGCCATTTCCCCAAATCAAAAAAGTTCATTTTATTTCTCATTAATGTCACTCAGCACCCCATCATCAGAAAAAACAGAAATGTAGAATTTTTTGCAAATTTATTAAAAAAGATAAACTGAAATATGACATGGTCATAAGTATTCAGTACTTTGCTCAGTACTGAGTAGAAGTACTTCTGAGCTCGTACAGCCATGAGTCTTCTTGGGAATGATGCAACAAGTGTTCCACATCTGGATTTGGGATCTTCTGGTTCTTCTTGCAGATCCTCTCCAGTTCTGTCAGGTTGGATGGTGAACGGTGGTGTTCAGCCATTTTCAGGTCTCTCAGAGATGCTCAGTTGGGTCTAAGTCCGGGTTCTGGCTGGGCCGGTCCAGAATGGTCCAGAGTTGTTCTGATCCACTCCTTTGTTATTTCAGCTGTGTGCTGAGGGTCATTGTCTTGTTGGAAGGTGAACCTTCGGCCCAGTCTGAGCTCCTGAACTCTGGAAGAGGATTTCTTCCACGATCTCTGTACTTGGCTGCATTCATCTTTCCTTCAACTGCAACCAGTCGTCCTGTCCCTGCGGCTGAAGCTTTTTGATTTTATTTCATTTTACTTATTTTACTTTATTATTTATTATTTATTTATTTTTTATGTTATCTTTAAGTTATTTTAGATTTTATTGAATTGTTTAGCACATAATTTTATGAATACCTATTTATTTTTCTATGTTGCTCTTATCTGTTCTCTTGTTTTATCTGTTTTAACATTTTAACACCAGTGTTTCCTCATGGGGATCCTTCACTCTGGGAGCTTTGCCTACATGGTCTGGAGGGAGCTGGTGGGGGGCTGCCCTTGTCCTGGTGGCTGGGGCCCTGCACTGCAGCCCTATCACTGTGGTGTGGACCCCGGCCTGCCCTGATCTGGTTGGCTCCTGCAGGAGCGCCCTCTAGGACCGTGTCTGGCTCCTGGAGTGAACGGATCCCCAAGATATCGCTTCCTCACAGTAGGTCAAGCCAGATGTTTATTAGTCTTAGTGTGGGTGGGTGTGGGGTGTGTGTGTGTGTGTGTGTGTGTGTGTGTGTGCAAATGTTTATAGTTTTGTGTGCTGTGTTTTGTGCTTGGGTGTGTGAAGGGCTGTTTTTATTTTAAAAATGTGTTTGTTTTTATTTTCTTGAAAAGCACTTTGGGTTGCCTTTGGCAGGAAAAGCGCTTTATAAATAAAGTTTGATTTGATTTGATTTGAAAAACACCCCCATAGCATGATGCTGCCACCACCATGCTTCACTGTTGGGATGGTACTGGGCAGGTGATGAGCAGTGCCTGGTTTTCTCCACACATACCGCTTAGAATTAACTCCAAAATGCTCAATCTTGGTCTCATCAGACCAGAGAATCTTATTTCTCTCAGTCTGGGAGTCCTTCATGTGTTTTTTTCAAACTCTATGCGGGCTTTCATATGTCTGCACTGAGGAGAGGCTTCCATCGGGCCACTCTGCCATAAAGCCCCGACTGGTGGAGGCTGCAGTGATAGTTGACTTTGTGGAACTTTCTCCATCTCCCTACTGCATCTCTGGAGCTCAGCCAGAGTGATCTTTGGCTTCTTCTTTACTCTCTCACCAAGGCTCTTTTCCCACCATTGCTCAGTTTGGCTGGACGGCCGGGTCTAGGAAGAGTTCTGGTCGTCCCAAACTTCTTCCATGTAAGGACTATGGAGGCCACCGTGCTCTTAGGAACCTTTAGTGCTGCAGAAACTCTTTTGTAACCTTGTCCAGATCTGTGTCTCGCCACAATTCTGTCTCTGAGCTCCTTGGACAGTTCCTTCCACCTCTTTTTTTTTGTTTGTTTTGTTTATTACAAGCAAAAAAGTCTTGACCACTCTTAAAATGTGTAAATTAAATTTTGTCTGTGTAAACTTTTTAAAAAGCAAATAAATTCTGCCAGTACAACAAGCAAAATTTTCTTGATACGATTTCTTGAAATAAGATGCATTGCCTTAAAACAAGCTCCTTTATCTCTGAAATGCTTCTCTTTAGGTAATTTTGTCTTATTTTGAGTGTGATGAGATATTTTGACTAGAAATGAGAAAAATATACTTGGTAAGATTTTAGTTTTTGCAGTGTGGTTTTGTTAATAGTATTGATGTCATGATTAGATATATATGTGTGGTATGGGTTATCAAAAAAGGTTATCATGGATCCCTGTCTCCAACCAGTCTGCCCATTCTCCTCTGACCTCTGGCAGATTCCACTTGTGTCAATTTCCATTAATATATTTATCAATATCAATATTCCAATAAAATAGAGCATTTTTAGAATAGAAAAATGTATTTCATCTAAATGTTAAGCGTATTGTGTTTATTCTATGCCAGATAGATGATGGTATTTAAATGAAGCATTTCTGCGTTTCTGCTGCAGTGTCTCAGTTATTCCACCTGCTCAATGCGAAACTCTGTGAAGGCACTTTAGTCCACAGATAGCAGAAAGATAATTAGCTAAATCTCTATGGGTAGTTGGGCCCCCTCCAGCCCCAAAGCTGGAATTAATGTGAGTTCCCATCCATGCTGTCGGGGGGACCAGCAGCAGTCAGGTACGAGTCCCCTAACTGATTTAAATCAACTAATTAAAATCACTAAGTATACACTGTTTTCCTCTCACTCATGTACTGAGGCGATGGCAGCAAAAGGACAGGATGGTAATAATACCAGCGATGCTCCTTAAGGATGTAGCTCCTCTGCCAATGTGCCCGTCATCGTCTTACGTTCTCAGTCTTTCTGCTTTTTTCTCCCGCAAAGTTCCCTGGTCTGATTTTACACGAGGCTGGGGGGCTTTTTCAGCAGGCGACATGGTGAACGACCCCTGGGGTCATAGTCTATTTAATTTTTTATTGTTATTCTCCGAAGAACATTTTACCTTGTATCGAAACTCATCAGCAGGCTTGGATTGCTCTTACACCATTTTTTTTTTTTGATGAAAGGGATTTAAAATAAGAGGATGGATTTATTTGGGGGGGGGGGGGGGACAGAGCGCTGGAGCAATTCTTCCTTCTCTGAGAAGGAAAATAGAATAATCACAGTTGATATTATCCATTTTTTTTAGATGAGCATATGTAATTATAGATGGTGAATTTTCCAGTCATGGAAAACACGTGGAAAATGAGAGAGTATTCACGAGCAAGGACCACGCCACAACAAAAGGAGTGATGATGACGATGATGATGATGAAGGATTGATTGACTGATTGAAAGAAAAAATGAGATATGATGATGAGCCGGAGGAAGACCTAGTGTGGGGGTGTAGTCTATCGGTAGTGAGTCCGGCTTAGGGAACCCCCCTCAGATGGAACCCGAAAGAAGAGAAGGAAGCAGACAAGGAACAAGAATAGTGGAGACGGTCAGATGATGGAAAAGAAGTAGGACAGCAGGAAGGAGAAGGGAGGCAGAGAAGAGGGGGGGCAAAGGCCAGGGAGGGGCAGCAGATGGAGAAAGGCCGAACGAAGCAGGCGGACAAGGCAAAAGGGAAGGTAGAGGAGATAAAACGAGAGGAAAGGGAGGGGAAGGGAGGGTCGTCGAGAGAACGAGAAACTGAGTTGATGAGGTGAGCGAGTATTTAAGGCTGCTTGGTGATTAGTGAGATTGGAGGCAGGTGTGGTTGAGGCGTGGTCCTGCTCCTGAACCTATGTTAATGAATTAACTTCATAAATGTCCTGGACAAGCTTGAGTTGTCCTGGAAAATGATTTTTCCTCCTTCTGCTTCTCTCTGCGTTGTAGATGAACGCAAACGGCTTAAACATTTAACGCATGTATGTTTGTTTTCAGCTGCCTTTGAAAGGCAGCGTTGAACTGTAGCTTCTATGTTTTGTGTCTGCTTCATCTCTGTTTTATCTCTGCTTCTTGGCTGCTTCGTCTGTCTCATCTCTGCTTCGTCTCTGCTTCATCTCTTTTAAATCTCTGTTTAATCACTGCTTTGTCTCTGTTTTGTCTCTATTTAGTGTTTTTTTCGTCTCTGTTTTGTCTCTTCTTTGTCTCTGCTTCAGCTCTGCTTCGTCGCTGCTTCGTCTTGTCTTTGTCGCTGCTTCATTGCTGCTCCGTAAATGTGTAAACCGTCTAGTTGGCTTGAAATGCAAACAAATTAACTGCCGTGGGTAGAGGAACTTTTCAGACCCCTTTAAACTTTTCACATTGTGTTTACTGGCAGCCATTTGCCAAAAACAAAAAAATTCATTTATTTCTCATTTATGTACACTCAGCACCCCATCTTGACAGAAAAAAAACAGAGATTTAGAAATTAGAAATTAGAAAAAAAAGTATTCAGACCCTTTTTCAGTGACTCATATTTAACTCATATGAGGTCCATTTCTTCTGATCCTCCTTGAGATGGTTCTACTCCTTCATTGGAGTCCAGCTGTGTTTAATTAAACTGATTGGACTTGATTAGGAAAGACACACACCTGTCTATATAAGAGCTTACAGCTCACAGTGCATGTCAGAGCAATTGAGGATCATGAGGTGGAAGGAACTGTCCAAGGAGCTCAGAGACAGAATTGTGGCGAGGCACAGATCTGGACAAGGTTACAAAAGAGTTTCTGCAGCACTAAAGGTTCCTAAGAGCACGGTGGCCTCCATAGTCCTTACATGGAAGAAGTTTGGAACGATCACAACTCTTCCTAGACCCGGCCGTCCAGCCAAACTGAGCAATGGTGGGAGAAGAGCCTTGTTGAGAGAGTAAAGAAGAAGCCAAAGATCACTGTGGCTGAGCTCCAGAGATGCACTAGGGAGATGGAGAAAGTTCCACAAAGTCAACTATCACTGCAGCCTCCACCAGTCGGGGCTTTATGGCAGAGCGGCCCGATGGAAGCCTCTCCTCAGTGCAGACATATGAAAGCCCGAATAGAGTTTACCAAAAACACATGAAGGACTCCCAGACTGTAAGAAATAAGATTCTCTGGTCTGATGAGACCAAGATTGAACATTTTGGAGTTAATTCTAAGCGGTATGTGTGGAGAAAACCAGGCACTGCTCATCACCTGCACAATACCATCCCAACAGTGAAACATGGTGGTGGCAGCATCATGGTATGGGGGTGTTTTTCAGCTGCAGGGACAGGACGACTGGTTGCAGTTGAAGGAAAGATGAATGCGACCAATGGGCTATATGCCCGGCTCCACTACTTCCTGAACTTCAGACAGCACCTTTGCTTCCTGTCTTTCATTACTGGTTTAACTAATTACTCCAGGTGTGTCTGGCCAGTTACTGAGGTCAGACACACCTGGGTTAATCAGTTCGTCCAGTCACAACAGACAGGAAGCAAAGGTGCTGTCTGAAATTCAGGAAGTAGTGGAGCCGGGCATATAGCCCATTACAGAGAGATACTGGAAGAAAAGCTCTTCCAGAGTTCAGGACCTCAGACTGGGCCGAAGGTTCACCTTCCAACAATACAATGACCCTCAGCACACAGCTGAAATAACAAAGGAGTGGATCAGAACCACTCTGGACCATTCTGGACTGGCCCAGCCAGAACCCTGACTTAAACCCAACTGAGCATCTCTGAGAGACCTGAAAATGGCTGAACACCACCGTTCACCATCCAACCTGACAGAACTGGAGAGGATCTGCAAGAAGAACGCAGAAGATCCCAAATCCAGGTGTGGAACACGTGTTGCATCATTCCCAAGAAGACTCATGGCTGTACTAGCTCAGAAGTACTTCTACTCAGTACTGAGCAAAGTACTGAATACTTATGAAATAACTCCAATTCTGCAGTTTTTTGTGTGTACATAGTGCAGTTTCTGAACCTCAGGATGCCACTGGGAAGTGACGACTCTAGAAATATGCGTGATGAATGTTTGCATGCCATTAAAATGAGTCAGAAACGCAGATTTCTAAGGTCTAAAAGTTACATTGTGGTTCTTTAAATTCTCTGCTTTTCTGACAGAAACCCATTTTTATACGATGGCAGCATTACAACGGTCAGCAGCTGGTGCAGAAAGCTGATAGTAGGTCACCTTTTGTGGCTCAGTCTCTTTCTACAACTTTCCTTTAAAGGTCTTCATCTTGGTCCAACTGGTCAGCATCAACCTCGTCACTGGTGTTTTAACAGCTTCCAGTTCAGCTTCAAAGCAAGTCAACATAAATTTCTTCCAGTTACTGGTGAATAAACTGGAGCCAGTTAGGTCTGTTTACCTGCTCCTTGTCACATTCAGCCTAAACGAGTAATGTTCATTTTGCTCTGCAAACGTCTCCGCCTGCTCTGGAGCATCATTTTTAATTTATGCCTTTAATCATAAGGCTCAATGTGCAGTGTTAGGGGAGAGTGTGAGTTTCCTCCGTCAGAGCAGCCCTCCAGAGTGGCGCTGCTCTGCAGCAGATGGTATCTGTGATGAGGATCAGCAGTGTATATTATGCATCCTTCACCTCCGTACTTGCACCAGGGTCACATTAAAGCTCATTGATCTCACACAAACTTGATTTACACAGTGTGTTCTGCCCTCAGGCTCAGGATTTCTCCAAAGAAAGGCTCTTGCATCAGAAATGTATATTTCATACAAGACCAGATCATCAGAATGACATGACTATAAAGCTGGACTTGCATCATCTTTGCTGTGATTCAACTTTTTTCCTTCCAATCCTGATGATGATTCACTTCTCTGATTTTCTCCGTACTGCCAGAACACATCTGAGAATGCCGTTCATCGTGGTGTTTAAAGCATTTCTTCAGCTTTTAGGGGAACTCACTAATTCATTTGCCTATGACAACATAGAAATCCTATTTTCTGTGGGTTTTTCAAACATCTTAGCATAGCAGGATTCACACTGAAAGATGAGAGCTTAGATTAGAAGATGGCTTTTATTCCATCTTTTGCATCAAAAGCCCAATCTCTATTATTCCCCTTAGCCCTTCCCCTCTGTTTTGCGTGTTCATGTGTAGGGGTAGGGGTATATACCCCTTCAAATGAAGGGTTTTCAGATGCACACTTAACACGAAGGGTAGGACAAATTTGGCAAAATGGCTGCTACTGAGTCAAAAAATCCACGAATGTTTTTCTTCACAAAGTTTTAAAATGACCACTAGGGGTGTTAAAAAATGTTGATACACTGAAATATTGTGATATTTTCATATGCCGATATATCAATATTTTAAAAAGCGGTATCAATCTATTTTACTAACGAAATCTCACAAGATTTCATTGTTTTGTCACAAAATATCGCAAAATTTTGTGAAATCTTGTGAGTTCTTGACAGAACAGTAAAATTTCACTAGTTTCGTTTGTAAAATAGATTTATACCGTGTTTTTAAATATCAATATTATATTGGCATATAAAAATATCGCAATATTTCAGTGTAGCAATATTTTTTCCCACCCCTAATGACAACCGTTGTATCATCTAGTTTAACGTTGTTTAAATGCACATTTGCGAAATGCACATGAAAAAAATGGCTACAGCTATGTTGAAGCTTCAGCAACATAAACGCTACCAGGCTGAAAACCAGCGGTGCTCTGTAGGCAGCCCTGATAATCTACCGTCTTAAGTTTTACCCTGAAAATAGGAGCTTTTTGGTGATGAGCGGTGATCTCTGCTCCTCACGTGTCTCTTTCTTGTGGGGTGCCGCAAGGATCTATTCTTGGCCCTATTCAGTCATCAGAAAACACGATCTGTCCTTTCATTTTTTATGCTGATGATTTGCAGGTATACTTGCCCATGGGATCAAATGAAAAAACTAAATGATGTAAAACAGTGGCTGGCACGAAACTGTCTGCTCCTAAACAACAGTAAAACAGAATACATTTTGTTTTGCATGTCACCCATATAAAATGTCTTCACAAACTGTGATTTTCTGGCCCCTTTTCTTAAATCACGTTAAAAATTTTGGTGTAACATTTGACAGCAAGCTTAAATTTGACAAAAAAATTAGCGCTGTGGTTAGAACAAGTTTTTTTTCAGTTTCATCTCTTGGCCAAAGTGAAGCCTTTTCTCGGTTGGCAAGATCTAGAGAAGGCGATTCTTGAGTTCATAAGTTCACGACTAGACTACTGCAATACCCTTTATGTTGCCCTAAACCAATTTTTGATTTCACATCTTCAACTTTTCCAGAACGCTGCAGCCTGATTCTTAACAGGCACTTCTAGATGTGAACACATTCCCCCTGTGCTGTCGTTGATTTTAAACTTTTGTTTGTTTGTTTTTAACGCCATTCATGGCCAGGCGCCCTCCTACTTGTCAGATATTTTAACTATCTGTGATCACGGCAGGGCCCTGCGTTCTTCAGGTTAGTTTTTGCTTGAGGTCCCAAGGTCAAGATACAAGCAGTGGGGTGACCGTTCTTTTGCAGTTGCTGCTCCAGGGTTGTGGAACAAACTGCCCCTCAACATTCGCATCACCACTGATCTCGGCCTTTTTAATTTAAAGCTGAAGACCCACTTTTTTAGATTAGCATTTAACTCAATCTAGGGCAGTTTTCAGGTAAAGTTTTTATTTATTTATTCATTTATTTATTTATTTATTTATTTATCTATTTTTAACTTATTTTATGCGCTTCCTACAGGATCTTGATACCCTGCAGCGCTGTGGCACTTCCCAGTTACTTCTTACTCCTTTGTCTTGTCTTGTTTTTATTACTTCGCTGTTTTGTGCATTTGTGTGCTTTTTATGGCTTGATTGTGAAGCACTTTGAGTACCATTCTGGTTATTGTAAAGGACTATACAAATAAAATTTGATTGATTGATTGATAGTGTGATAGATGATCAGTAAAAGCTTCAGCAACATTGCTGTGGTCTCCAGTTACATGGAGGCCTACATGCACAGATCGGACTCGCTTGATAACGTGAACCCTCACCTGTAGACGGCTGATTCCTACAGATTTCCAGCAGCAGCTCAGTGTCCTTCTGCTTCCATACAAGCCGGCAGATCACTGATGATGTTTGTGATTGTTGAAGGGGCATCTCAGTTTGTAGGGGGGGGGGGCTTTCAGCCCTGGTTTTTGCTCCATGTTGCACAAACAGCCTTACTTGCAGTATTTACGTGTCCCCAACACATAACTGCTTCAAATTAAGTGCTGCTGACATGTAAAACTGTGCAATTTAAAATCAACAAGTCCTCAAAAAAATCACATCCATATTAGTTAGTTTGTGCACAAAAATACTATATTACGGTTTTTAATCTCCACTCAGTTTATATATGCGATCCATAGTTTTTTTCACTTTGACGCAGTCTACATTCTTTTAGGTTTTTAGTAGCATGTTGCCTGAGGAAACCTGGATTCGATCTCCCCAACTTCTGGATTGATGGACAACTGCTCTCTGTCCAAGTCTATTCCTCCTGAGCTGCTGTTATGCAACTTGGCTCGTTACCTCTGCAGAGCTGAATGACAGTGCATGAGGTTATGCAGGTTGGTGAAGAAATGCATCTAACCGTTGCATGACAGCAGCTCAGGGGAAAAGGAGCTGGTTTAAGTTCAGGAAGTAGTGGAGATGTGGATGTAGCCCATAGCTACGAGCTTTGACAGCAGTGGAAACAGATACTAACCTCCAGAGCCGTCAATACTCAGAGTTACAACATTCGTTGACCTTGTTCATCGGTCATGTGACTCATGGAGGCTCCAAGCGAACCTGTGCCGTCATATCTGACTGCAGAACAGACAGCAGTAATCAGATTACTGACAGTAAATACTAAATAAAGATGGGTAGCTACTGCTGCACAGACATGTTTGTCACTGAATGCTTTAGGGTTAGAGAGCATGATGGGAACAAATTGCATGATGGGAAAAATGCTGAAAGAATCTGGTTGTAGTCATATGGTATTGTCCCATTTCAGGGCCTGCACACTTCCAAGTGTGCAGACTACGCAGGCTAAGAAGTGTCCTTCGAAGTCTGCGCTCTCCGAAGCAGGTGAACCTTTGTGAAATGGGACAGCCTAGTCTTCAGAATATCCCATACTGCTCCAGTCCCGTTGCCTAGCAACTGCAACTGCTTCAAATATGTTGTAAAAACTATGGTGCATTCTGAAAGCATAGTCCACGAGTCTTGGTCCATTTGGGGACTCGGCTTGGCTGGGGGCGGGGGTGGTCTTCCGGACCAAGATCGAGTTCGCATTGCGCCGTAGCCAAACGAGCCGAACCTTTTGAATAATGTTCCCAATCTCTCCAGAGGTGGCGCTGCAGTCAGATTAACCGTAGGCGAGGACAAGACACATAACGAACAAGAACGTTCCCACAACTTCTGTTTCCTTCACAAAACGACATTATTTTTGTGCGCACTTACGAGGACGTGGAATACGCTTTCATCAGACCAGATATCCATTAAAGCTTTTACTTCCTCGTAACTCCACGTCTGACCACGAGCCATCTTTATAAGTACTGCAGTCCGACGTGTGTTTGTTGCCGTAGTGTTTTACCCACAATGCCAATGCAATTTTTGGTCCACTTCTGTATTTGGTTCACTTGAAACAGACCGAGACCTGCGTTTGCAGGCAGACCAAGTCCACTTGTTTGTTCCAGATCAGAGTCCGTATGTGCATTCACAGCTCCCCCAAACGAAGCGGACTTTCCAAACAAATAGACTCTGATTCAAAAAAGCTTTTGAATGCGCCCATAAATGTAGCAAAGTATTTTCTTTATTTTCATTTATCTGCCATTACATGAACGTTAACACCCTGTGAACTGGTCCAATATAACATAAATGATGCGGGCAACCCTGCACAGCCTCTAAATAAGGCATTATCTGCCACAAACTCCTTCAGTTCACCAATGTTTTGTTACAAAATATTAGTTGCTGTCTCCTGTGAGCTTGAAGCGGCTTTGAGTTGCTAATTTGTGGTGAACGTTCTTATTTACAGACATGTTTACCGCGACGGCTTTGATGACGTCACTGTTATGCGACACCATAGTCAGTAAATGTCTGTAAATAAGGACGGATCACCACAAAAAAAAGCCACTTCAAGCCGCTTCGAGCTCACAGGGGGGAAGCACCGCGTATAGCAGCAAAGGCAGCACGCATGCGCAGCATCCCCAACTTCCGTAAACAGGGTTGCCACCAGATGCTGCGTGCTGCCTCTGCTACTATCCACAGTGCTTCTCTGTGATTGGCCTGTACTTCCACAGCATATAGTTCCCCCATTGAATGTCGCCTAGTCAGTCCTTTGATGTGAAGTCAGCTTCTCATTTGTACTCGTTCAGAATGTGCGGGTCACGAAACTTAATTGTAGAAAAATCTTGAGTTAATTATTTCACATTCTCCAAGTGGTGCGAGTTGCACACTCAAAAACAGAGGTACGAGACAGGAACATTTCTGTACCTGTTGGTACATTTTTTACAAATGTTCTCTCAAAAGTACAATATTGGTCTTTATGAGGCCAGAAGTACCTATATACTATGAAAAAGGGTCCAAAGTAATATAAAGTACAAATTTGTACCATTTCAACCCTAAGGGTACCTGCAGCATTGAAAAATGTGCGTAGCTTGTACAGTAACTATAAATAGCAGTACTTCCAAACAGTAGTATAATTACACTTATTATATTATGATTTTCATAATAATCATAGTAATCATAGTAATAATTACATGTTTAATTTCATATGTGTTTGGCCTGCTTTCAATATAATAATTATTCATTTATTATTAGCATCTTTGATTGTTGTCATAATCTCTATTTTATTGACTTTTATTCATCATTTTTAACTGGTTTAATTGTACTTTATTAACTCATACAGCTTGATAAGGTACAAAAATGGACCAGGGCCGAAGGTACAGAAATGTCTTTCAAAAAGGAACCCCCCCAGAGACAAGCTTTGGACCCTTTTAAGTACAAACTGATTCCTCTTTTTTTGAGTGGAACTGCCAGATTACAGCATCTATGCTAAGCTAAGCTAAAGTCAGTGCTGCCAGATTCAGAGAATGACTGGGTCGATGAGAAAACGCTTCTGCCCACTTGTCCAACTAAGGGGACTGTGGGGGGAGGCTCAGTTTCACCCAGGGGTGGCATATGCCTTTAAGGTCTGGAAATGACCCATTCATTTCATTTCATAGCTTTGGTTCCCGACGTTTGCCTCCGTTAATCAGCGCTTCCCTGATCTGCACACTCATAACGAGCCGTTCCCTCTCAGCGCACATTGGTGCAAAAGCACTCGACATCAGCAGCATCCTGTAATTTCCAACACAAACGGTCATTTTAGAGAGTTTGCAGATTTCAAACTGTGCCAAGAAGCAGAGAGCTGAAGTAAACATCTACCCCCGTCATTATCATCAGTTTGCTGCACATCTTTTCATATTCAGATTTTAAGTTAGCACAAGCACGTGCAATTTTCTGCCTCTACCGAGTTTACTGTTTACAGTTATAATGGCACATGTTGGTGCTTCAGTTATGTGCAGATATGTCACATCCTCTCCTCACAGACTCAGACAGAAAAGCCGGGTTGTTCAGCCAGAACATGGCGGGTTCTGTCCTGAACCGCAGGGTTCATGTAATTTGCTCAGACACATGAACGGTGATGAAAATCACAGAAAAAGAAGGTTTTTGTTGCCGTTTCTGTAGGAAGCGTCGAAGCAGAAATGCCTGTCCATCACCAACTTTACACAAATCTCCACAAAACGCAACCGGTAAACACACCTGTGTCAACCAGATAGCGAAAAGTCATTTTCCATAAGATAAAAGCCAGAAAGAACATTTTCAGCCAGAGTGACCCTGCACTGAGAAGTTAGCTTTTAAATAAGGCCAAATATACACACATAATCACAGCGTGCCATCTTTCCTCTGTCTTGTGAGGCCTACATATGTATGTAGAACAATACGCTCAGGAAATGGTGCCAGGAAGGAAAGGGAGGAAGAGGGGAGGGAGGAGGAGGAGAAGAGGAGGCCAGGGTGAACGCTTGTCTCATTAATCTTAAAAGGGCAAAGCAGAACCTTCAGAATGCAAATGAAACCATCAATCTTGTCAGAAACGGAGTGATAGAGGGATAGAGGGATTGACAGGGTTATTTAAGAAAGAGGCTGAAGTTGGAAAAGAGAAGAAGAAGAAAGACAAAGTTGAATCCTGGTCCAACCATCCTGCCTCTCTGAAAAAGTCCCAGAAAGGGCGTTTCATCCACCGCGGGGAACGTCAGTCTCACTCAAAGTCAGAGTAATTAAGCTATTTAGGTGTGAATACCTGCAGAGTCCACGTGCTCACACTTTTCATCACACTTATTCTGACTGAATGAATATTTAGAGAGCAAACACACAGAAGTTCCTCATCTTTATCCAAACATCACTGTCCCTTTCTGCTTCAAATGTTTGAGCGTCACTTTTCTGATGACCTGACGAAGCTCCAGTTAACATTTAACGATTTATCATTTATTAAGTAGTTAAATAACTATTTATTCCATCTGACTGGTCTCAGATTTTTCCCTCTACAAGACCACAACAACCAGGTTGACCCACTTGGTTGCTCAACACTTATTGAGGGGGTTACAGCCTGAGCTGTGGATAAAGAGAAGCGTCAGTCACACTGCAAAAAGTCAAAATCTTACCAAGTATATTTGTCTAGTTTCCTGCCAAAATGTCTCATTACACTCAATATAAGACATAATCACTTAAAGAAAAATATTTCAGTGAGACATACAGTCATCCTCAAAATTATTCATACCTTCCAATTAAAGAAATGGCTAAAGTGACTTTGTAATTCTAATAAAAAGAAACTGAAGAAATTAATAATAAGTAAAAATTTACAAAATTATGACTTGGTGAAGAAAATTTTATCATTTTAAATTATGGTCAAAAATAACAATTTGAAAAAAAGAAACAAAACAAACAAAGCTGTCCCAGACACATTAAGCCCCGTTTCCACCAGCGGGTCTGGGTCGGGTCGGGCCGGATCGGTCCACGTTTTTTTGCGTCTCCACAGATAAAAACTGGGACGGGTACCCTTATATCCGACCCGACCCGGACTACTTTTTTGGCACCCTTCGGTAGGGGTACTGATCTAACCGATCCGGACCAAAGAGGTGGAGCTAATACACAGCAATCAGCTGATTCATTGAAAAATCCGCCACTTCCCGCGTGACCCAGCGTAAAAACAAAGCCGGGGTGACTCCTTTCTGTTTCTGTCACGTGTGGCGCCGGTGTTTTGGTTAAACTGCGTTACACGGCGATGATGTCACACAATCACGTAGCAGCGCTGTCCAGCTAATTCTCCGCCTCCAGAATAAGGGTACAGGTTGCTGTGGGGACACAGCGTGAAATCAACACATCCGTACCCAAACCCACCCGATCCGGCCTGGCCCGGCCCGACCTGACCCAGACCCGCGGGTGGAAACGGGGCTTTAGAGCAACATTCCCATGAACATGGACCAACATACCTGTCACCAGGTGCAGACGTCTGATTGGACGTTACAGAAAACACCTGATTGCAGTGATCGTCTCAAAGTGTTGCTCAACAAATTTCTTTGCTTTGGAGCTCCCTCATTGGCTTGTTGGAGCTTGTTTACTTTTTTATTTTTTGTGGATTTAAGGTTGTTTACAAGCTGTGGTAACTTCCAGACCGATGGTGTGCATTCACCATCCGTGTCGGCCTCTCCTCTTCAGGAGGACGCTTCCTCTGACTGAAAACTCTGATTTAGAACTAATTACAACCTGCTTGGAGAAAGGATGGGTGCAACGCTCGTCTAGAGGTAGCCAGGAAGAATCAGATGAGTGGAAATGACCATGCCAGGTCCAGTTTCAGACACTAAGAGAGACCAGAGAGTGTGTGTGTGTTCGACTTTATCAAGTCTTTCTCCATGTAGAGTTTAATTATCAGAATATGATTGATTTCAGAAAGCAGCCTCTCAGTCTGGGAGCACATAAAAAGTGTCAGTCAGACAGCAGAGAACCGCAGAAATCCTGAAACACTGATGGTGGAGAGGCGAAAAGGTGCTGCACACAGCTCGGCACCGGCTCTCAGAGTGCAGCAAAATGAAATTGAAAGGTGCTCGGGGTGGAATCGGTTAGTGTTTCTGGCCATCAGAGAACAGAGGCAGACGGGGAGCAATCATTAGATGAGACATGTTGTGGTCGGGCTGTCTCAGCTACTGTGGCAGCATCTCCTCGTCCTCGCAGCTGATGAGGTCCAGTCTTTTTATGTTTGTCTTGGTGAAGCCGGAGGCCAGCGATCAATCGGCAGGTCAGAGGTCAGCTCTTTCTGGTGTAATGTGGAGCTCCACAGTGACATGACAGCAGTTCTTTTCTCTGAAACAACATGAATGGTTTGATTCTACAGCAGCATTTGCTGAGTTTCTGACACGCGATGTTTGTTAGAATAGAGCCGCCGTAATATGATGAAGCATCAATGCAAACGTCATCAGTTTGACGCTGTTTCAAACCCCTCATAATCAGTTTTTCTTTCCTTTCTCCTCCTTTTACCTCAGCTCTGCAGACGACTCAGCCTCCCAAAGTCCTGTTTCCCTCAGAGAGACACGACACGGTGATAGAAGTCACACCCGGTAAGAAGCTTCATCTTCTATCTACTTCTTTGTGCTCCGATTTAAAGTTGCGTTCCTCAAGGTTCTCTTTCTTCATGCAACAGTCTCCATTACTGAAGCAAAGTGCTCTGGTTGTGATTTAACTTCACACTGTGATGCAGTCACTGATATTTTGGTGCAGCTTTCAAGCATTGCACTGTGTTCACACCAAACACGATCTGGGCGTCAAAAACACGCCTGACGCCCTAAGTTTGACGCTGGTTTACATAAAATCAGACGCTGACATTCAAAGACCAAAACGGTCTTCACATGCGTCTAGAGCAGGGGTGTCAAACATAAGGCCCGGGGGCCAAAACCGGCCCGCCAGAGGGTCCAGTCTGGCCCGCGAGGTGAATTATTAAATGTCACATTAAAAACAGTAAAACAAACTCTAGTTTCTGATTGGTCCACCAGAGCTTGGAATCTTTTTAACCTCCTGAGACCCTGTGTGTACATACGAGGACATTACATTTTTACTTCCCTCCACCATTTGCTTCATTCCACATAACTTAGACCTGTTGTCCTTAAAAGTGGACACTTTTAGCTTCCACCTAGTGGTTGCATTTATCACGGTGCACTACTCTGTCAAGCCACAAGAGGCGCACATATTGGTGAAAAGCTAAAAGTGCATTTTTCAGAAGAACGTACATACTTGTACATGCTGGTGGGCGGTGTTGACTTGGTAGATGGGGTGATGAGTTCTTACTGAATGAATGTCCAAAAAGTCAGTGGACATTTCAAATAATGATTCACTTCTTGGACCTTGATAATCTAGCAGCTGCTTCTTGTGTCGCCATGACAACATTGAAAGTTTTACACCAGGACTCTCGTACATTTCCTTTGATTCTGCATGATGGTGTCTCAGGTAATTTTGGTGTAACAGTGATGATGTTACTCAAAAACAAGAGATAAACCATAAAATAGATAAAAATAATAAAAATATCTTTCATGCCACAGTTTGCACAATATTTGCAAAATACCTTCCCGAGCTTCTAAAAACAAAGTAAAAAATTCTGCTTCAACTGTGAAAACTCAGTGGAGTGTCAGATCCCAAATCCATTAATTGCAAAAATGGAAAAATACAAGGATACATCTGAATATCCAAATCATGGGGAGAAAAAGTATTTACTATTGTTCCCCTTGTCATGCATAAGAATAAAAGTATGCATAAACCTTTCATCAAAGAATCTAAAAAGGGTTTGTGATGAAATACATCAGTTCATTTTCATTTGCAGTCTGAGTCAAATAAATCTGTCAAATGTGAGAACTTCTGTTATTCTTCATTTGGATATTCAGATGGCTCCATTACATTTTTCATTTTTGCAGCTTTCCTGAGCGTCTCAACCTGAATAATCTAACGCAGTGTGATGTAAAGGGCTGTACAGGAACGACAAGTGTGCAGGTGAAATGTGATATTTTCTTGAACTGAAATCACAACTTAATTTTTCTGTTACATTTTACACTTATTGTTGGTCTTTTTGTGGAAGCAAACAGGAGTTTCCTTCATTGTTCCACTCTGATGACTTTGTAATTTTATCTAATAACACTGACCCGCTGTCCACTTATAAGGACATCTTATTTCTCAGAAACGACTTACTGTACCAAAACAAATTTTATGTAGTTATTATGCCCATACTCTCTTCAAATATCATGAAAGAAATAAAAATGCACACAAATAAATAAAGCGCGGGTCTCAGGAGGCTAAATATCTAAAAATGAAGTATTTCAATATTACTTTACAGATCTGACCTCATAGTTTATATTATGAGGTCAGTGTTACTTCATAAATGTGGAAATCTTATTTCTCTTTCAGTCCCCAATCATAATGTGAAATACAGTATTTTTTAGTTCCAGATTCCTGTGATTCAATACTACAGTAAGTAATTTTGTAGATACATTGTGATCTGCAAGTTATAATGAACATGTAGTGTCGTATTTAAATGAGTTGATCATAATGATAATAATAAAAATACAAAAATTCATACATTAAAATATTAAATATTTGGGAAGTTTTAAGGGAAAATCAATTTATAAATTCATATTTATATGATTTTGTATTAAAATGTATATGAATTTTATGTCATATATATACAATAAAATGCTTACTGATATTAATAAATGAAATGAATAAAAAATTATATAATCAAATGAGGCAAAACATTGTTGAAACCACCAATGTTCGTCTATAAATTTCATGTTCATTTTTTTCTAAAAGGAAAGTTCATTAAATATACACATCTTAATAAATAAAAGGAAACAAAATAAAATGAAACATTTGCAGTTTTTGTTATTTATAGGTTAAAATCTCATAATTTTCCCGGTCCGGCCCACTTGAGATGAAATTGTGCCGTATGTGGCCCCTGAACTAAAATGAGTTTGACACCTCTGGTCTAGAGTGTGCTGGTGGACCCGGTTGTTTTCCTTTCTCTCTTTGTACGATGATGGATGAAACTGAGCAGCTGCTTGGCTTTATTTGCTCCACGAGGCCAGAGAACGACGTCGGACGTCTCTGAACCGTGTCTGGATTCATCAAATTGTTCAAAGGGGTTCTGAGTTTGGTGGGTTTCACAGTTTACTCCAGGAAGTGCGTGCTGATGATGGGTGCAGCTTTCTTCAGATCCCAAGTCCGGATCTGAGGACCACCTACGTCACAGTGATGCGACCAACGCTGTCCAGATTCAGTGCTCCTTCAAATGCAGCCTCCAAATGTGGCCTCATTTTCCCCAGATTTTAACAATGATCCAATGATCCTATCCCAAAATGCATTGCAGGGCGAACGGGACATTCTACAGCAGAGGTGTCTAAATGTAAGATAAAATTTCACTTTATTTATTATATGATTTAATCATTGTGTAGGTTAATATTACGGTCCTTCATTTGCTATTTTCCATGGAATTAGCTAAAGTTAGCAAACTTGAAAATTTGTAAACTTTACAAGATAAATTTAACTGGTTTTAATTTCTCTCAGCCGGAGTAATAAAAAATGCCACCGACAACAGAAAAGCCAAGGTTATTATAGTTGACTAAAACTAACGAAAAAATTTAAACTACAATTGAACAAACATTTTTGTTAACTAAAATAAAAATGACAGTTTTCTAGAAAAAAAAGATAACTGAAACTGTATTGTGTCTTTACAAAATTAACTAAACCTAATTAAGATTTTTGGAAAAGCATCCTTAGTTTTGGTCTTTGAAATTTATCTAATACATAAGCCTTTTGGGTCTATATGAAATCTGTTTCTATCTGATCTATTTCCTTGTTACACCGGTTTTAGTGACATTTTGATGATTTTGAATGTCACACCAGACAAATATGTATAATTTCCGGGGGAAAAAAATCCCAAAAAACTTAAAGTAACACTTAAACTAATAAAAACTGAACTAAAACTCAGCATTTTCCCAAAAATATAAACTAGCAAACCTGCTCAAAAAACTAACTAAAACTAACTTACAGAACAAAAAATCTAAACTAAATAAAAACTGAAACTAATTAAAAATCCAAAAGATAACCTTGCGTAAAACTGCTGTAAATCCTCTAAACTTAGCAGAACAGTGGTAAGGATGATATTTTGGAGCACCATTTTGCTTCGGTTTAGCTCCGTCACAGTTGCTAGGCAACAAGAGATATGCTGACAAAGGCTAGACCGTCCAAATTTAATAGCCTGTCACTTCCGCTTTATGTGGTTTAAGGAGGATCTGGGCTACGTAGTCCAGGTAGGACGCGTCCTTCGAAGGACGTAGCCCTCAAATCTGGACACAGCCAGTGAGCAGGTCGTAAAGCAACATGTCGGACAGATGGCCGTCTCTCCAGCAGTTGTTGCGACTGCACGATGTTATCCAGGTGGTTTGGTCCACTTGAAGGAATTCCTGTCCAATCAATCCAAGTCTAGCGGACGATCCTGGTTGTTACTGGTCGCGGTTGAACCCAGAAAAGGACATAAGAGATCAGAAAAGCCAGTGGTTTAATATTTATCATAGAAAATGCGTGTCATACAGTCAGCTTCTCCAATCTGTGGAAGTAGAGATGATGAAAGTAGAGAAGCCGGAGTCTCAGAGTAACAGAGTGGAAAACATCCCAGCTGGATGTCGGCTTAGCAGAAGCAGGAGTGTTTCCCCACAGCTACGTGATCAGAGTAGCACCATCTGTACAGGAGGAGGCATTTACCCGATGCTGGTAACCATGGCATCTTAGGTTTCCTGTCTCTGGAAAATCTGGAAAGCCGTATTGTTGAAGTCTCCATGATTGCTGGTTAGGGTCATTAGCACATCCTTCTTATATTCCACAGATCACAAGCTGCACGTATTGACAGAGACAAGTATTTCCTCTTTTCTCTGATGACTTTGTTCCTCCTCTGCATCCTCTCAGCGTTATCCTCCCCAGTGTGTCCCGACCTTAGTTATCAGCTCTTTCTACCCAGGCTTTTATTTTCACCCCCCCATACAAGAGGAGTTTAATCATGGTTTTGATGTGTCAACCCCACAAGATGCACCAATCACAGCGGCCATGTTGGGTTGAGTAGCACAGCTCGTTGTAATGGAGAGCTCTGCAGCAGAAACAGCAGAAAGCTAGAGACCAGTACTGGCAGATGTTTTAAAAATCATTGTTTCTTTTAATTAAACTACAAAAAGCAGCTTTTATAAAAGTGTAGTTGAGTCACAACACATAGGTCTTTGGATGTAAAGATGCTGTTCCTGGATGAGTTCACTGAACGATCGTTCATGAACTTGTTCATATTCTGGATGAACGTGAACCTAAAAGATCTTTTTTTTTCAACCTGGATCTTATTTCTAGGAGTTTATATGTGCAATTACTCACCTGTAAAATTTCTGTATCACTTCGACTCCTTCGGAAAATATTACGTTGAGTTCAGAGTTAGCTCTCCGTTAGCTATTGGGGTTTTCTCCACATTCTAGAGGCCGCGTGACCCGATGCGCCCCACTGCAGTACAGCTGAGAAGAGCAGCTCGCTACCCAGATACTAACAAACTGCAATCCGCAAAACTCTGAACTCACAGGACAATAGTACTCGTTTTTTCATTCATTCTACTTAAAGCATTGATGAAATGAAGGAGTTTTGCTGCAGATAATGTCTTATATAGTAGCTGCCCCATCTCCGCCATTATATGGATGTACAACGAAGGGCAACTCAACGTAATATCTTCTAAAGGAGTCAAAGTGATAGAGAAATTTTACCGGTGAGTAAATGCACTTATTATACGGCTTTTTAGAATGCTGTTGAATGCTTCGTTGACTTGAATGGGTTTTCCCAACGTTCCAGCGGTCATTATTTTAGTATAATGATCTTAGTATCATCATTTTAGTAAAATGACCGCTGTCAATTTCAATTGATCTTTTTTTTTTCTTTTTTTTAACCTGTGGTCTTACGGTGATCCTAATATCCCTCCGCATCGCAAGTAGTCCGGTCACTACACAGCAAAAAAAAACAGCGAGCGAGCACTTAGCGACACCTCGTGACCAAAAATGGATGACTTGCCAATTAATTTGAGTGTCTTCGGCGAGTGTGGAGATTTTGAGCGCTGGGTCCAGGCTGAGTTTGAGGATTCAGCCTCCCCAAAACGAAAAAGACAAAGAGAAGACCAGTGATAAGACGCATACAGCTAAAAGCAGAGACGGAAATGTCCAGTTCAACTTACAGAAATAGCCGGTGCTAGGCCAAATTCCAGCCGCCATGACTCAACTAACAAACGTTGCTAAGCAACAGGTGCCCCGACTGTGGGGAACTATTTCATTCTTGGCGTAAAACATCAGAACAGCAGAGGAGGAAATGTCCAGTTTAACAGACAGGAATAGCCGGTGCTAGCCAAAGGTGCTAGCACAAATTCCAGCCGCTGTCACTCAACTAACAAACGTTGCTAAGCAACAAGTTCCCCTCCCCGGCCTCGACTGTGGGGAACTATTTTAATCTGAGCATAAAACATCAGACAGTTATTTGACCCTCGCAAAAATAGAAGACTTTAATCTGAATTTTATTTTTTGCAGTCGTATAGTAAGCGGGATAATGTCTGGACTTTGTGTCGGGGTCTGCATTCGCCCTGAAGGTCAGTATTTCCCCATAATGACCTGTGTTCCAGACATTATCCCTTACATGTAAACTCCTAGAAATTAGGTCCAGGTTGAAAAAATGGAAAGTTATCATTTACAGTTCTCTCTTTCTGCCTGATGAACATTATGAGTGCGCTCAATCTGGCATCTGTCTCTCAGTTTAACTTTGTTCAGTTTAGGGAGGAAACGTGGACAGATTCCGGTCAATGAGTCCTTGATCAGCTTTATTACCATCACAGCTCAGAAATAAACACATTTACAGAAGAAATAAACATGTTTACAGCAGAAATAGACACAATGAAACATCATTTTAGGTGTAATAGCACAAGTTTATATTCATGTCTACTGTGAGGGGGGTGAATTTTTTCATAACTTATCCATTTAGATGTTATTTAATCTTGAAATTACACATAATTAGGGGCGTGTCCTTCTGACTGACATGTGGCAGACCAGATGCCAGATGGTACTGTAGCTAGCATTAGCTCCTTGTTTGCTCTCAGTAAGGTCTCGGTCTGCAGTAGCAAAATGGTGGTTTTTATAACAGCAAGTCCAAACATGTCTTACCTTTAACTGACCGCTTAGGAGGCCAATCTTCGTTAACTTTTGTTAGTTTCGAGTTAGCTCGGTTAACATTTAGCCCAGAGTACGCTGACTACCTTGACTTTCCCCTATTCAGATGTAATCAGATACTTCGTTCATTTTTTTTTTTACAGTCTTTGGTCATGACGTAGGTACGTACCACCTAACGTCATCACGATTTACTCATGGAGAGTAAAGGCTTCCAGTTTAAATGCCCTCTCTAAGTTTGTGTTTCAGCATATTGACGTCACAAACTTTTAGGAGTGAATGAAGCAGGTATGGTGTGTGTGTGTGTGTGTGTGTGTGTGTGGGTGTGTGTTTGCGTGTGGGTGTGTGTGTGTTCCACAGTGATGGTAAATCTCCTTGGTGCACCACTGCAGCTCTATTTGTTCAGTGATTTTCTGTCCATGATGTTCCCTAAGGTTGAGCTTTTTTCCTTTGTTTCCTCTGATTGATGCTCTCACTGGGCGTGCGAGCATCTCTGTTTGTGGCATTTTTAAACCAGCGAGCGTCAGACCTTCGACCTAAAGTGGTTTTAATTACACTTACTCTGATCCATTCCTGTAATTCCAGTAGTGTTTACTAACCTGGCCAATAGTCCACGAGGGGCCAGATGCACAAAGGCAGAAATGTTTATTCATTTATGTTAGCAGTCATAAAGCCCTGCATTATTACACTTCTCTTTTTGTAAATATCAGTCATTGTGAATTTTTACAGATGTGCACAAACCTTGTTTCCCCTCCTTTTTGTAGGCATGAATGGATGCAGACACTCCCGTATTTGTTCATTTGCATGTAAAACATTGTTTGTGACACAACTGAATGAGCATGATAATGAAAGTAGCTGAGAAAAAAAGAGCCAAATGTGAAAGTGAGGCACTCATCAGTGATGGAGAAGAATAAAATCTTTTTTTATTTCGTGGTCTCAGTTCTGGGATCATGAACAGAACAAAAACTGCTGAACAGAAAAGCGTAACGGAGGCGATCAGCTCTGTGAAGTCAGAGCAACAGATCCTGCAGAGTAAAGAAAGAGGGAAAAACGTTTATTATGAACTGGAATTAAAAACAGTTGGTCCAGTGGCAGCATCCAGGCTCAGGGCTCCTGCACAGACTGAAAACCTGCACTTTCATCCAGGATGTAGACTCTGCACCTGCAAAGCCAGCCAGTGAAGAAATAAGCATCACAGAGATTCGGCCCAATTTATTCAGGTTTGAAGGAACAGTACACCCACAGAATGATGGTCCTTCATCTTCTCCTCACCCTCATGCTGAGCAAGACTTTGGAGCACTTTTTTTAATATCTCAAATGCAGCCGGAGATCAAACAGGTTTTCATTTTTCCCCAACTTTCATATAACGGAGTTCACGGTGACTGAAGCAAAAAGGTCCATAAAAGTCCACAAAAACTAGTCAATATTCCTCCATACTGCTCATCCAATGTAATCCAAGTGTCCTGAGTGGGTAGCGTCCATAATTTACTCAAAACGACATAATTTAGTGTATTTTTATAGCTTAAACAGTTGAACATTGCACTTTCTATTTGCTTCTTCGTGCGAGTTTATGACACTATGGAAGCCGCAGCGTTCAGCGCCTACTCTTCCGATAATGCAAGCGTAGAAGAAGAAATTCGCTGTTTACATTTTGCTAACAGCGAACGAGCTGTGGACAAACGCAAGAGGGGTGGCGATTGATTTAAAACAAAAAAAGAAAGAAAAAGAGTGCGCGATCTCGTCTGCCGCGGCTTCCGTAGTGTCGTGAAAATTGGGGGAAAACGAAAACCTGAAGACCTCCGGCTGCATTTAAGATATTTAAAAAGTGCTCCAGAGTCTTGCTCAGCATGAGGGTGAGTAGAAGCTGAAGGACCATAATTATGTGGGTGTACTATTCCTTTAAGCTTTATTTGTACATTAACAATTCACAACAAAGTCATTTCCAGCCAATTCTCTGTGATCTAGTCGATATTCACACAAGCCCATTTGGCTAAAATAACGTCCTAGTGAAACCAGTGGATTGTATCGCATCTTGACTTTGATCCAATCCTCCATTCTGAGCTGCACCGGACAGCAGGCCACAATGGAAAGGAAGGAAAACCTCCTGCAGAACCAGAACCAGAACCAGAACCTGGCCCGGAGAGGACTGCTGTCTGAGGACAAGAAAGATGGATCAACAAGCACTGCAACTCCAAGCCAGGAAGATAAAGAGAAATTCAGTTAAAGAGCAGCGGTGAAAAGGGAAGGAAGAGCCCAATGCATCATGGGACGTCCCTCAGCAGTCTGAGACTTTGGGAGCTGAAATCAAGCTCCTTCCGGTCCGCTCCATGGGACCTAAAGCACAAAAATATATGAATGGAAGTCAATGGGGAGACAATAATCTCCCTGGATTCCAGACATGTTGGTTGTGGATTTAAATGAAAATTTTTTGTGCAAAGAAAGAACAAAATACCGCAACTATTTGAGATTATTCCAGGTTTTGCTTGAAGCCTCTATGTGAGCTACAGCTCTCATCACGAGCAACACCAGCTGCCCGAGGTACGCCAGCATTGCAATTGTACTGCAGAACGTCACCTTTTTTTTTTTTTTAAAGAACGGGAACAGAGCATGGACAGAGGTGAAAACCATTTTGTCAGGAAATATTGAGTCCTTCCATGGAATGATGGAGGGTCTCGTTCGTGCCAATCGCAGGAAGCGACGTCATCACTCGCATCGAGAGCTGTAGTCCACAAAGTGGCTTCAAGAAAATCCTGAAATAGTCAAAGTTTTAATGTATTTTTTTTTTTTAAAAATATAAAAAAAAAAAGGAAGAAGAAATTTTTTTTTTAGGGGGGGGGGGGTATGAAAATAGTATGAAGAAATTTTGAATGCTGCCAATACAGCAACTGCCCGGGGCCGAGAGAGCGGCAGCCATGTTAGAAACATGGAGCACCTGTGCTGACAGATAAGGTCCTCACGACATGCACCTATGGTGTGTGTTTGTGTGAGGGATGGGAACAGAAAAGGTGCGCGACAGCACGCCTCTGCATTTACTGGATAATTGATATTAAAGACAGACAAACAGACACGATAGATAATTATAGGCGCGCTGTCGCAAACGTTTGGCATCACTGAAAGGCAGTGAAGAATCACTCACTTGGTGGGACAGACAGAGAAGGAGGAATGTTATTATAGTTCATTAAAACTAATGAAAACAACAAACTAAAACTGAAAAAACATTTTCATTGACTAAACTAAAAATGACAGTTTTTTAAAAATTGATATCTTACTGGAACTGCATTGTGACTTTACAAAACTGGGTTGATATAAAATCTATTTTTATTTTTAATCTATTTACTTTGCTCTACTGGTTTTACTGACTTTATGATTATTTTGAAAGTTACACCAGACAAATACCTATAATTTCTGAAAAAAAAAAAAACTAACACTGAAACTAAAAAACTAAACTAATATTAAGCATTTTATGAAAAATAAAACTAAAAAAAACTAGAAAACCTGCTCAAAAACAAACTGCTCAAAAACAAACTAAAACTAACTAAATTGAATAACAAAAAGTCAAAATTAAATAAAAACTGAAACTAATTAAAAATCCCAAACTATTATAACTTTGACAATGAGACAGACACACAGTGAGTGAGGAAGAAGAGATGATGAGAAGAGGTGCGCGACAGCCCACCTCTTCTCATCATCTTCGTGCAAGTAAATGACAAATATTAATATGTCATTCTGTACTAAATGTTACCACTTAGAGAAATTGGACACTTGTGTCCATCTTCTCGTAAATATGTCCATTTTAAGTTGTAATTGGGCTGTTAAACGCTCCATCAAATATACATGTTGTAGTTTTTGTGACCATTGAACCAAAGTGGGTGGACTTGGTTTAAGCCAGTTCGGGGTAATAGTTTTCCTTGCCACCATCAACATAACATGTAGAATATAGATAGAAAAAGTATTATTAGGAAACAGGTCCAGGACAAACAGCAGTGGATTCAGAGGAAGATCTGTTCTTAAGATGTCTTCTATAGGGGATTATCACGCTTACCGGAAGTTCCCAGTTTTTGGGCACTTCCTCTTCCGGGCAAAAAGACATGTTAGCATTAGCCAGCTAGCGTTTACTGACGTGCTTAACATTGTGCATCTGAAAACACACAAACATCTGAAAATCGGGTCTGTACCCCCCGTTTCCAGTGGAACAACTGGGGACTGCCAAAGAAAGGAGACGCTTTCAGATGATTGTGTGTTTTCAGCCGCACAAAGTGAGGCACGTCATCAAGCTGGCTAATGCTAACCTGCTAACAGTAGTCCGCCAGCTACTACTCTGTTAAACTTTGTTAATCGGATAAACGCCTATGCCAAGTTTTCATTCCAGACTGAGTGATGCTAAGAAAGAAGTGGATCAAAACGACCGATTCGCCGCGGTGAAGGACCGAACTTTATAATAAAACGACACACGTTTGTTTGTGGCCGGCAGACTGCGCAGTCGTGTTAGCAGGCTAGCATTAGCCAGCTCGATAACGTGCCTAACTTTGTGCGGCTGAAAACACACAAGCATCTGAAAACGTCTCCTTTCTTGGCAGTCCCCAGTTGTTCCACTGGAAAAGGGGGGGTACAGACCCGATTTTCAGATGTTTGTGTGTTTTAAGACGCACAATGTTAAGCATGTCAGTAAACGCTAGCTGGCTAATGCTAGCATGCTGTGAAGTGCTGGTGTTGTGCCCCACCGGGGACAAACAAGCGTGTGTTTTATTATAAAGTTCGGCCCTTCGCCGCGGCGAATCAATCGCTTTGATCCACTTCTTCCTTAGTATCACTTCAGTCTAGAATGAAAACTTAAGTATGTTTGGAGTTTATCCGATTGAAACAGTATAACAGAGCAGGAACGGCTGTCGTTAACATGGCCCGGAAGAGGAAGTGCCCAAAAACCGTGAACTTCCGGTAAGCGTGATAATCCCCTATTGTTTTCTTAATATTTTCCCAGAACGTTTCTATTTTGGGGACAGTCCCAGAAGATATGGGTGTAGTCACCAACTAGGCCACATTTCCTCCAGCATGTGACTGTGTGAATACTTTTTATCATGTAAGGCCTCAATGGAGTCCAAAAAAACCTTATTTTTGTTTTCCAGTCAAATTCTCTCCACATCTGGCTGTTGATCCCTTTATGACACTGGGAACACATTTTTACCCATGACTCATCTGTTATGATTACATTCATCTCAAGTTCCCGAAAAATTATATATTATTTTAATTTTTTTTTTTTAAAAAAAGGGTAGCAGTTTTGTAAATTAATCTAAATATTTTTTCCCATGGTAGTATGGAACTGCCTTTAGCGATATTGTATATGTTCTTGTTTATTCTGATTCCCCTTAGCCAACTGTCATTTCTTATTGAAGGTTTACAAACTAACAGCTTATATGATCCATGATTAATTAATTTTTTTCCCTTTTTTACTTTTTGTAATTTGGGTAACAGTGTCTGCATCTGTGGGAGAGTGTGAGGTCAGGTTTGGCCACAGGACGGAGAGCTGGCAGGAGAGATGACTGAAAGATGGTGGATCTTTGAACTAGGGCTGGACAATTAATCGAATTTTAATCGTGATTTCAATTTCGCCTTTTCACAATTATAAAAACACTGTAATCGAAGAAAAACAATTAATCCTGAAGTGATCATACTGGTGGAGTTACAGGAAGCAAACTGCAGGAGTATAGAACAGGAATGCATGTAGACTTAGTATTTGTTTTTATTGCTATTATTATTTTGAATAATATTCTTATTTTACTCCTTTACTTGTTTCTAATTTATTTTCGGTTAAATTTTTAAAAAAAGTTATATTTCAAGTTGAGTTATGTGGTTCAATAAACACTTTATAAAATCAATGAATAATCGTGTATATTAATTGTGATTTCAATATCAGTCAAAATAATCGTGATTATCATTTTTTCCATAATCGTCCAGCCCTACTTTGAACACTCCCCCCATCACAGCCCTGCTGCGTTTTTTCTTCCGTCGTCTCCTCCAGTCAGTGAATAACAATGACTTATCAGCAGATATGTCCTCAATCCAGTTTAAAGCCTTTCAGAGACACAGAACCTCCAAAGCTCTCCCTGATCAGCTCACAGGACCAGACCACATTTTCAGATCACGTCTTTTCATGTGATTCGTTTCCAGATTCTGAATGAGTCGTCTGGCTCGGCCAAGCGCGTCCAGCTCAGAAACGTCACTTTGGTAGAAATGAGAGAGAAACGAGGAGGCGAGACGAGCATCTCATTAGGATTTGCTTGTACGCTAAACGGTGTGTGTCGCGTGCTGCGGCTGGCCCAGTTGGCTGCTTTCCTCGCCAGCTGTGTGTGTGTGTTTAAGTGCATAAGTGCGTGCATGCATGGGAACGTCCTGCTGTTCGGCGGTCTCTCTGACAATGTTAGCACCGTAGGCAGAAATGTGTTTGGATGTGTGTGTTGGTGTGCTGCGTTTTTCTATTAACTCCAGATTGATGTAGTAACAAATGGGCCCCGAGGCCTCTGTACACTGATTGCAGCGGGGACACCTTTTAATGGACATTGCAATAATACCCACACAAACACGCACACACAAATACACACTTTTCAAGCAATAAAGGCCACATATTAAGACACACAGAACAAACACACACTCACCCAGTGTGACCCTGCGGTACATTTTTAATTATCGTCTTGTTTTAACCTGGAGGGGATTCACATCAGCAGCCACACTCATGTTCTTTTTCTTTTACCTTCACCTTTCTTCCTCTCTTTTCACTCCTTCATTCACTCTTTCTCTCCATGTTCTTTCACTTCTCAGTTTGTGTTTGATTTAAGGAAAGTTTTTCTTTGCTTTTTTCCTTCCTCTCCTGCTCGAAGGCTGCAGGTTATGAACAGAAGTCATTTTGTTCTCTGTATTAAACTGATATCGGCTGCAGGCAAAAAGCAGGAAAAAGAGCTCATAATTAAAAACTGATTCATGATCTACATCATGTGAAAAATAGATAAATAAATACATGAAGTAAGAGGCTAATTTTGCTTGAGGAGTTCTGACCATTGACTGGTAAATTCATTTTTAACATGATATATTAAAAACACATAAATGCAAGAAGGCTATTAAACCAATTATTCAAAAATTTGACATTTTTATTGGAGGACTTAAACTAAACTTTCTTTCTAAATACATTATTTTATAAAATTCCTGTTATTTTTTCGCATTAAGCATTTATTGCGTCCAACTTTTAGTTAGCAATCAAATATATGGAAAGTAAAAAGAAATGAAAACATTCATTGACTGAAAAATCACATTCAGGTTTAATTGAATAATAGAAAGTCATTGTTGGCTAATTATTTTTCTCAGTGCGAGTCAGACGAGCGAGCTGATGAACGGAAGACCTCAGAGGGGAAATTAATTTCAGCGTTAGACCGACGCGGGGAAAATGAACACAAAGTGTGAAAAATTGAATTATGATTTAGTAAATTAAGCACAATTCATTTATTAATTGTAACGTGAAATGTTGCCACCATTCATCACAGGCTTGCTGAATTATTAAGGTTCATCATTTACTTTGTGTAATTTGTCTCGGCGACGCTCTCGGACCTAAATGTCAGTCGTATTTAAACTCGGTGAGGCTCGGCTAATTGCTTCAGTCAATGTTCCCGTCATTTATTTCTCCGTCGCACCAGAAATGTCTTTCATTGTTTGATTCCTGTTTCCAACATCCGTCCTTTGTCTGTTTCTTTTGTCTTTCAGTTTTAATCGGAAGTTTGCGTTTCCTCATCAATGGTTTCTTTGAGCTCTTCTTTCTGTAGTTTCAGAGTTTATGCTTTTTCAAACCAAATGAAAGTTGCCGGAATGGTGCTGATGACCTCCCAGCTGTGGTAGTCCTCAACAAGATCAGGGTGCAGGTCTGGACCCCGAGTAGAACGTCTGAAAAGCTCAGAGGAAGTCTGGTTCATCCACAATCAGCTGTGATGTGTTCAGGGTCTCTTTTATGTTGGAACATTCTCAGTCCTGACATCCATTCAGCTTAAAAATTTGTTTCTTCATGTCTTCATATGAAACCATAGGTGATGTTTGCCTATTTTGGAGGTGCTGATGTTTGTAAAATGAGCAGCGTTATGTTCCATCTACTTCCCTTTGCAAACTTCACTTACTGCTGCTTCCAAAAAAAACTGCTGTTGTAACTGAAATACCAAATAATACAAAAATAAAATAATGATGTGGTTAAAATGAACTTTGTGAAAAATAAATCCTTTTTGTGTGTTGTCAACCTAAAGTAAAAGCTATAAAAAGAGTTTACAATCTAATCAGATGCTTAAATTAATATGGATTCAAGTCAGAAAATATTTCCAATTGATTACTACAGTATATTACTGATGGGAAGGCAGTTGGAGTTTATTATTTTGATCTCTCACATGAAGTTGAAGGTTCGCTTTGAAAAACCATAAATTAAATATTGTCCTTTAAAGTTTACGTTCCCTTCCATTAAAGATAGAAAAAAAATCAGCTGTCAGTAAAATAAGCTGAAATTGACGATAAAAAAAATCAATAAAAGGTGTAGAAGTCTTTTTTAACATTAGAGAAAACACCTGACTGCAGAGATTCCCTCAAAGTGTTGCTCAACAAAATTTGAGCTTTTTTGTGTTTGTTTAATATTTCTTTGAGACCACAATTCAAAATCAATGACATGATTTTCAGAGATTTTTTTTTTCTACCACTTTTGTCAGTTTCATCTTCTTTCACTGACAGCTGATTTTTTTCTTCCTTTATTTGAGGGTATGAATAATTTTGAGGACGACTGTATGTTTGTCCACTTTTTAATGGGAAAGGTGCTTTAATTTGTCTGGGACAGTTTTGTTTGTTTATCATTATTATTAATTATTCTTTATTTTTTTATTCTATGTATTATTATTTATAATTTTATAATTAATATTTATAAATATAAATAATAGATAATAAATAAATAAATAAAAAATAATTATCTATTTATTATTTTTTATTATATTTAAACAAAAATTCAAAATCAATGTTAGTAATTTTTTTTATTAATACTTTTTTCAGTTTCTTTCTATTTGAATTACTATTATGAATTTAGCCTTTTTTTAATGGGAGGGGATGTAAACTTTAAAACACAACTGTAACTCATTTTTATTAATATTTGCAGAAAAAAATATTATGAGTGACTGAGTCATGTTTTGTATTGAAGCTGCTGTCTGACTGTAAACTTCTGAATCTTATAACATGCAGGATGAGCACTTTTCTGGTGGATGGTTTTACATGATAACTTGATTTTCTAATGAGCATATTACTAATTGTTATTATATCATTATTAACATTATAAAATTTGCCCTTTTCAAGATAATATAGTTTATAATAACACATTAAATGAGAATCAAATGCACTTACAGTCGGTCATATAATCAGTCTTATTCCTCACCAGGGCTTCACATGGGCATACTTTTCTGTTTGATGGGAGATCTCAGATTAGGTCTTTTAGGTCTATCACATTCAGTTTTTCAGATTACGTGATGACAGTGGTAGTATCTTCACAATCCTGAGATCATAAGGAATCCATTGATATGAAATTGATCCTGGTTGATCACTGGGAAAGAGGTAAAATATCGGGCCAAAGTGGAACTGTTACCGTGACGTCTCAGAGCACGTGATTGTCGGCAACAACTGTCACATTTCTGACGGTAATCGTTGTCCCTGAATCACTCCTAACGTGCCAAAACTGTGTTAGTTCAGCTGTGCAGCTCACCTCCTCTCAGCCTGGATTTCCTTTCTTGAACGACTTTGTCCTGCCTCCAGCAGGCTAACTGTCCGAGTAAGCTACCGGCAAGATGCGGAGCAGCCGTGGACCGTTAGGTGGCAGTGCAGCTTTGGACTAAACCATTGTTCATTGTTTAGGAGGGGTGAGAGGTTTATTAGAGACCAACAATAATTTTTGTAACAGAGATTTAGAGCAAAATGGAGCCTGTTTGCATCAAACTTAATTATGTGAATGTGCATAGAAAACTGTCTTCTGTTCGTGTCATATGTATATCATCTGATCCCTCACTGCTGGATGGTTAACTCCTCTGTTTTCTCCTGAGATCATACTTTGGTACAGACCTGTTTTACTGGGGCACGTGCCCCAGTAAAACAGGTCTGGCAACGCCGATGTGCTGAAGCATCCCTAAATTGAATCCCAGCACCCTGAAATTTGAGAGATTTATATACACACACACACACACACACACACACACACACATATATATATATATACATACATACATATATATATAATATATATATATATATATATATATATATATATATATATATATATATATATATATATATATATGTACAGTTGTTTGAAAAAGTGTTTGCCCCCTAGAAAATTTCTGTAAATGTGTTGTATTTGCACTTCATTTGAAGTTTTTGTTTGGTAGCTGTAGCTGCCAGTAATTTACGTTTTTTTTTTTTTGTTGTTGTTGTTGTTGTTTGTTTTGTTTTTACATTTTTTTATTTACTTATTTATTTATTTTACAGTAAACTGGTGGTCCAAAGTCCCCTTTCACGTGATCCACTGTTCTCTATCCACAAAAAGATGAAACTTTCTGAGGAACACTGTCTTCTGGGAGGCTTTGTGCTTTGTCAGAGTGTCCAGCATCATCGTACCTGGTCAGCAGCCTGGAGGCAGGATGGGAAACTGGCATTTGGGCAGCTTTTAGCTCATTCCTGACTTTTGCCCTGGTGGCTTTTGCGTTCGTCCTGACCATTTGAACTGATGTGCTTCCATCTAAGAGGGACAGTTCAGGTCTTTTTCCAGACCTTAGCAAAGGAGCAATGCAACAAATTAATCTAGAATGACACACTCCTGCTTCAGCCGACGGGTCTGGAGAAGCTCCTGACTTTAGGAAAGCTGCATTAATCCGTCTCAGATTTGTATCAAGTGTAACAGTCGGTCCAATGAGTGCCATAAAAATGTTTGTTAGAATAGTTTAGTTTAGTTTAGTTTATTAGTTTATTTAAAAGGGACAGTGTACAAGAAACATTAGTCTTAAAAAGAAAAGATGTTTTGTACCAGAGTTAGCCATTGCTAATTTCCATCCGTTGTCCCTGGGCAGGTACACACATTTAAAAACACATTACATAACAAACTACAATTTATCTAAAATACAAAAAATACTGTAAATATTAGTTATACAGTCAGTCATCAAAATGTTTGCAGATTAACAAAACTGATATTATCACATACAAAAAACTACAATTGGTCTAAAAATAAAAAGATACTTTGAATATAAAATATACAGATAGTCATAAAAATATTTACAAATTAACTTGACTGATGCTGACACAGTTGGTGTGCAAGAATATACTTCTTCAGATTAGTAGAGAACAGGTTTATGTCTACAGCCAGTTTCAGACTCTCTGGGAGCTCATTCCACTGTCTGATGGTCTTAAAAGAAAAAGCTGTTTGGGCAAAGGTAGATGATCTTTGTGGAACGGCACAATTTCTGTGAGTCGTGGAGCGAGATGTTCGGGTTGTTTGGTCAGAATAAAGTTTGATGAATGGTTTCAGTGGGGGTGGAGCAATATTATTGATGATTTTAAAGACTGTTCTTAAACTTGTGTAGCAGATTAAATTATCAAAACTTAGGATTTTGTATTTGCTGAGGATGTTACAGTGATGATAACGGAGAGGTTTTTTATCAAGTATCTTCAGGGCCTGATTATAAAGTGATCTCAGAGGTTTGAGTGCTGTCTCATTGGCCTGGGACCAACAGGACAAACAGTAGGTGATATGAGGAATGATCATGGCATTTAAGTAAGTAAAAGATGCTTCAGTTGTTAAGCTATTTCTGATGTGTCTGAATCCTGATAAGTTATGTCTAACTGAATTACAGAGTCTTTTAATGTCTTTAGAAAAGCTGCTGTTATAGATGGTTATTAGAAAGTTGACTCTACCCATTATTCTGTATCCATTAGTTTAATTCTGCATCAATTTAAAGGAAATAAAAATGTTTTGAACCAAAATCTGTATAGAACAGAATATGTATGCTGCAGTTATTCATATTTATCTGACATTCAAGGCCATGTTGGGTGAGAGTAAACTTTCAACCTGAACTCTGCATCTATCTACATGCAGCTATAACCAGTCCTGACAACTGGTCTGCTCCTTAAAATGTCTAAAGACTGTTTTTAGACCTTTCCATCGTGAAGGACCGCGTCCCTCCGAGGCACAACAAGCTGGATTTGTTCTGCTTCATTTCTGCCCAATCAGTTTGATAGAGTTGCTGTTTGGATTGATCTGTTGTTATTTTTGTAAGTTTTAGCTGGAATTTCTGTCACTCAGACAAACTTATTGTCTCAGAAAATTCTCCTTTAATCTCAGCAATCTGAGGCTGTTTGTTTAGGCTTCACAGTGGAGGAGCTTGCTGTTGTTGGGGATGTGTTTCAAGCTGTAAAACAAGAGAAAAAGGAAAAGAAACCAGCCTGAGGCTTGATGATGGCTCAGAAATTTCTTTCTGACTCAAACATAAAAGTGAATTTCAACCAAGTTTACGTGGGAACATCTTAAAGTTGGAAACAAAGACGACGTATAGGTGGTATGAATATGCACCCTGAGAGCGTTAGAGATGTTTGAGCTGGCTGATGGTGCACTTACAGGCTTTTATTGTCTGAGACACCTGAACTCCTCCATGTTCTCATCAGCTCTGAAAACCAGAAAGTCATTCATGCTCTGACAGACTGACAGTTATTACTGAATGTAGTTCAAAGACTAGAAAGGCACGCGGAGCGCGCAGACCTCCGCCAAGCAGCTTATGTTTGTGTGTTCTGGATCATAGTATCCGGAATTTTCTCTGGATCCGGATCAACTTTAAGACATTCTAGACCTCATTGAGATCCTTTCTTGTAATTTTCTACCAAACACTCGGGCCATTTGTGGAGTTATATGGAAGAATGCCTAAATGTGTCCTATCAGGGTGATGTTGATGTCAGACTGTTTAGGCGTTGGTAAGGAGGGTTGATGTTCACCATGGGGTGTCGGTCAGAACACGCAGGACTCGCTCGTACAGTTAACTGTCTTTACTGGTCACTCTGAATCACAACAGCACAGAAATGCAACAAACGACAGGCTTACAGGTGGAATTCCAGGTAGTTAAGGTGAATGCTGGATGGAAGTGAGTGTGGTCTATAAACAGAAATACAAAGAAGCCATGAGGAACATTCATTCAGCAAATAAACACATTCAAGATATTAATTATTACTAATAAATCCCTTCCAGTTAGGACTAAACATGCATATATGTGTTCAAGGCTATCAGTTACAGTAACTAGCATGTAACAGGTCAGTTAGCATAATAGCATAAAAGGCACATGGTGAATGGAGGAAACTTCTGAATAAGCAAATCAGCTAAATAACATTAAAGGCTAAATAAACATCCTGTTCAGGCAGAAGTACAACTAGTTACTTCCAGTTCTTCACAGACGTACACAATTAAACATATTCAACTGGTTAGAAATCTGTCCAACAATCTTCTCTCCTCGTGCTCACTGCTGCTCATAAGTTTCATTTCTGCATCCTGCCATCATGTGCTCAGTCCCGCAGCTGCACACTTCTGCCACAAGGGGGCGCTCACGCCTCATCAACAGCCTTTCCAACATGGCCGACCTCACAATGATAAAGAATCCTTTAAAACATTCCTGGATCCAGAAGCTGATCCGGATCACCACCAACATTTAATGGGTTTGTTCTTGGACTGAGACAGACGACTGGTGAAGATTTCAGGTCAGTCCGTCCAGAACTTTTTCTGTAAAGTTGCTGGCAGACAGACGGATGGACGGACAAACCAACACTACCGAAAACATTACCTCCTTGGCGGAGGTGATGATAAAGAATCATTTCCAATAAACAAGTTGTTCTCATCTCAGGAATCTTATTTTATCACATGACCAACCCCTTTAACATGCGCTGCTTTTCATTAATCATGGGAAGTAGTCTCGGTAGACCTGACCTTGCCTAATGCACCTTATTCCTAGCCCCCATGAGCCCCCATAGGAGGTTTTTAGGTAAACTATATGGAACATTAGCTGTCACAGCAGGGGCGCCGCCAGGAATTTTGGGCCCCATGAAAGACATTCATGTTGGGCCCTCCTCCCTCAAAAAATTGATGCAAGACTTAAAAATGTTATAAAAAGAGTATTATTTACAGTTTCAATGTATTTTTTGTATGGCTGCCAAAAAATTCATCCTGATTAATCGCGTTTATCACTTCTAGAACACATTTAGGATTAAAGGTGTCTCAGCAGGAATTCTGCATTTATCTTTAGTAGACTAAACTACTGAAACCCTGTCCTTACATGTCTCCCTAAAGTCCTTCAGATGGCGGCAGTTTAGTCCAGAATGCTGCTGATCCTCACAGGCTGACTTAACAACTGTATTAATGTGAAGCTGAAATTCAGGTCTTAGTCCTGGACTACTCCCAGATTTCTGGCTTGGTTTTATCCTTTAAGTTATAAAACAAAAGTTAATGTGTTGTCTACATGTAGCAGTACTAATTAATAAAAAAAAAAAAAGTCTTGTTTGACGATAGGATTAATTTTTTGACAGCCCTAATTTTTTTGTTGTTCCTCCATTTCTATACTTTCTGGCCAAACCTGAGAAATGTAAGCCAAGAATGTAACAGTTGTTACATTTATATAATGTACCAACAAATTATATCATCTAATAACATCAATTATCAGCAGCTCAGTGTGACCTCACAGCTAGATTGCAAACAGGTACAGGTATTTATAGTGCAGCTCAAATAAATTAACCGTCTTGAGAAAGATAAAGATTTATAGATGTCTTTTGATGGCTGTAATTCAATCTGAATGTAGAAATCTAACTGAACTATTTAAATTGTGACTTTGATTTTAATACAGGCTGCTGGTGGCTACTCAGTGTTTTCATTTAACTGTCCAGTATCCTTTACAAACAACTACAACTACAGGACATTTTTATTTTATAGAGATCATTATGTTTTTTTTTTGTTTGTTTGTTTTTTAAGTGTTTCAATTTTTATTTTAAAAATGCTTCATTCTTATTTTTGGAATGGTAAAATGAGACAAAAATTACACAGCAGACTCTGTAATGATGCTAACTTGTCCCAATGTTGCTTACCTTCTTCACTGGGAATGGAAAGGGGGGTGGGGGTGAAGAGATGGGGCTGCTGCTGGCGGATCATCTGTTTACATATGATTACGGAGGGACAAGGACAGTTATTTAATATAAGTATCTTGCTAAACAATTAATAGCACTCAAGTGATGTTGTGAGAACTATGTTTTGCCTGGTCTGGTTATGTAAATGTAAATTCTCAGCTCTGTGAGTTTTCTGGCTTATTTGCTTCTGTGTTAGTTACAGACACACAATAAGCTCATTACAAATGCTGGAGAGTCCTGCTTTAACTTTTCTTAGAAAGAAAAAGAGGGAAAATCACTTTCCGTTTCAGACACAGCACTACCCGGCATCATCAATCATGTGATCCCACTTCTACCTTTAGGAGGATTAACTAAGTTGTAATAGTCTGCAGATAGCTGCTTATTTCACTCAACAGGTTCATTTGAACAGCTCAGGCAACAAACCTTTCTTTAAAAACTGGCTCACGCTTCGTTCGTCTCTTCTCTTTCTCTTTTCTTTCTCTTCTCATTTGAAAATCATACTTTGATTTGTTGGGGCGCTGTGTTCTTCGTCCATGAATGGATTTTTTTCATACTGCTGCTTATTTACACATTTTCTTAGTCAGTCGTTTCATTCGCTGTCACTCTGTCAAATGAAGCGCATGCAGCAATAAAGGCCCGATACCAGCAAACCGCGGTACTAACAGGCAGGGAGGGGATGCGCTGAGGCAGTTCCTGAGGACCAAACCATTTCTTGCACTTTCACGGGGGTGGATTGGTCAATATATTCATGCTTTGTTTTGCCGTTTACTGCTGAAAAACCAGCAAGAGCACGAAGGCAATGTATTCTACTACTGTATATTCTTGTTCTATTTGAAATGTTTATAAACATATTATTTGAAATGAAGGTTTGATAATTTCCACATCTTTTGGGCCCCCCCACAGTCATGGGCCCTTGGAATCTTCCTAACTTGTGTCACAGCTCAGACAGGACAAAGTTACAATCCCTCTGCCTCGTGCAACGAAGATCTGGCCAAACATAACACAGTAGCATTTTTAGCTATTTCATAGCTCTGTCGCATCTGACTGTGAAGCCATGAACAGTCATAAAAGCTCAGAGGCTTATCAGTACCTACGTAGTAATAAGGTTAGTCGTGTTTTGTTGATACAATCTGATTTACTGAAAAGCAGATGTAGATATTTTAGTCGTAAAATGCCACCACTGTGTCGCAGTCTGGAGCCCAGCAGCCACTACAGCTGTAGCGATACACTAATCTCTCGATACCATTCAATGTGATTTGATATAATCTGATGCACTTACAAAATTTTCTGAACAATGTAAAATGGACAAAGTGATTTGGTAACATCTTGTGAATTTTTTGTTTACTTGGATTGAATTAATTGACCAGAAAACTAAAAACATCAATCGCACAATATATGTCTGACTGGACAGAAAGTCTACAGCTTGCAAATTCTGGACAAAATTAATCAAAGTTGTGTTGAGAAAACTGTAATTCATTATCTGAAGTGTCCATAATGATAACAGATAGCCTTTGGTAAATGCCGACCAGTAGCTACCGGCAGGTTGACCTACTTTACAAATAGGGTGTATCAAAATAAAGTCAACTTGGTCTCCGAGTAAAGCTGCATATCAATACCGATCAAACCCTTTTACTGAGGAGGGAGGTCGAGCGTGCCAAAACAATTCCCCGCTGTAAAAAGTGACGTTATTTTTCTTTGGAGAATTGACATATGCAGCAATATCAGCTACATGAAGTCGTTGATTAGCCTCATGAGACCACCCTGATCTCCCGAGCTTCAGGTTTTCACTCACAGATCAGTCCGGCTACTTTCCATTGAAGAGAATTTGGAGTAGTTCACCAAACAAACGTCCAATCAGCGTTGGCTTTGAGGTGGGTTGAGGTGTGACGCAACGAGAAGCAACGGTTCAGTCTAAACAACATGGCGGCCCTGGTTTGCTGAGCTAACGAGCCATTGCCGGCAGCGAGCTAGAGTAGCCTGGCTTGTGGTTGTGTTTTAGTTGTCGCTCTGTTAATAGTCATATGCTTCGTTGATCTGATTGGTTGATTTGGCCCGTCTATCACCAACATAGGTGGTGATAGACAGATGCCTTATCCAATCAGCTAACCAGTTTTCCGCCCCTTCCCAAAGCTACTCTAACGGATGATTCCCAGATGGATATGTGGGAGCAAATCCATCTGGTGGAGTCAGGTTAGTTGTTTATGTCATCACTCCTTTAAAGTATGTGAAGAAGAAAGTACATCTTTTATTTCCAAGGGGTCTTTAAAACATTAGAAAAAGATGATCTGGTCCTTTATAAGTCTTAGAATCTGATAAAAGGATGAACATGATTGCATCACATGCTGGGCAAGTGTGAAAGAAATGCTTCATACTCACCTTCACCTGAAGGTTTTCCAACGTGGTGGTGGTGGTGGTGGGGGGAATCAGTCTGACATGTGGAAGGATTTCTGTCCACTCTTCTTTACGCTGAGGTTTGTGGGCATTTTTTCATTTACAGCTCTCTGAAGGTCCGTCCACATGACTTCTGGGTCACTGCAGCACCTTGAATCTTTTCTTTTTCTCTTTCTGTTGGGATCATTATCTTGTTGATTGATCCAGTGTCAGCCAAGCAGAATACACATGTATATGGAGGAGTTCATGGCTCATTCAGTAACTGTAGGTGTCCAGGTGTCTCTGTTAGAAAGTCAATGATGTGAGTAGGTCTGACTGTCACGTTGGATAAACGTGATGAATGAACTTGGTTCTACAATTCTCTCAATGTTTTCACCAGTGGAAGAATTAAGTAGGATTCATGTGAATGGCTTTCTCAGATCAACTCAGCCCAAACTGACTTTTTAGAGTCCAGCTTGTGGTTTTTTTTGTTGTTTTTCTGAGCAGTACCGTCTGACCTCAGGACCAAAAGGCACGGATAAAGATCGGCAACATTGTGGAATGTTTTCCAATTGGGAAACCTCAACTTGCACACGCAACTGCATCTACTTAACAAAGAAGGAGCGATGTGTTGATTGGTGACGCGATAGTGGCTGCTATATGGTTTGCTATGACACAACCAGGGGGACATATTCATGGTTTCAAGCCTCGGTTTGACACCAACTCCTGGCTGGGCTCTCCTACTTAATGCCTTGTTTTTTGAGCTCTCTCATCTTTTACACGAGGGGTTCCCAAGTCCAGTCCTCCAGAGATACTTTCCTGCACATGTTGGTTGCATTCCTTCTCCAACACACCTGAATCAAATGGATGGCTCGTTACCAGACCTCTGCAGAGCTAAATAACACGTGCATGAGTACGGGTGGGTAAAATATTGATCAATAAATGCATCAGAATACTGTAATTCTGTCCGCAATGGGCTATATGCACAACTCCACTACTTCCTGAACTTTGTTTCCTGTCTTTCATTACTGGACAAACTGATTAATCCAGGTGTGTCTGGCCATCATTGTTACTAAGGTCAGGCACACCTGGATTGTTCAGTAATTAAAGAGGAGACAAAGGAGCTGGCTTAAAGCAATCCTTACCGATGTTGCATTCTTACACTATTTTTCTAACAGGGTAAAATGCTATGAATGAGGTAATGGAACTCTAAAATAAAAGACAGACCCACCATTAATCAAAATAAAATATTATTCCAATCTCTAAATATTCAATGAAAACTCCAACCAATCCTTGAAGTGGGGTGCACCTCTAGGATTGTCCAACGGACCTGCCTGTCAGACCTTTGATTCTGCATTGGGAGGTGGAGGGAATGAAGGGGTGTGTCTTAGGAGTGAGGCGGGACTGTTTATATTCAAATAATCTTGCTGTGCTTTCTGAAATGCAAGATCGGTAAGGGTTGCTTTAAGGTGAGACACTACAGGCAAATAGGGTAAAAAAAATTAACTCACTGGTATCACCATAAAACTTTCCTGGTTTATTCCTCATATTAGAGCTATCATTTTTTCTATTTGTATGCAAATGTTCTAAAATGTTCTAATTAAACATGCAAATTAGGTGTTATATAGCCAAAATGCACTAATTTGCATACATTTCTAGGAAAAAAATCTAAACACAGGATTGAACCAGGTTCAAAGTTTCTTTTGAATTTTGTTCAAGATTTAAGTCAAAAGTTTTTACAGAGAGGATTTTGGATATCTCTATTATTTCACAATTTAGAATATACTGTCAACAACCAGAAAATGAAATGTTGGGATGAAATGTTCTATAAATCAGGCTGTGAATGAGAAATCAAAAAATCCTTCTGTAAAAACTTTACGAATACAGTCAGGAGCAAAACCTGAAAGTTTGGTTTCAGGTTTTGCTGTTTCACTGTTAAACAAATGTATTTCCACAAACATGCATGTAGATGGGGGATTATATTAAATTAAACAGGGTGCAGAGGTAGCCGACACCTTTATGCCAACAGCAGTTAAAGCAGCATCAGTACTAATCAGCTCTTTTCTGTTCATGATCTTATTCTTTGAAGTTTTTGCTCTCATTAACATGAAGTATTGATAATTAATGAATAAATGATAATATGTGTCATTGATAATGATAATTTCCTTTCATTTTCGCCTGCGTTTGAACCTCACATCCGCAGCAGTCACGCTCTCTGATAGTTTTAGCGCTTCACACAGAGACGTATTAGATGCCAGTGGGAGGTTGGATGTGAAAGGCAGGGTGAGATAAGAAGGCAGGCATCTGTCGGTTTTTTCCTCTCTTTCTCCGTCCGTCTCTGTCTTCTTTCCCATCGTATTTATCTCACTACGTCTGTCTGCTTCTATCTCACTTTCCTACCATCTGTCTCCCCTCCACGGCTCTCTCTACCTAACTCTGTCCCTTTTGTCCTCCCCTCTCAGCTCATTCACTCTTTTTTTTTTTCATCGCCATGCTTTAAAATTGTCATGTGTCATGCCATCGTTCCTTTTCAAACTGCCACAGAGAGATAACACGAGGTGGGACGGATGCAGGATGAGATGCAGGAGAGGTCTTTGTATTTCTGTTTTTATGGGTTAAGCTGTTAGTCATCCTACGGTGAGCTGCATAACTCACAGAAAAACAATGCAGCGCCTCCAAAGTGTCACATTATCTACAGCACAAACACAATTATTTATTCATCATTTCTGTTTGTCCAGTTCAGAGTGATTTAAACCTCATTTCTCTTTCATATAAATGGGATAAAACAAAGATTATATGGGAGACAAACACTGCAACACACAAAGGAAGAGGAAATGATGGTAAATAAAAGGAAAAGATGTTTGGAAGAGTAAAAATTATGAACAAAGGAAATTACAGGAGTATATATATATGTATATAAATATATATATATATATATATATATATATATATATATATATATATATGTGTGTGTGTGTGTGTGTGGGTGCGTTTTTGAAACATTGTGGGGGACCAGATTTTTACCATCACCTTGGGGACGTCTTGCCCTCTTGGGGACATTTTCCTGGTCCCACGGGTACGAACCCCATTTTGAGGGTCAAGATTAAGTTTGAGAGATTGAGTTACAATTAGGTTTTGGTTAGGGTTAGGGCAAGGGTTAGGTTTAGGCAATCAGTTATGGGCGTTAGGTTTAGTAAGGGGCTAGGGAATGCATTATGGCAATGAATATACCCCATGGGGATATAAAAACAAACGTGTGTGTGTGTGTGTGTGTGTGTGTGTGTACAGTGGGAACGGGAAGTATTCAGACCCCTTTAAACTCTTTACTCTTTGTTTCATTACAGCCATTTGCTGAAATCAACATTTTATTTCTCATAAACGTACACTCAGCACCCCATCTTGACAAAAAAAACCTGAGATGTAAATTTTTTTGCAAATTGCAAAAAAAAAAAAAACTGAAAAATGACATGGTCCAAAGTATTTCCGGAGTTTTCCTTTCCTGGAGAAAGCTGGAGAGGGGGGGGGGGAGGTGGAGGAGCGAAGTGAGCGGGCATGAGTGGCGATATGTAGGAGATCAGATTTGTACATGTGGGGTGGGGCCAGACTGTGAAGTGCTTTGAAAGTGATTAGGAGTATTTTTTTAAGTTGATTCTCTGTTTTTTGGGAAGCCAGTGGAGGTGTTGCAGGATGGGGGTGATGTGGTGGGTGGCAGGGGTCCTGGTGATGATACGAGCTGCAGAGTTCTGGAGGAGCTGCAGTTTCTGGAGGGATTTGTTGGGGAAACCAAGGAGAAGTGAGTTGGAATAATCAATCCGGGAGGGAACAAGACTGTGGACGAGGGTGGCAGTGGTATGGGGGAGAGAGGGGTGGAGATGAGAGACGTTTCATAGATGAAAGTATAGAAGTGTGATATTATTAATGTGGGAGTAAAAGGTCAGTGTGCTAGTGAGGATGACATCCAGACTCTTTACTTGAGGGAAGGACCGTTGAGTTGTTGATGGAAATGGAAAAACTGTTAGATTTGGAGAGAGTGGGGGATGTGCCTACCAGGTGCACTTCTGTTTCTGAGCTTGAGGAAATTGGTAGAAAACCAAGGATGAATTTTTTGTAGGCAGAGAGTAAGGGACGTTATTGGAAGAGAAGATAACAGTTTGGTACAGTAGAGAGGGAAAGCTGGGTGTTATCGTAGTGAAAAATGGGTGCTTTGTCCGCAAAAAATCTGGCCAAGTAGAAAAATGTAGATGATGAAAAGGAGGGGCACCAGGACGGAGCCCTGGGGCACACCAGCAGAGACAGGGAAGGAGTTGGATTTATGGGATTTGAGTTGAACTAATTGCGTTTGGCCAGATAGATAGGAAGTGAACCAGGATAGGGGGGTGTTGGTGATGCTGATGGATGACAGTCTGTTGAGGATATATACACTGAAAAAAAACTGAAAAAAATTATGTCCAGATATCACATCTAGAATATTTGATTTCACACAATCTAAATTGAGTAACTTAATATGACCTGATTATTTTACTCTATGTTTATGTGACCAGTAATACTTAACTTGACTCAACCTTCATTTTTTGCTTTAATCCAAATTATTATCTTAACTTTTAGTTATTGAACCAAACTAATGAACTGAAACTCCACTCAACTAATTTTTATTTAGTCAAACCAACTTGAAAATTTCTATTTTGTTAAATATGTTCCATGCTTTTATTTTGAACAATGTACTCTGCAGCATTATTCTTTTGCTCTTGATGCAAATATACTCAGAGTTTGCACCAGTGTAAATCAAGAGTCTGTGTTAGAACAAGACAATTTATTAGTAGGTTATGTTGGATCCATCTCAGATATTCTATTCAATGGAAATGGTGGCGGGTTTATCTCCTTGAACTGTCCTTCACACTCATGGTGTAACTTTAACGTCCAAACTGAACAGAATTTCCCAACAACTTCCTCTGAATGTGAACGTAACAAAGACAGTAAATACTTCACTCAAATTTATAGAATAACAATCGTGAAAGGATAATTTCCTGTTGAATTTACTTTTCCCATGAGCCTTTGTGGTCCAGATATGTTAAGTTTTGAAAATAGCCCCGCCCCCTCTGTTGTTCAAGCATGCCAAGAGGGATTTTCCGGACGTAACGTGTGCAGTGTGCAGTGTGCAATGCGCATGCGTAATTCATTTGACTCAGACTAAAAATATTACCTGCAGTTCATGAAGAAAAAATAAACAAATTAAAAGAAATCAAAAACTTTGTTTTGGATCCTTTTGTTTATATTTAGTTCAGTGTAAGTCAAACTTAATGTCTCTAAATGCAAACAGAATAATTTTTACTATCAAATCAATAATTTTATCTTGTTTTAAATGGTAGTTATTAGTTTGAATGAATAACTGCATGTTACACTCTTCAGTGTACATACAGTATATACAGATATTAAATTGATGCCTGTATAGATGCCTGACAAATTATGCAGAAGGGGGTTATCAGCCAACACACCCAACATATCAACCGTTGCAGATACCAGCAAAATATTTTCCTAAAACATTGGCTGGCTGATGTTTCGGTCTATCCGTAAAACTAATAAAGGAACTTTTTTGCAAAAGCTGCATAAAAATCAAAAGATTTAAAGCACAAGTTCCCCTTAAGACAGTGAAATAAGTGTGTTCAGTCAGAGGCTTCTTCAGCTCTGCTTTAGTAATAATGATAAAGTACTAATAAAGTAAAACTGCACAGATGGATGTAGTTGTAGCTGCTTGACAGCATAACAGCATCTCTGCAGACATTTTAGTATTTACTGTTGTATTAGCTGATCTCAGGAGCTCCTGCAGACTGAAGCTGTTGCTGCTGTTGCTTCTGTCTGCGAGAAGACAGGCAAACAGATGTTTCTGTGATCGCCTCACCTCCATCACACACACCCTCTTCATCTTTTCTCTCTCTCTTACTTCATCAGCACGACAGTTACAAACCAAAGATTACCATATTCATGAGTCCTCCAGATGACGAATGTTCGTAGGAACAGAAGAACAAAACCATCCTTTATGGCGCTTTCATTGCATATTGATCATTCTTTCATCTGCAGTTATTTTCTCAATCCTTTTCATGCTCTTTTCCCTCCCTCACAACTTTGATTTTCCCTCTTTTTTGTGTCTGGTGTCAGTCAAAAGCCTGTTTATATGAAGACACGATGAGGGATGTGTGCTTGTCTCTGCGTGGATGCGAGTTTGCACAGTTTGGCATTGATGGAGAGGTTAAACACCTTGTACCTAATAATATAATATGAGATTTTACTCTGTGTTTCAGCAGTAAGTGTGCTGTGAGTGAAAAGAGAGATGTGTGCTAACAATGATAAAGAAGAAGCAACACAGATGTTCCTGTAATATAAGACTCATACCTGGAAGGGGTCGTCTCTTCTTCTTCTCTCCTCCTGCAGTACTTTCCATCAGATCATCTAACGTGCTCCTTATAAAGTCTCCCTTCATTAGTGTGTGTGTGTGTGTGTGTCCTGCATGTGCAAAGTAAGTGCAGCGATACTTTTGGAGGTGCATATAAACCCTAATTAAACTCTGAATTTCTCTACATGCAGAATGATTACAAATCCAGCTCCAAGGAGCCCTTTATTAGCTCTGTTTCACTGGGTGGGAATGCGTCTTTCCCTCAAGCGGAAGAGTTTAAGTATGTAGGGATCCTGTTGGTGAGTGATGGTGGGATTAAAGGAGAGACGGGCAGATGGATCGGGGCTTCGTCAGCAGTAATGAGGCCGCTCCACCGCTCCGTTGTGGTGAAGAGAGAGCTGAGCTGCAAGGCAAAGGTTTTACATTTACTGCTATGTCTGCAGTCCATCCCTCACCAATGAGATCTGGGAGCTGAGAGGAGGAAGGAGATGGAGACATGCACATTTGGAGGGAGCTCTGCATGCAGTCACTGCTCCTCTGTATACAAACGAGTCAGTTTCAATAGGTTTGGGCCTCCTGGTTGTCTCCTATTGGAGGTTTTCTGGACAGGTCTTCCTGGAGGAGACACACAACTCACCAGAGGGATTATAGATCCATTCTGACTGATGGATGGATGGATGGATGGATGGATGGATGGATGGATGGATGGATGGAGCCATAGATGGATGGATGGATGGATGGATGGATCCATGAATGGATGGAACAATGGATAGATTGATGGATGGATAGATGGAACCATGAATGGATGGAACCATGGATGGATGGAACAATGGATGTATGGATGGAACCATGAATGGATGGATGGATGGATGAATAGATGGAACCATGGATGGATGAATGGAACCATAGATGGATGGATAGATGATTTGATGGATGGATGGATGGATGGATGGATAAATAGATGGAACCATGGATGGATGGAAATGGATGGATGGATGGTATGGATGGATGGATGGATGGATAAATAGATGGAACCATGGATGGATGGAACAATGGATGTATGGATGGAACCATGAATGAATGAATGGATGGATGGATGGATGGATGGATGGATGAATAGATGGAACCATGGATGGATGAATGGAACCATAGATGGATGGATAGATGATTTAATGGATGGATGGATGGATAAATAGATGGAACCATGGATGGATGGATGAATAGATGGAACCATGAGGAGAAGGATAATATAAGAAAGGAAGAAAGAAGGAAAAAGAAAGAATGATAAATGGATGATATGATGGATGGATGGATGTGATTTATTGATTGATGGTGTTAATAGTTTATATTAACATGCTATGCAGTCCACTGTAGAAGTTGCATTTGTTCAAGGTTTAAGACAGTCATTTTCAAACTGGGGGTGGGGACCTCCGTGTTGGTCACATGATAATTTCAGGGGGTCACCAGATCATTGTTAAAAAAAATTGAGCCTACATCAATTTTTTTAAAAAAGGGATTTTTGTGGCCATCAATATTAACACATTATTGCAAAGAGATTAATCTGTGAAATTAACGCATTCATTCCTTAATTATTTTATAAATAACTAAGTTATTACTAAGATTAGAAATCCAAATCTGGCATTATCTCAGCAAGAGAAGCTGGTTGTGAGCATGTAGGTGTAATGTCACAGCAGTGAACTGAATCCATAGACGTAACGTCTAATAGAACGCTTAGTCTGAATGGGAATTGAATACTGTTATAGAGAATTAGTGGATAGGAAGGTGGCATGATGAAAGAGTGAAGAAGGAAAAGGAAGCCATAATTAAGAAGACGACTGAAGGTCAAAGGAGGATAAGTTAAAAAAAATATATGGATTACAGAAAATATGAGGGATCTCTGTACATGATAAATATTACAACTTTCTGTTATAAAGCTTTGTAGAATTCAAATAACTTGAGGCAACTTATTTACATCCTGCTTGTTTCCACACATGACATGAGGGTATAAAGTAAAGTCTCATCTCAGCCTTTGAAGACATTAGGGGATTCTAAAAATGTCTTTCTAAAAAAAAAAAAACTTTTTGGCCCGTTTATCGGATACCAGCAGAGGAAATGAAAGAGCCAGTAACATGAAAAATACAACATTTCACAAAGCTAATGTGACTATTATAAAATCAATGATTTAAAATACTTAGAAAGTAAAGAAATGATTGGTTTCTTCTAAAATCAGCAAAGTAAAGGACAAAAAGGAGATGTTCATTATTCCCAAACAGCTTAATCAATAAGTAGAGATACTGACCAAATGCTTCTATTAATAATCAGTTTGATATTACATAACACCCAAACAGTTTGAATTGCTTATTTCTAAACCAGTGGTTCTCAAACCTTAAGACCCACGACCCCCAAAATAATTGCCCCGTGTGAAAAGGGGACGAGTGATTAATTGTGTAATACATCTAACAGGTCATCCTGTGTCCATCCTCCTCATGTGATTCTGGAAACTGTCTGAATCTTCAGAAAATAAGGAGGATAAAGTGTTTTTTGGTGGATAATGTTAACTGCTGAAAAGCACCCAAATGACAAAATTCAGCTTTTTTCACCAAAATAGGACCAAATGTGGATTTTTAGAATAGCAGCTGTAATAACTTTGTTTCTGGACACTCTGTGATAAAAATTCTACATGCAAGACTTGAAAACTTTCAGATACTTCATAAATAAGAAGGATCTTTTTTTTTTGTTTGTTTTTAGACCGAAATTTGTGCATCTATATCTATCGGTCTGTATTTTAGCCAAAAGCTAGATGATAGCATTGAATCCTATGAATAAATATTAAATTAAAAAATCAAGTCTAAGCTTAGGAAATTTTTTAAAAAACGTTAATTTTTAGACCAGACTGTCAGACATCTAAAGACCATAAGATGTCTATTACACGTCTTTTAGACCAAAATATACCCGGTGGGTTAAAACACAATCACACAGGTTAAGTATACAAGCATGTGCACTGTTCTGCACGTTACGAGATATAACTGAAATAAAACACAAAAGCAAGGCAGCTACATTCGTATCTGTGCTGCAGAACATCTATGTAGCTAAGAGAGCAGGTTTGGCTGGTTAAAAACCAGTTTTAAGATCAGATGTAACAGGGATGTATGTACAGTTATGGTAAATGGTAAATGGACTGTTCTTATATAGCGCTTTTCCAGTCACACTAACCGCTCAAAGCGCTTTACACTACATATCACATTCACCCAGTCACACACAACCATACACACATTCAAACCCCGATAGGCACATCGGGAGGCAACTTGGGGTTCAGTGTCTTGCCCAAGGACACTTTGGCATGTAGTCTAGGGAAACCTGGAATCAATCCCCCGACCCTCTGGTTGAAAGATGACTGCTCTTCCACCTGAGCAACAGCTGCTCAGGATTGTGTGAAAAAGTGTTTAGTGATTTGCTGATTTCTTACTTTTTGCATGTCTGTCACACTTAAATGTTTCACATATTTAAATGTGAGACAAAGGTAACACAAATAAACACAAAATGCAGTTTTTAAATAAAGTTTTTTATTAGTAAAGGGGGAAAAAAATCCAAACCTACATGGCCCTGTGCGAAACTGTGATTGCCCCCTAAACCTAATAACTGGTTGTTCCACCCTTAGCAGCAACAACTGCAATCAAGCGTTTGTGATAACTGGCAGTGAGTCTTCTACAGCGCTGTGGAGGAATTTTGTTCCACTCATCTTTGCAGAATTGTTGTAATTCAGCCACATTGGAGGCTTTTCCAGCATGAACCGCCTTTTTAAGGTCATGCCACAGCATCTCTATGGGATTCAGGTGGGGACTTTGACTAGGCCACTCCAAAGTCTTCATTTTGTTGTTCTTAAGCCATTCAGAGGTGGACTTGCTGGTGTGTTCTGGATTATTGTCCTGCTGCAGAACCCAAGTGCGCTTCAGCTTGAGGTCACCAACAGATGGCCGGACATTCTCCTTCAGGATTTTTTGGTAGAAGCAGAATTCATGGTTCCATTTACTACAGCAAGTCTTCCAGGTCCTGAAGCAGCAGAACAGCCCCAGACCATCACACTACCACCACCATATTTTACTGCTGGTATGATGTTCCTTTTCTGAAATGCCGTGTTACTTGGGGTCATTTTGGTCGGCCGGCAATCACTCTGTGACACAGGGCCATGGAGGTTTGGATTTTTTTTCCCCCCTTAATAGTAAAAATCTTCATTTAAAAACTGCATTTTGCGTTAACTTGTGTTATCTTTGTCTAATGTTTAAATTTATTTGATGATCTGAAACATTTAAGTGTGAAAAACATGCAAAAGAAATAAGAAATCAGGAAGGGGGGAAACAAATTTTCACACGTTTCTACCCCTGGCTGATTATCCAGAGGTGGTGTCTGTGGGGACGTCACAGCTTCTTCAAATGGAGCTATAGTGGTCCTTTTTTGTTCAACTTATTCCTTCAATGTGCTGCAAATCCATTTACATTTAGCACATTGGAAAGTTTTACAATTTCCAAAAGATAAAAACTTGTAAATTGAACAGGTGCAGCTGATAAAATGGCTGGTGAGTGAATGTTTCCACAGAAATCCCAAATTTTCTTTTTTAATTTTATGGCTAATTTAACAGCTTTCAGGTGAAAAAAGATATTTGTAATATGATTTACCAATGCATGTGTGTTTGAGAAGCTGTGAGGCTTTTATTTCTGAAATGACTCGAGAAGCTGCTGCCCTGAAGAAAAAAAAACAAAAAGCTGCAATCCTCACTGTTTGGTACGCCATCGTCTCTCCGTCTCCATCACTGTCTAATTATTTCTCCGGCAGTATTACCACTCCCCCCTCTATCGTCTTCTAACCCTCACTCTCTCTGTGGGATGAGGATCCCGCAGCGCCAGAATTGGATTTTTATTAAAGCAGAACTCAGTAACTTCAGCTCGGGGCTCCCCCTAGTGGTGTCCTTTCACTGTCGCGTTCAACCCCCCTTACACCCCCACAGCACACAGACGGCTTCTCTACCTGTCTTTCCTCTATTTTGATCGCCGGATATATTTCTAAGCGTTTACTAGCTTGTTGATGCTACTTTGCTGCGTTGGTAGCAGCAGCTCGTCTCCCTCTGCTCAAAGCAAAGACCTGTATTTTTTGAAACGGGACGTTTTACCCGCGATTTGCGGGTAAATATGCCGTGGATTATATTTTTCACTGGTGTTGGCGGGTAGCAGGTAAGAATACGAACTTTTCTTTACTTTTTGCGGACGTGACAAGTGATTATTGAGCCTGAAGCAGTGATGCTTCACCCGGCGCCCAGACAGCGCAGCTCCGTGAATCACTCTGGTCCAGCAGAGTTGGTTATGAGAGCCAGGAGCCGTGTTTAGGTGGTGTGAAGCTAAAGAAATGTTTTCTTCGAATTAGCGCTGGTAGTCTGGTTCAAATCAGAGCTGGAAGCACCTCGGTAGATAGGGGACCTGAGTACCGTACAGCGGTTTCTGTTGTCGCAAGTTCTGCTCGGGTCGGCACAGGCAAAGTTGTTTTTAGCTGCCAGCAGGCCAGAGGCCCCGGCGGGAGGGGGGGGCACATTGAATCGCTCCGTAAACACTTTGTTTAGCCCCACGGGGATTCCGAAAAGCATTTATTGAGGTAAAAAAGTTACTGAGTTCCCCTTTAAGAAGCCTTTGGTGAAATTCTACCTGAACTAGACCGCGGTGGGTGTGAATGAAACTGAAAGGATTAATGGCTGAAGTGAGAGTGGGAATAGATTCTCACCTTGCAGCGCAGTGTGTAATAGACCTGAAGGTCCACAGCAGTCATGTCACCGTCACCCTTTATAGCAGCTACATGCAAAAAGACGTGTTATTGTCTCTCAACAACAGTCTGGGATACTGCAGTGAGGGTGCTGGGGTGCATCGAAGACAAGGAGATCTGAATCTTTTCCTTTCGCACCACCATATGATGAAGATATAAATACTATTCTAATTTTTTTAATTCTCTTCTGACATCATCAGATGGCAGTGCAAGTGTCCATGTTTGTGTACAACAGGTTCCAGTTACACAGAATTTAATATTATGGTGCAGACAACAAAAACGTCATGTCCACATACAGTATGTGGACATCAGGTCGTAGGAGACTACGAAGTACTGGCATCGATATTGGTATAAACTTTCCTAACCCTTATTTACTTGGTTGGCCGGGGACAATAACAAATTTTGCTGGATGATAAATTGTCCCAAATATTATCGACGATAAAAAATATTATTGTCGATATTACCGAGACCAAAATAACCACTCATATGATGTTAATATATCATAAGAATGCAAGTACATCCTTTCAAATGCAACAATTGATCTATGGCTAAACCACACCCCCAAACATGATGAGCCAATCCCAGTGCGCACAGCTAACCCAATACACTCAGACTTTCTCTGATTGAACATCCACTGAAGTGCAAGTTAGTCCGTTGTTGTTAGTTTTTCTGTGTTTTTTTTTCAGTTTGAAATGGTCAAATGGTGTGAATGGGGTACATGCAACTCCAACAGTAGGTATCCCGAGAGACTGGGCGACGGGGTGTATTTTTTGCCCTATCAAAGCCACATCTCAAACGAGAAAAGTTTCTGTTTTGGATAAAGTTATGCAGCAGACCATAACATCAACTGAACGTGGATAAAATTAACAAGGACGTCTACATCTGTTCTAAGGTAAGGCAACATCGTATTTGAGGCAACATGTTGTCACTTTGCTGGAAAGAAATATGAAGTTATCTTAAACATCCCTAATGTTAGTTTAAGTTAGCTAATGCTAGCCAAACATGCTAGTTTTTGTACTTTGGTAATGGTACATAAGAGGTCAACTATAGCTGTGGTGTAGTACAGGTGTGGTGTAGTATAGCTGTGGTGTAGTATAGGTGTGGTTTAGTATGGTGTAGTACAGGTGTGGTGTAGAACAGGTGTGGTGTAGTACAGGTGTGGTTTAGTACAGGTGTGGTGTAGAACAGGTGTGGTATAGTACAGGTGTGGTGTAGTACAGGTGTGGTGTAGAACAGGTGTGGTGTAGTATAGGTGTGGTTTAGTATGGTGTAGTACAGGTGTGGTGTAGTACAGGTGTGGTGTAGTATAGGTGTGGTGTAGTATAGGTGTGGTGTAGTACAGGTGTGGTATAGAACAGGTGTGGTGTAGTACAGGTGTGGTGTAGAACAGGTGTGGTGTAGTATAGGTGTGGTGTAGTATAGCTGTGGTGTAGTATATGTGTGGTTTAGTATGGTTTAGTACAGGTATGGTGTAGAACAGGTGTGGTGTAGTACAGGTGTGGTGTAGAACAGGTGTGGTGTAGTATAGGTGTGGTTTAGTGTGGTGTAGTACAGGTGTGGTGTAGTATAGGTGTAGTGTAGTACAGGTGTGGCGTAGAACAGGTGTGGTGTAGTACAGGTGTGGTGTAGAACAGGTGTGGTGTAGTATAGGTGTGGTGTAGTATAGGCTGTGGTGTAGTATATGTGTGGTTTAGTATGGTTTAGTACAGGTGTGGTGTAGAACAGGTGTGGTGTAGTACAGGTGTGGTGTAGAACAGGTGTGGTGTAGTATCGGTGTGGTGTAGTATAGCTGTGGTGTAGTGTATGTGTGGTTTAGTATGGTTTAGTACAGGTATGGTGTAGAACAGGTGTGGTGTAGTATAGCTGTGATGTAGTATATGTGTGGTTTAGTATGGTTTAGTACAGGTGTGGTGTAGAACAGGTGTGGTGTAGTATAGGTGTGGTGTAGTATAGCTGTGGTGTAGTATATGTGTGGTTTAGTATGGTTTAGTACAGGTGTGGTGTAGAACGGGTGTGGTGTAGTATAGGTGTGGTGTAGTATAGCTGTGGTGTAGTATATGTGTGGTTTAGTATGGTTTAGTACAGGTGTGGTGTAGAACAGGTGTGGTGTAGAACAGGTGTGGTGTAGTATAGCTGTGATGTAGTATATGTGTGGTTTAGTATGGTTTAGTACAGGTGTGGTGTAGAACAGGTGTGGTGTAGTATACGTGTGGTGTAGTAACGTCGGTAACAACACGCCTCTGGCTTCCAAGCTGCAGACAGACTCTACTCTGCTCCCGCGGCTGTTTAATCACTGTTTGGCAGACGATCACTTTTTGGCGCAACACCGGCAGCCGTGCAGTAGTTTGTACAAGAAACTGAGGAATCGACACTAGTCGCAGGGTTTCCCCCAGAAAACTTGCTAAGCCCGGTGGTGGAGAAGCCCACCAGTGGTCCACCGCCACCGATGGGCCCCCGGCGTCCGGTCTTTTGAAGAAAAAAAAACAAAAAAGGTTGAAAAAAGACAGGAATTTCGAAATTGTGACTGTTATGTGTTAATAATTTATTAACAATACGTGGGGCACAATTTTGAAATGCATTCCGGCTGAAAGGCTTCAGTAATAGGCAAGCCTACAAAATGAAAACCTAAAAGCTATCAGTAAATCATTATAGATATTTATCTTTTGTCAGTGTATTGTATTTACACTGTTTATGGCTTACTTTTGCTTTTGCCTGCTGCCATCTTAATGCTAGTGTGATGGTGTAGAGGCCCGATATGTGCGTTTAACACATTACAGACTAATCCAATGAGCGTTTTGTGTGTTGCGCCCTTGCGATGCCGCCATTACAGTGGGGGCAAGTCCCAATTACCTCGTATCTGCCAACATGGAAAGCAGCGTGAATATCTGGATTTACAAAGTTGGACAGTGTTCTAAGGTCATGATAACCTATAGGTATGTTATCCAGAGATCTCTAAAGTATTCTGACATTATTTTTATTTTTATTTTTTACATCAGAGCATTAATGTAAACTATTATTCATCTCCGGAAACTGGCTTAAATAACAAGCCACACTGGAATAACACGCACATCTCATGATTACGTATCAAAGTTTTAAAAAAAAAAAAAAAAAAAAACTAAACCCTTTCAAAGGTCGTTACTTTTCTATTTTATCACATATTTGGCTTTTGGTATCGTTTCAGGACTGTACAGACCACGTAGCCCTCACACGTCCTGTAGATAAAAATTAAAGGCTGCAAGACACCGTCCTCCTGATCCGTTTGTGTTCGCAACTGAGTTATTTTCATTTTCTGGTCACAACGTTGCCCTGATCAGAGCAAATAACGTTATATTTCACTATATTTCCCAGATTAGTCATTCACTGCGTTTACATGCAGCCAGTAGCTCTTTCATAACCCTTTCATAACCGGAATATTAGCAATAACGCGGTCGCGCATGGCCATGTAAACCTGATGTAAACACTGGCAAAAACTCGCAGCAACACCACAGCTGTCTCTGTTAGCATTAGCTACTGTAGCATAATAACGTTATGCTGTGCGTCATTTTCAGGAGCATAGATACGTGAAATAAAGTGTGAAATTAATGAGTGTTCACCATAATTTACCGTGTTTTTGTTGTTGGTAATTAAATCCTTTCTTTTCTCTGCTGTGGCAGCAAGTTATTCCTCCTCTGCTCTGTGTCTGATATTCCTCCCCGATACGAACACACTGACATCAGTGGACTGAGCAGCAGAAACGTTCACTTTTGTCAGACAGCAGAAATCTTCATGAAATAAATGTCCGTGATCTTCTTATTTACTTATTACCACAGTAAAGTTTTCCTCTGATGTTCCAACAACCAGGAATGTGACGTCCTTCCACATTTCCTCCATGTTGTTCAGAAAAAAGTCTGATTCTCATCTGTTCTAGTTACATGTTGCACATGTACAGAACCCCCCCCCCGCTCGTTTGATGTTTAGCATCGCGGCTCGTAGACTGTTGCTCGAACGGTAAGCTAATGTTTGTGCTAACTTGCACTGGCTCTGCATTATTATCATGCAGCGGTTCGGTCGGCTCGCCAGGGATGGGACGCTCGAGGGGGGGCACTTCACCTCTCACCGCAACAAGTGTTCATGTATCGACCATAAGATGTCGCCATTGTGCCTAATTACCAGATGCGGTTATAAACTTTGTATGCAATCTTTGCTATACTGTTTTGGTGAAAAAAAAAACAAAAAAAAAAACTATTTGAAATAAATAAATAAACGACGCTTAGCCTGGCGGGGGGGCAAGATAAGCCTGGCGGCCCGCCAGGCCTATAAAGCACTGGGGGAAACCCTGTAGTCGCATTCCAGAGATTCACAGGCTTGAAATTGACTCGCAGTTTCAGACTCATGAACAATGTTTCTTTAATGTTTTTCATTTATCTTGTCATGGTCTCTGTCTGATCCCGCGTCTGGCTTTCTGTTCTTGTGTAATGAGAACAGATGGGAATCTGAATTTTTTCATAACAACATGGAGGAAATCTGGAAGGACGTCACATTCCTGGTTGTTGGAACATCAGAGGAAACTTTAATGTGGTAATAAGTGAAGAAGAAGATCACAGACATTTATTTCATGAAGATTTCTGCTGTCTGTGACAAAACTGGACGTTTCTGCTGCTCAGTCCACTGATGTCAGTGTGTTCGTATCGGGGAGGAATATCGGCCAATCAGAGCAGAGGAGGAATAACTTGCTGCCACGAAAGAGAAAACACTGGATTTAATCCCCAACAACAAAACACGGTAAATTATGGTGAACACTCATTAATCTGACACTTTATTTCACGTATCTATGCTCCCGAAAATGAGGCACCGCATAACGTTATCATGCTAGCTAATGCTAACGGAGACAGCTGTGGTGTTGCTGAGAGTAAATGACTAATCTGGGAGATATTGTGAAATATCAGGTTATTTGCTCTGATCAGGACAACGTTGGGACCTCTGCTCCATGTCTGGTTCACCAGATGATTCCAGGTGTTCTGAGTTTCACCGTTTACTCCAGGAGCTGCACGCTGGCGAGGGGCACTTTCAGCCGTCTGATCCAGCCCAGTTAAACGTCCCGCTGTCCCGATGCGGGGCAGCATTATAAGCCCAGTAAATCCCATCAGGACAGCAAATCATCAAACCACCATTCAGACACCGGGACCGGACACAGATCACAGTTTATCCTCCTTTGTCTTCAGGGAGAGAGGACATTCCCCTGGTTCTTCTGGGCGTTTCCATCCTGTCATAAAATGTGTGTCTGCTTCATGACATTGAGTCGCTCTGATTGGTTGACGCTCCGCGTCAAGACACCAAAGTTCAGATTTTTGAACTCCGGCATCTGCCGCCCTTGACGCCAAAACCTGCGCGCCGCAGGGTTTTCAACGCCTCTCAGATTGACTTTGCATGTAAACCTGCTGCCCTTGATGCTCAAATCGCATTTGGTCTGAACACACCGTTATTGTAAACATAGAATGTCCAGAAATGTCCACATGTCCATAAAAACATGTATGTCAGGTAAACAGGTTAAAGACGCTGCATCTCAATGAGATTTACCTGTGTAAATAAAGTTTAAATAGAAATTAAATATAGCTACTTTATCAGTAAACTGAAAACTTTCATTATTCAAATGCTTTGAATTTTATGGTTCAAAGCATATTTTGAAGTATCAGGGCAAAATTTAATAAAAAATTTAACTAAAAATGTAAAAGAAGAAATATTTTAATATTTACATTTCAAATGCTTTTGAATTTTATCACAGGCAGGAGCTCATCACCAAACATGGCCATGTTCCGCATGTTATGGTTAAAAGTCACACGCAGCAATGAATTATGGGCAAAATACTTTAATGAAGCTTGCATCCAGTGTGGACTGAGTGCGCAAAGAGGGCGTGGTGGACTTCTGCCCCTCAACAGGAGCACGCACTCTAGGGGCACAAGGGTGGAAGTGGGGTGATGGGATATGGTCCGTGTATCCATGTATGTTTGTGTGCTTGAGGCTCCACCTCCTCCCATAGATACAAAGATCCTGAATGACTGACAAGATGGTTCACTCCCTTCATTTTATTCTGCAAAGCCACAAACGGGTCCAGGTGCTGAGACCATGCACAGAGTGAATCCTCCTGTCATCCAGCGTGTTTGGAGACGAGGAAAACAAATACGTGCATGCACATGGCCAGATATCGAGGCCTGAAAAACTATTGAGTTCATTTTCATTTACCGTGTGATTAATGGATTTGATTATCGTCCCAGGCCTATTACTTGGCATCAGATCGGTACCAAATCTTGCAGTATCGCACAAACTTAGTTCACCTCTTGAAGTTTGAACCCAGATTCCTCAGAGCCAAGACCACTCTAACCAGTGGGCTACCAGTCACCAGGAATCCCCCCGTAGACCTCCTGCAGTCTGGAAGTCTGACATCTTTAAGGTCACCTACAGCTTTATATGAGAAGTCTTTCTCTTATTTTCACCCTCCTTGTTTGAATACTTGAATCACAGAGATTTAAAGTCCTGAGAAATCCTCCCTGTTATGTGTGGAAATACGTTTCATCTTAATATGAGGCGAGGTGCCGTTGCTGCCGTAAGTCTGAAGTTATGATTGAAGCATTTAGATCATCGCTGCCCTTCAAAGTTTTGCTTAAAGCTGCTTCATTTATATTTAAACCACAGAAACCATCAGAGGCTTTTTCCGAGACTGTTACACTCCAGAAAGTGAGAAAGAAAGCGATGCACTTCATTTCTGCCCCCACCCTCTCCTGCTGTTAAAGGTGTGAAAATGTTGCCAGCTGACTGCAGCTATCAGCTTGTGTTTGCTGTAATGAACCAACGCAGACACAGAAACTCAGGGAAACATTAGAACGACTGGGGTGGGCCACCATCGTTCATTCCAGGGGAAACCAGCTGATATTAACTGGATCAGGGCAGGAATTTGAGCATGAATCCTGTCTCTGAATTTTAGATTCTCTGTATAGTTCTGGATTATTACAGGATTATCCAAATGAGCAGAATGTTCACAGACATGTGAGAACATGCTGTAAAGCTGTGCACATTCATCTATTAGCTGGTTTGCTGTTGTTTACTCCACAGCTGGGTAAACACTATAAATCACTTAGCTGTGAAAATATGTGGATGAATATAACAATGGCAGTTCTCCACTATAAGGCAAACTGCTCTGATGACAATTTTAGGTTTGAATTTGGGGACTTGTTGAGCAAAGAAATCCATCTGAAGCTTTCTGTGAATTTATTGAATTCATTTCATTCAATCATGCAGTCACTGTCTTCTCGTGGTCTGTGGGGTTCCACTACAGTTCTTCCTTCTGCTTAAAGTTAAACAGTTGAGATTAGACAAGAACATCAGGCTTTTTTTCCAGAAACAAGCTCAAGGACTCCTGTTATTACATCAGCAGCTGTAATTAGAACAACCTACAGGGGTTCGACAGATGAAACTGAAACACTTGATTTTAGTCTACAATATTTAGTAGCTATGGTGTGGGGGGGGGGCCTCCTTTTTGCAGCCAATACAGCGACAATTCGTCTTGGAAATGACATATACAAGTCCTGAACAGTGGTCAGAGGGATTTTAGAGCCATACTTGCTAATTTGTCCCAGGATAGCTGGCCAGGTCACTACGTGATGCTGGTGGAGGTAAAACGTTTCCTCACTCGCTCCTCCAAAACTCCCTACAAAGTGTCTCAATAATATTTAGATCTGGTGACTTTGCAGGCCGTTTTTTTTTTTTTATGTGAGATGTTCAACTGTCACTTTTCCTGTTCAGTCAAACCAGATACTAAGGATAAAAAATGATGAAAATAGAAAAAAATTAATATAGTTGTTAGAAAGAGGAAAAAGGAAAGAAGGAAAAAAAAAAAAAAGAGGGAACTTCATCAGTCTTGCTGTGTGTATTTGTGGTTCTTGCTGCATTGTCATCCTGATACACTGCACCGCCTTCAGGATACAATGTTTGAACCTTTGGATGCACATGGTCCTCCAGAATGGTTCAGTAGTCCTTGGCCCATCTAGCACAAGTCCTGGTGCCAAGTGAATGCCGTGATTTGGGCAGCTGTGGTTTTACGTTTTTTGGATGCAATCACGGGTTAGCACCCGAACGTCCCGTTCAGACAGCTTTTCTCTCTTGCGTCCAATAGTTAATCATGTTGGATGTGGTTCGTCCTTCTTGGTGGTATGCTGGGGTATGGTAAATTTTTCATATCACGTTTTTAAAAATTCTTACTGGTTTTTATTTTTTTTTTTTTTTTTTTTGTTTTTTGTGGCTGATTTTTACAAAACCCAAAGTGTGTTTTTTTACATTACCCTGGATACTGTGGCTCTTGATACATCACAAAGACTTGTCTTGGTCACAGATGCGCCGGCAAGACATGCACCAACAATTTGTCCTCTGTTTGAACTCTGATACAATCGTTAGTATGCATTGCAATGCTCTTTGAACAAAACTGTGCTTTCTTACCTGCTAATTGACTACCTTCATCACTCTGCCTTTCTTTCTGTGCATTGTTCACTTTCTGTCTATTTGTCATCCAGGCTGGTGTATTATCATCACACAGCCTGAAATATGACTGTAATCCTTCTGTTTCTCATATCCAGTCCCAGTTATTGCTACTCTAAGACGTGCTGTCGGCTAAGCTAGCTGCTAGCCTTACCACCGCCAGCTGCCGCTTTTGCTCGACAGCCTTTGTAAACAGCTGTTTGGTCCATGTCCGATCTTTTAAAGCCGAAAAACTTCCAAACCACAGACGTGGCTCCTCTTTGGGAATTAGTTCCTCCTGGTGAACGTGTGCTTCACTTTGACAGCTCTGACCAGCTCTTCGCTGTGGTGTTTGTGTCCGGCACTGAAATCGCTCCCCACTGAAACACATTCCCATTGCGCATGCTCCACCTGTTGTATGGACTATTCACCGGTATAGCGGTAAATGAAAAATACATATCAAAACGAAAATAAACACCGGTTTTCGGTATGTACCGGTATACCGCACAGCCCTACTTTGTAGTATCATGTGGTGTTGAACCTTCTAAGAGTTTCAAAAGGAGTGCAGCAAAAGTGTCCGGGGCTACTACAGCCAAAACCAGCAGGATGATAACATGAAAAAGGCTGTACAGTCTGCCAGGTAGCGAGAGAGGAGTTTTTCCGTTGATCGAATGTTTGACTAATGATGGGATACGGCCTGCAACCAATTACTGCCAGTGTATCACTTCAGTGTTGCACAGGGCTCCCCAATCCGGTCCTACGAGGCCTGCAATCCTGCAGGTTTTCAATGTGTTCCTGCTCAAACACACTTTACTCAAATTAAATGGATCCAACAGGCCATGATGTTCAGAACAATGATTTATTAGGTCAGGTGTGTTCGAGTGGGGAAAGTCTGAAAACCTGCAGGAATGTGGTCCTCATAGGACCAGATTGTGGAACTCTGATGTAAAGGGCTAGCGGCTCTGTTTTGAGCCCCTCCCAGATGGTCAAACGTCTCCCCCCATGTCTGAGGGAGAGCTCAGACACCTGAGGAGGAAAATCATTCTTCATCTTCTTCTGCGTCTTGGATGGTTGCCTGTGTAACCCCGCCCATGATCTCCAGGTCCTGCTCCGTTTGTCTGTCCGGGTTCACATCCACAAGCTCTGAAAACAGAGGCATTATGATTGGGACTTGTTGAAGTATTCCGTTCTTTTTATATGCTTCACGTTTACTCTTTACAGGTTTAACTAAGTTATAACTTCCAGCGTTTATTCACATTAAATAAAGTCATGCTGCTGGTTTTCTGTCGTCCTGTTGGAGCCAGACTCCCTCATGTTTCTGAAGGCTGCCCTACCAAAACATTCAGAAACTCACTTCCCTCCACGCACTCTCAGCCTGGCTGTCCAGCAGCGCCGGCGGTTCGTATTAAGCAACCAAAGCAGACATCAGTGAGGAAGGAGTGAACGCTGGTCTGGGGTCAGCTCGGTGTTGCTGCCATTCTCTGATGCAGCGACCTCAGACCGCAGCCAGAGAACAGGGGAGTACAGGTCAGTACATGAGAGAATACGCTGTCACCGAGCTGACGCCCAACACACACACACACACACACACACACACACACACACACACACAAGTCAACACGCCTGTGTTGGAAAGGCCGTAACAAAAACTTGCTTCATGAGTCTGAAATGTGATGTTGGAGAAAATGTCGGCATTAAAGAGTGAATTTGCTCATTTTACTCACAAATGTTTCAATGGCTTCAGATGGACGGATGGAGCTTTAAATGTGGCCCAGGACCACTTTTATGCCGACCAAGTACGAGTAAGCATTTGAGTACTTGCTGATTCCGAGTACCGATCGGAATAGGGGAAAAGGGAGAGGCATTTTTTGTTTATTTCAAATAAAGAGGAGCATCTCTGCTGCTCAGGAATGATGTGGGCATGTTGTTGCCATTCCCACCACATTTACAATTACAGCATCAAACAACAGGAGCTGAAAAAAATCTTGCAAGTAGGAATGTTCAATATTGTTTTTTTTTTTTTACCGATATCTGATGGACCGATATTGTCCGACTCTTAATTTCCAATATCTGATATCAACCGATACCAATCTCAACAGATAATTGTGAGGTTGTGTATCTCATATTCTGAGAGATACAACTATAAGCAAAGATCCCAAAATATCCTTAACTCAGCCAGAGGAGTTCATCTGGCTGCCAGGTATCAGATACTAGCAGGTATTAGATACTACCAGATATCAGATACTAGCAGGTATTAGATACTACCAGATATCAGATACTAGCAGGTATTAGATACTACCAGATATCAGATACTAGCAGGTATTAGACAATACCAGATATCAGATACTAGCAGGTATTAGCCAACATGTGGCTAATTCTAATGTTTCTGACAACTTGGTAACTTAACCAACAATTTAGGGCTGTGATGATATAACAATCAAATGTCACAGTTATTGTGACCAAAATGATCGCGGTTATCATTTTTATCGCGGTATTATAGAAATACCCCCCAGCATCTTTAAAAATATCCAAAATGGGTCTAAATGTCTACTTTGTCCTTTTTAAAAGGGGAAAAATCTCTAGAGAACTGTCCATGTGGGGGCCTGTGTTGCCTCCCACCATGTTTTCATAAATTAAACATTGCAAACCATGACTGGCTTTCCAGCCAATGAGCAGCATCACTGTGAGTTTTTTCAAAGTGCAGTAATCAGTCACGGTTTTGACAACTATTTAAATTTGAAACGGTATTGCTAATCATTGGTAATTTTATCACGGTTAACCATTTTACCGGTAATCGTTACATCCTTACAACAACTTAAAAGCAGACATATTATCGGCAGCTTCAAAGCAAGTCAGTCTGTAGCAGCAGCAGCTGCACCGTAGTCACATGACTCTGAAAGGAATGCGGCGTATAATCAAATACTGGCATCTGTATCGGAGCATCCTTACGGTTGTGGATGATATTGTTTATTTTAGGAGCTGTTGGTTGTGAATGCTGCTCACCAACTTGACCTGCGTTATAAAGAGCATGCGTGTTTTCTGGGAGAATAGACTCTGATTGGACATGAATCTTTCATACTGGGATGATCTCAGAGTTCAGGGATGCTGTCGTTGAACAGACATGGTACGAGGTGGAAAACATGAGTATAATTTCCCCATTTTAGAACTCTGTTTCTGTTTTTTGACAGCTTGTTCATACGGTAACTGTAAGCTGGGATTGCAACAATCACTTTTGATTATTTAACTTTTCTTTTTTTTAAATTAATCTATTTTCTGAGTCACCTTTTAAGATTAGTACAGGTTCTCATTTCACCTTTTTTTAACAACAAACCTCAATTTCAACCACGCACCTCATGTCACTGTTGCAACTGCAAGGTTGCAGGTCTGCGCATGGTCCAACATACAAATGCAAAACACATACAGTATGTACTAGGTATCGACCGATACAGTTTTTTGGGGGCCGATACCAATATATTCAGCCGAGACAACCTCCCGATATTTGGGGCCAAAACTGCATTTGACTCCCAAATTAATGTAATAAATAATACAATGAAAAATAATTTTAACTCTTTTAAAGTAAAAAAGAACAAAGCGCTTTAAATATAGATTATTAGGGTATCATTCATAACCTCCAATTAAAGCAGAGGCTAAATTCACAATAGTAATTCAAATAACAAACTAAAAAACTAATAATAAAAAAAAATTACAAAATCATAATTTAGTGAAATAAAGTATCGCTTTTGACTTCTGGTTGAAAAGAATAATTAAAAAAACAAAACTTTCCCAAACATATTAGAACACCTTTCCCATGAACAGTGGACTAAAACACCTGTCAGCAGATGCAGACGTCTGATTGGACGTTACAGAAAACACCTGATTGCAGTGATCGTCTCAAAGTGTTGCTCAACAACATTTCAGCTACGGAGCCCCATCATGCTTGTTTACTTGTTTTATTTCTTGTGTTTGCTTTTAATATTTCTTTCAAACCACAATTTATATCAATGTCATGATTTTCATAGAAATTTTATTTATTATTACTTTGGTCAATTTCAACTTATTTCACTGACAGCTGAAATTGTTTCCTTCTTCAGTTTGAGGGTATGAATTATATATATATATATATATATATATACACTGCCTGGCCAAAAAAAAAAAAGTGGCCACCTGGATTTAACTAAGCAAATAGGTACGAGCCTCCTATTGGATAATTACTGCATGGGCGATTATCTTTCAGCTGGCAACAAGTTATTTAACCCCAAGTGGTGCAATGAGTTGCTTCTCATTTCCTAAACAACCATGTGGAAAGACACATCCGTGGTCTTGGAAAAGATGTTAGTCTGTCTGAGAAGGGTCAAATCATTGGCATCAAGAGGTGAAAACATCTAAGGAGATGCAGAAACTACTAAAACTGGGTTCAGAACAGTCCAACGCATTCTGAAAAACTGGAAGGATAGTGAACCATCGTCTTCCAGGAAGAAATGTGGCCGGAAAGGCAGATGAAGTGATGCAGCATCATGCCTAGTGCTACTGTATGAGCCTGTGGGGGCAGTGTGATGATCTGGGGTTGCTGCAGTTGCTCAGGTCCAGGTTCAGCAACAGTATGAGTTCAGATAATGAGGTCAGCTGATACCTGAATATACTGAATGAGCAGGTTATTCCATCAATGGATGTTTCTTTCCTGATGGCACGGCCATATTCCAAGATGACCGTGCCAGAATTTATCGGGCTCAGATTGTGAAAGATGGTTCAGGGATCATCAGACATAATTTTCACACATGGATTGGCCCCCACAGAGTCCAGACCTGAACCCCATTGAGAATCTTTGGGATGTGCTGTGGTCAGACTCTACAATCATCATCAAGATCTTGGTGAAAAATTGATGCAACAGGATGCAAATAAATCTGGTGACATTGCAGAAGCTCCTGGAAACACAGCGAATGCTGCCGCAATCAAAGCTAAAGGCTCCAACCAAATGTGACCTTTTTTTGTTGGCGACTGTTTTTTTTTGGCCGGGCAGTGTATATATATATATACTGTATATACAGTCTGTAAATTATTCTGAGTGGGGATATCGGCCAAAACACCAGATGTATCGACCAATGCAGCAAAAAACGGCAATATCGGCTGGCCGATGTATCGCTCTATCCTTTATTATAGTCTGTCCTCATATTATATATTACTATGTTTTATTACCTTGACTGTTTCTCTTTATGCTTTGACTCTTTTATCTAATCTGTTGTGACCTTAAGCCCAATATTATTATATTATTATTATTTCATGTGATGTTTATTCCACCAGCGGTCAGAGTCAGTAAGGCGTGTCATTGCAGAAGCCTCATTTCAGCAGAAGTCATTGCCTTAAAACAAATATCTCTCTGCAAGCAGCACAGCAGTGGAAGAGCTGCTTGTTGAACACTTCATAACCCAAATATGACTCCCTGTCAGGGCTTTTGTAACTCTGGAGGGCAAAAGACACATTTTGGAAGCACTTAAACTTATTGATAAGCGTGAAAAGTGAATTTGGATGTGAAGATGCTGCTGTTGGGTTTTATTATAAATACATATACAGCTATCACCATTAAAGCGAGTGGCCACATGTTCTCTGCAGTCTGTCTCCTCAGCGGGGAAAGCTACAGCAGCCTGGAAACATGTTGAAAATGATAACTGTGTAGTCATTTAAAGCCTACAGCTGTTCTTCCACACATGACTCAAACAATTCAGGGACCAATTTGAATTTCTTATGCAGTCTCTTTGTGTGAACCGCTGAGTCTAATCCGGAGAAGTGGAACTCTCCTGGATGTTGTGGAGGCCTCTGGTAACAGCTGTCACTCAGCCATCACCTGCCACCCAGTTCTGTCATGAAACCCCCAGAAGACACGCAGCCACCAGTGAGACTGAAACTATTAGCACTCTTAACCTCATGTGGGCTCACTTGCTTCTTCTCTTCTTTATCCTTTTTTTAACTTCTTCTGCGGGCTCTCGTTTCTTTATTCAGCTCACAGTGAAGCAGCCCAAAGGCTAAACCGATCTGTGTAGGCCCATTATCTTTTCATGTTATCTCTCTCTGTGCTTATTTCAGCGGCGTCCCTGGACTTGCCTCGGTTACACTGCAGGCGTACATCAAAGGATGTGATTTTTATCATCAAGTTAATATGAACAGGATAAGATGGACAGAGTTTTAGAGACATTCATGTACAGCATGTTATTCACAAAGATCCCATTCAGCCACAATGAAAACTCGAAAGAGTTTATTGTATGATTTTCACCTAAAACCTGCAGAGGAAGTAAATATTGCATCGTTTGATAATGAAAGCACAGAAATGATGCCAACCTTCCTGTAACAGCCTTGAATCTAACCCTGAGCTGGAATCAGCTCTGACAGTACTACTGGCTGTAGTACAGAGCAGGAGATGCAGTTGGTCAGATGGTTTCAGAAACACTTTAAAGGTCTTAAAATGGTTGTTTGCTAATTAATTCATTTATTTCATTTATATAGCACAAATTGCACTAATGTTTTTATTTACCAGATTGTCTTCACATGAACACTTTAATTTTGACAGGCTTAAAAAAAAATCTGTAACATAAAGATGTGCTCAAATGTTTGCATTAAAGTGCCCCTGGCATGAAATAGGCATTTTTTGAGGTTTTTGATCATATATTTTAGTTTCCACAACCTGCTTATGTCCCCTAAAGGATTAAATTAAAGATTAGTGTTTCCTTTTTCCCTGCGTGTGTCTGCCTACATGGCAAAGTTAGCATTCACAAATGGGCTGATTGGCAGTTCGTCATATTTACTCCTAGTACAGCATATTACCTCAGTGACTTCCAGCCAATTACCCGTCTCCCCCTAACTACGCTCCCCAAGTCCCTCCCTCCGAGACCTACGACAACGAACCAACGTCATGGCGTCCTGTCGGCATCGGAACTGCTCTGTACCTGGTGTACGAAGGACAACAGCAATCTTTCTGTCCTCCCCACTGAAAAGCTTGTGGATGATTTCATTTCTGCAGGAATTTGCCGACCGAACTAACAGAAAATTTCCCTGCAGCTCCGTCTCCTCTCAGGAGGTTATAACGGCTTCCAGCCACCACCAAGAAACACGAAGTTTCTAATAAATGTTTCTCATCATGTTCGTGTCTTTTATCTCTGAGGGAAACTGATGTTTGTGATGATTCCAGTTTATAATTCTTCCCGTTGTGTGCGAGTGTTCGGCTGCACACATTGGCTCAGGTTTGCAATCAGGCCTTCATCATCATCATCATCATCACTGTTTCTGTACTGCTGCGGTCAGACGAAGACAAATCTAACGTGCAGAAAAGGGACAAAAAGTCGCCGGGAATTTCATGCCACTGGCTTTTTAAAGATGTCCGTTGTTATCAGCCCCCCCAAATACTATCGGCCAGTAGGAGCATTAAAATGTGATATTGAAACATATCAGTATTGTTTTTTTCAGACCAGTATTCATACCAACAAAATCTCGCTAGCTCTTGTTCCATTAGCGTTGGTCCAGCACGTATAAAAGTCCCTGTTGTTGAGGAAAAAACTTCATATCCCAGCATTCCTTTCAGTCACGTGAAAGCAGCTGCTGCTGCTATGACTGACTTGCTTTGAAGCTGCTTATAATATGTCTGTGCTGATGACACGTTTTTGACATTTTTTTTGCCATGTTTTATAGACAAAAACGTTCTTCGTGATGATCTATGTAACAGAAACAAGCGCCTGCATAAATGAGTTATTAGGAAACATCACTGCATCTCAGCGTCTGACCAGACTGTAGTGCCGTTAGCTGAAACCAGACGTGACGTCTCTCAAAAGTGTCTGTTGTTCATTTAACATTGACGTCAATGGCTTCATTGCAGTTTTTAAGTTCCTTTTCCAGTTTTACAGATGGACAGTAACGACTCAGCCTTCTGTTGTATTGCCAGTTAATGTTTAAAAGCTCGTAAGTACAGCGTTAGTTTATTTCAGTTTCCTACAGATCCTGTATTTTATTGGAAGAGGATAAAGCAGCAGGTCAGACTTACCAGCAGCCTCCTGCTGCTGCTGCCTTCAGTCTGCAGCTTCTGTTTACTGGAGCTTCAGCCGCCAACGTGTTGAGATTTCTAACACATGGAACTGCAGTCATGTCTACTGGAACAGTCTTTCTCCCCCATCATTGCTTTATCAGATCGGTCATACAGCTGTATGGACAGACAGCTGCTGCTCTGTTATATGAGGACGTATCCGGTCATCAGATCTCCTTCAGCTGCTTCCAAAGATGCATCCTTCCCTCCATCCTCATCTTAGAAACTGAAACTATTTTAAACTCGACTGGAACCATGGAAGATGTTATCTTCTCATTTTTAAAGGCTAATTATTTGCCGCGGGCTAACGCAGGGGGGCGAATGCCTCTCCACTCGCAGGCCTGATTCTGCGGGTTTAAGCCGCTCCTTAACAGTTGTGGGTCCGCTTGGCCTGGGTCTTGCTGGCTTTTAGCTGAACCGAGTGGAGCTGAGAGATTGACTCAGAGCTGCAGGCAGCTGACTACAGTTCTAGTCCGGTTCTAACCCGCAAGGTCTGATGTCTCCATCTTCCTCAGCATCATCATCACTCTTCTGAACCAGCTGATGATCCACCACACAAACCAGTTCCAGTCCAGCTGTTCTGGAGCATCTTTCATGTTTTCCACGGCTTAGATTATATGTGAAAATCAATGAGCGGACCACAACTCTTTATCTCGCTGACGTCACATCACAGAGAGGAATTTCCTAGCTAAGAGCTAGCTGCTAGCAATCTAGGCCTCTTAAACATCGGATATTTACGTGACTACACATCTGATTAACTTCTAGCTGCACAGGACTACTTATTTTGTGTTTTTGTGTTGTTGCATGGCAAAGTTGCTTGGAGTTAAGGTTGTGTCATTAGCACTTTAAGTTACCAAGTTATCAGAAACATTCAAAATAGCTACATGTTGGCTAATACCTGCTAGTATCTGATATCTGGCAGCCAGATGTCCAACATGAACTCCTCTGGCTGAGTTACGGCGATTTGTTCTCGAGTAGAAAATATTTGTATCTCTCAAAATATGAGAGACGCAACCTCATAGTTGTCTGCATAGATCAGTATTGTATTGGAAATTAAGAGTTGGACAATATTGGTATATCTGATCAAAAAAAAAAAAAAAAAACAGTATCAAACTTCCTTGGAATCTGGGTTGTAGTTACCACCCAACATAAATCCACTCTCTTAGCTCCGTTACACTGCAAAAAGTCAGATCTTACCAAGTATATTTTTCTAAGTTCTAGTCAAAACATCTCATCACACTCGAAGTAAGACAAAATTACCTAAAGAGAAACATTTCAGTGAGATAAAGGAACTTGTTTTAAGGCAATGCATCTTATTTCAAGAAATCTTATCAAGAAAATTTTGCTTGTTTCATTGGCAGAATTTATTTTGCTTATTAAAGCATATTAATATATATATATATATATATATAATTCTTATTACTATTATTACATACCTTTTTTTATTTATTTTTTACTTATTTGCTTGTAATCAGCAAAAAAAAAATCTGCCAATAGAACAAGCAAAATTTTCTTTGATAAGCTGATAGGGAGAACTTTGCTGTCCATTAAGTTATACATAAAATGGAAATTTTGTCTTATTTTGAGTGTGATGAGATATTTTCACTAGAAATTAGAAAATATACTTGGTAAGATTTGACTTTTTGCAGGGTACAGGTCAGATATGTAGGTCACAGCCAGTGGTGTCTAGTTTATTCTGTTGGATATACTGTGGCCGTGTTGACACCCCCCACCCCCCCCCAAAAAACAACGTATACCTGTTCTAAAATGATCCCACTCGAGAACCATCACACTTACCAGGCCATGTATTAAATATGCACCAACACATGATTCAATACAGACCATCTGTTGTGTCTGAAATAAAAGTATTGAATTTAATTTACATAATGAAAGATTGGTTTGGTATTGTGTGTGTGGTGTGTGTGTGTGGGTGTGCGTGTGTGTGTGTGTATATATATAAGTAGCCAGTTACCTGGAGCTAAACGGAAATTCCAGTAATTATTCCCCTACACGACCCCAGGGTGTACCACTGTGGACCCCTGAGCAAGGTCCTTAACCCCCCCCACCAACTGCTCCCCGGGCGCTTTAAGTAGCAGCCCACTGCTCTCTGATACTCACAGTACAGAGATGGGTAAAATGCAGAGCCCTAATTTCCCCTCGGGGATCATACAAGTATAACCAAATAATACAAGTTGTCCTTTTGATGTTACGAGCAGCTTAACAGGGTCAAAACCCATTGAACTGTTTACAGTCTTCAGTCATGGCTAAGTGCATAAAAATTGAAAAAAGTAGGCAAAAATTCCATTATTTCAATAACTCTATCTCACTATATTTAACACATCAGTCATTTAATGGTGTACACGGTGTCTTCACTGACTTTTAAGATGACAGTAAAATAATTTCATGTATTTTGGATGAAGTTTTATGGATGAACTCTACTAACACTTTAACTTTGTAGCCTACATCAAATTGTTTCTACAGCTTTGAACATCATTGACTTAATTTCACGTTTCTCCACTGAAACCAAGCCTGTTTTTAAACTCCCTCACCTGACTCTCGCTCCACCAGGCTGGCCAGTTCTCATCTACAACGCCCGTGCACGCATTATTCGTATGCTGCATTGCTTCTCAGCTGTCTAGCGTTGTCGGGTTGTGATGTCATTCATCTTCACTGCTTCCTCATGGCTCGTTTTTACTGTAGGGCGCAGACGTAGTCGTTAACGTGAGGTTCACACTTGACAGAAGCCTGTTCGGTCCAGACGTGCCGCTTCCTGACCCTGAAAAAGGGGAAATTCCGAACGGGAAAGTTATGCTACAAAACCATGCTGATACACATCTGTGCACATTTTTCAGTGGTATTACGGTAATTTGGGACTTTTTCTAGTGAGTTTACGGCGTATACATGCGTGTCACGTAGACTACACCACTGGTTACAGCACATTATCCTCATTTAGGCTCATTTTTGGTTTCAATTTAGCATCTTTGTTGTAACGATTCCCTGTTTGGCCTTATTGCTTTGAACCTGCTGGACATGAACCCCTGGGTTTATATTTTATTGGGTTATCCGCATTTTTCACCCCATTTTAAACATGAAAAATAATCAGTCAATTCATTTGGTGGAAGTTTAGGAGGTGTAGGAAGCTTTACCAGGTGAACCACTCTCATCTTCACCTTCTATGTTGGCAACTCTTCCCGAACCAGTTCAGCACAGTCACACATTCTTCCTAAACTGGAATAATGACTGTAGAAAGCTAATAAGTGATAACCCTCCAGAGATGGTGTCACACACATGGTGATCAGGCACTGGGAGCTAATTTAGAGAACTGGGAGCAGAGATAGACCCCAGTAAGAGAAGCGCTATCAGCTCTGGATCTGCAGGTGATTTAAAGCAACCCTTCCCCCGATGACTGCTCATTTAATTAACCTCGTCAAGCATATCTGCTGTAATCTCTTCTGTAATTTCGTCTGTTAATTTAAAACTGTTTTTAACGAGGCCGGCTCCCCAGCCAATCAGATGTCAGGTGCAGACGCATAAAGGACTTAGTTAATTAGAGCTGTCAGAAAATGGACAAATATGGACGAAGATTGTGGACGGATTTCCCTTTATTACTTTCCTGGGAGAGTTATTAATTCAGCGGGAATCACCTCAGGTGTTATGACTCTGTGTGTGCGCGGATTAACAGGAGGAGCGAGGGCGAGGGAGAGCGATGAAGTCCGATATGGAGGGATAAAAATATTTAGTTTATTCAGAATAATCAAATATGACTCTTTCCAGCTTTGTGGCAGCTTCATTTCCTGTTCGACAGGAAATTTCCACGAGTGATTCTGCATCTCATCTATATTCAATAACACGCAGTCTCTCTTGCGATTGTGTTATCAGGCTTTATTGAATCTGCACAGCACCTACTGAAGTTTTCATTTCTCTGTAAACATTTTCAATATAGATTTCAATCAAAGAAAGGAAGAAATTTATTGTTGGATTATGAAAAAATGTCTTTTTAAAGTCAGACTATTATAGGAAAACCCTCAAATGACCTTAAACTAGTCAGGAAATGTCCCCCAATCAATAAAAAAACAGATCTTTCAACAATCAGCAATCATAAATGTATTCATTTTAAATCTGTGGCGGATCACATGAACTGGATCATCAGGATTTCTACTGGTATCTTCAACTCAGACATTATTTCGACAAGGACGTTAAAGGTTTCATATTAAGTATATCTGGCACCACACAGATGTTCGTCTGGGCATGTAACTCTAAAGCTCATGAAAAAAACAATTGTGGAATTACACAGGTCCATTATTAATTTAAGGAATCACACAACAGATTATATGAAGGTAAAGTGGGGAAAAGAACTGTCCGTGAAATGACCCCTGAAGACTGGATAACAATGATAAATACCCGTATTAGTACCACGGCATCACACATGGAAACTTTTCCTGAAAAATTGCAGGCCGGTGCGGATCTTACTGGCAGGGATGTTTCATCTCCAGCATGATCATTTTCATGTCTTCTGTACTGGCCTTGAACAGTTCTGGGATGCCATCTACAGACTAATCCGGCCAAACGCCACAACTGGACCGTCCGCCATTACCGAGGGAGCGTTTCTGTACATGTGTAATGAGAACAGATGAGAATCGGACTTTTTTTCTTAACATCATGGAGGAAATGTGGAAGGACGTCACATTCCTGGTTGCTTGAACATCAGAGGAAAACTTTAATGTGGTAATAAGTGAAGAAGAAGATCACGGACATTTATTTCATGAAGATTTCTGCTGTCTGTGACAAAAGTGGACGGTGCTGCTCAGTCCACTGATGTCAGTGTGTTCGTATCGGGAGGAATATGTATTTGGCTGCATCTTCTCTCGTCTGTCCTGGATAATTCTTGTGCTGTTGTCTTACAAAACTGATGTGACACCAGGGGGGAAACTGCAGTATGATGACCTTTTTTAAAAAATAAAAATACACACACAAAAAAATATCCCCCTTTCGTCCACATCCTCCTTTCTGACGCCTTCCTCCATCCCCCTTTTACATCCACATCCCACCTCCCCAACTACTTGCCATCATAGCGTGAAGTATTGTAAGCATTTTCAGCTTTGTAAAGGTCTTTTTTAAAATACTTATGTTGTGTATAATATAAAAAACTTAAAGTGTTTACTTTGACAAAAAAAAGCTTTGTGTCTGAAATCATAGCTTCATTTAAAGGTGCCATGACATCAAATTTCACTTTTCTGGGGTTTTCGGTGTATAATATGATCTATTGTGCACTGATGAGGCCATGTGAATGTCCAGAGTGAGAATCAAAGTTCCTGTTTATGGTCTGTCAGCTTTGTCTCTCTGCTCAGAAACAGTTGAATCAGACAGCAGGCTATCATTCTACGTAGTTCTATCATTCTACGTAATTTAATTGCTCCAATAAGAGCACACTATCAAGTAAACAGCGCCCCCCTAACGGTTGATGCACCGTCCGCTCCCCCCCCTCCCCTCCCTGTCTGATTCAGCTTCGTGTATGGAGCTAGTAGTAACTTCTGTGCAGTCAGGTCTGGATTTTCAAACAAATGGATTTAAAAGCAAACTTCTGCAGCAACACTGAGGGAGGGGGCCACAACCTTGTCATTACCTGTAACTTTATTTATTTTCTAAATGCTGTCTTGTCTGATAAACGTAGCTCTCACTGTCTGAACTGCCCATGTTGCTAGCAGTTAGCCTTTAGCAAACTCCGATCGCAGCTTGACCTACATTCTCCAAATAAGGTCATAGCGAAATAAGGTGTAGCCAATCAAAATGAAGTCAACGTGGTCTCCGGGTAAAGCTCCATATCATCACCGGACCCAACTGTATTACTGAGGAAGTGAGGTCTGGCGTTTCAAAACAATACTCCGCTGTAAAAAATGCCGTTTTTTTCTTTGGAGTATTTACATATGCAGTAATGCCAACAACATAAACTAGTTTTTAACTGTTATGTCATCACTCCTTTAAACAAACAAAAATAAACTATCAAAATAAAAAATAAATAAAAAATACTTTAAACAATATGAAATGTTCTGCAGAAAGGAAGGACTTGTGCCTTACAAATAAAGTCAATCAAATAAAAAAAACAAAAACAAAAATAAAACCAGTTCAGTCAGAAACACAAACGAATCAGGAAGACGGTGTCCTGCAGCCTTTAGTTTCATCTGCAGGACATGTGAAGGCTACGTGGTCCGTACAGTCCTGAAACAATACCAAAAGCCAAATATGTGATAAAATAGAAATGGAACCACCTTTGAAAGAGTTTAGTTTTTTAAACTTTGATGAGTAATCACAAGATTTCCGTGTTATTCCAGTGTGGCTTGTCATTAAAGCCAGTTTGAATTAATGCTTCGATGTAAAAAACAAAAAAGAAAAAAAAAGTCAGAATAACTCTGAGATCTCTGAATAACATACCTATAGGTTATCATCACCTTAGACGACTGTCCAACGTTATAAATCCAGATATTCACGCTGCTTTCTATGTTAACAGATACGAGGTAATTGGGACTCGTTCCCCAGGCAACGGCGCCGAGATGGCGCAACACACAAAACGCTTGTTGGCTTCATCTATAGGACGATCAGAAAGGTCTTAGGTCATAATTTTGAGTTTACTTGTTTGTCTTTTTACCTGGGAAAACTGGACCTGAGGTTGGGGAGATAAGGGGAAAAGGGGAGATATTTATGAAAAAAAAACCAGAGATGGCCCAGAACCTCCCACAACTATGGTCTAACAGTGTGTTCAGACCAAGCGCGATTTGGGTGTCAAGGGCGTCAGGTTTACATGCAAAGTCAATGGCCGACGCGCGTCAAGGAGCGTCGGCCTTTCTTGCGGCGCGTTTCGCGCGTCTAGGGCGTTAGCGCGTCGAGTTTTGAGATGTTCAGCGTTTGCGCGTCAAGGGCGTCAGACGCCGGAGTTGGAAAATCTGAACTTTGGCGTCTTGACGCGGGGGCGTCGACCAATCAGAGCGAGTCATGACACAGACACACTTTTTCTGACAGGAGAGGAAACACACAGAAGAACCAGGGGAATCTCCTCTCTATCTGAACACAGAGGAGGATAAACTGTGATCTATGTCCTGTCCCGGTTTCTGAATGGAGGTTTGATGACCTGCTGTCCTGATGGGATGTACTGGGCTGATAATGCTGCCCCGCATCGGGACAGCGGGACGTTAAACTGGGCCGGATCAGACGGCTGAAAGTGCCGCTCGCCAGCAGCTCCTGTAGTAAATGATGAAATTCATCAGTCAGAACACCTGGAATCATTTGGTGAACCGGACACAGAGCAGAGATGTCCGACGACGACGTTCCCTGCTTTATTTATCACATTAAGCCGAGCCGCTCTCTCTCCTGCACCTGCCATGGTGCAGAGAGACAATAAAAGGAAAAAGAGAAAGGAGAGGCTCCTCCCACGGCGCGGCGAGCGCTGCTTGACTGGACATCTCTCGCCGCGCGTCAGAGCGTCAAGACGCCGGGAAACAGGCGTCGGACTTTTAATGACACGGCGTCCAACTTTCGGCGTCGGGCGCGTTTTTGACGCCCAAATCGCGCTTGGTCTGAACACACTGTAATACACCGAAAAAAGAAAAAAAAAACATTTCTGACTACAATTAACTTCCATGCAAAACGACTTTCCAAAAATCTTCCATACAAGGAGATTTTAGTAGTGCAAAATCAAAAATAATCTATATCTAAATAAATTCTACAAGGGCTGATAAAAAAATATCGATACTCTGAAATATCTCAATATTTTCATATGCTCATGTCGATATTTAAAAACACGGTATCAACATATTTTACTTACAAAATCTCGCAAGATTTCGTCATACTGTTACAAAATCTTGCAGGTTTTCGTGAAATCTCGTGAGATTTTATTGTTCCCTTATGAAATCTAGCAGGACTTTGCCGGTTAGATAGATCAGTATCGCATTTTTAAATATCAATATGAAATCTGCATCTGAAAATAACGCGATATTTCAGTGTATTGATATTTTTTCCCAGTCCAAAATTTCACAGTTTTTTTTTTAATGTAGGAAAACTAAAAAAAGACAATAAAAATATAGATATTGTATAAATTGTAAATTTTAGTTAATGTTTTAGAACTCACAGTTTCTGAACACTTTCTGCTCATAGATGCGTTCACATGAAAGAAGTCGGATGTCGGACATCACACTCCCATGAAGCACATGTGTCACCTGAAGGCAGCGTGGACAATTTGGGTAAAAAAGAATGGCTCACAACTGGGATCCGATTCTTATCGTTCATTTAAAAGAGCCATTCAAAAGAAACGATTCATTCATTAACGTCGCATCTGTCGCAACGTGACTCAGTGAAGGAAGTATTTAGAGCAGTCGTTCCTTCTTTCAAAAGACTGCCTCATTCTTATTTTTCATCCAATATTTTTCTATTCAGAGTTCAATCAACAGTAAGTAATTTCATCAGGAAAATAACCACTGGTAGCAATTCCTATTGAAATCATTTAAACTTTTTGAATTATTGGTCATAATTTTCATATAATTTGTGCTTTATTTGTGAACGTTTAATAAGCTGGCTCCATATTCCCAAGCTTTGACAGTGAGATCACTATTTTGGATTTTTACTAAAAACATTTATGGCTACAACTAACTTCCATGCAAAACGACACAAGGAGATTTTAGTAATGCAAAAAAAATCTATATCTATGTAAATTCTACCATCAATACACTGAAATATCGCAATTTAAAAAAAATGTAGGAAAAATACAGAAATACAGTAAGAATATAGATATTGTTCAAACTGTAGATCTGCCCATAGATGCGTTCACATGAAAGAAGCGTGTCAGACGTGATGCACACGTGTCACGTGAAGGCAGCGTGGACAATCTGGACAAATACGAACGGCTCAAAACGGAGATCCGATTCTTATCGTTCATCTAAAAGAGCCGTTCAAAAGAATCGATTCGTTCAAGAACATCTGTAGTATCAGCATGACCCAGCGAAGGAAGTATTTCTGAGTGTACTGTAGTTTCCTGAATCTGGAGTACTTTCTGAGAGGAAGATTTCTGTAAATAGACTAAATGAAAGCGTGAACAGCCTCCCAGGTTACAGCTGAGCAGCCATTTACTTACACGTGGCTGTGTCCGTGTGTGTGTGTGTGTGTCCTAGACGTGTGCACGCGCATGCGCATGTCTGAGTATTTGGCCTCATTGACTGTGTGTATGTGCACGTGCATGCGTGTGAGGCGCCATCTGTGCAGCCATGTGCAGCTGCGCTCCCTTGGAGCCCAAGACCCAAAACTCAGCTGTTACCAAGACAACCCCCACACACCCCATACCTGGTCCACACACACACACACACTAGCAGGGTTCAGAATCACCTGAAGGTCTTCCTGTGTGTGCTGTGTGTGTGTGTAAAGGAACAGATGGAGTGAGATGTATCACTTCTTATGGAGTGTGTGCTGCATGTGTTTGTGTGTGACGGAGACGGAGACAAGCGGATGGACAGTGTTTCAGTTTTCAGATTCCACTCTGGTGTGTGTACGGTGTGTGTACGGTGTGTGTATGGTGTGTGTACGGTGTGTGTATGGTGTGTGTGCGTTGTGTGTATGGTGTGTGTATGGTGTGTGTACGGTGTGTGTATGGTGTGTGTATGGTGAGTGTATGGTGTGTGTGCAGTGTGTGTATGGTGTGTGTACGGTGTGTGTATGGTGTGTGTGCGTTGTGTGTATGGTGTGTGTATGGTGTGTGTACGGTGTGTGTGCGGTGTGTTTACGGTGTGTGTGCGGTGTGTGTATGGTGTATGTACGGTGAGTGTATGGTGTGTGTATGGTGTGTGTATGGTGTGTGTACGGTGTGTGTACGGTGTGTGTATGGTGTATGTACGGTGAGTGTATGGTGTGTGTATGGTGTGTGTACGGTGTGTGTACGGTGTGTTTACGGTGTGTGTGCGGTGTGTGTGCGGTGTGTGACGTGAAGATGAGCTGGCTCTCGTGTTTGGCACGACGCGTGCTGTCACTCATTAAGGCAGCCATGCAGCTCTGGTGAAGGACTTCCATTGGTCAGCCTCATTTGGGAATTCATTTTGGCACGCATAGCCCCTCCACCCCCCCTTTCACACACACAGTAAATGATAGGACAATGTGAATATGTAGTAAGAAAATGATTGGATGGGTATGAGGGCTGGTTCATGGTGAGCACCTGCTAATAAGTCCAGTAATTCTCAGTGATTATGAATCATTTTTGGTGAAACTTGATTTTTCTATAATGTGCCACATCACAGTCACTTACAATATATCAACTTAACAGAATCCCCCCCCCCCCCCCCCAAAAAAAAAAAAAACAAAAACAAACAAACAAACAAAACAAACAACAAAAAAAAAAACATTTTTAGATGGTACCTTTTTAAGTACTCCAGGGCTCTGACAATCCTGCATAAAAAATAGTGTCATGAACTCTCATGGACACACTTTCCGGAGGCTACACGTATCACTGTTCAAGCTATAAAAATATACTAAATGATGTTATTTGGAGTAACTTATGGACGCTACCCACTCGGGACTCTTGGATTACATTGGACGAGCATTATGGAGGAATATTGACAAGTTTTTGTGGACTTTTATGGAGCTTTTTGGATCAGGCGCTGGTGAACTTTCTCAATACCAAGTTTGCCAAGAGCATACTTGTTCACTTAGACTTGATGGAAGTACAAACTTCCAAGGATGGAAGGACGCAAGTACACTTGTTGTGCATTTGGAACAGAAACGTACTTGATTACGTCAAAGACGTTGCTGAAGTTATGTCATGACAGTTACCTGTAAATAATAAAATGATAAGTAGCAAAAGTCCTGCTTGAATGTGGCAGTTAAATCCAACTAATCTGCGTAACCGTCTTACTGATGGCTGTTCAGCCCCTATTTGTGAAACAGCAAGTCACTTTTAATAACAGTTTAAACTTCATCAAACCACCAATAAGTAAAACAACTTTGTTGCAGAAAAGTTATATAAAACTAACGATATGTTAAATAATGAGTATTTTCAGCACTTATAGCTATTACTTTTCTCCTCCACGATTGTTACACCCCAATGCCATATGGGATATAAGGGTGCCTGAAGTCCACAAAGTCACCTCCAATGCAGACTTGGAAAAGTGGGCGGAGCAAGTACACATCCGGGAATGTGGAGCGTACTTGTCTTGATGCGTTCTTTGAATTGGAACAGTACTTGGACCTCTACTGACGACGCTTCAAAAGTACACAAGTACGCAAAAGTACACATATTGAGAAAGGGCCAATGCATGTTCACCGGAGACTTGGAGCTAACTGATTGGCCAGTTCCTCGGAGAGGAGTATGGAAAACGTATGTTCTTTAGAGGGAAAATCTCTTTTTCCCCAACTTTTTATGCACTTAATCACCTCATTGTAAATAGTTCCTTTTTTAAAACAAATTTTTCTAGCTAATCATATTTATTAATTGTTGTTTCTTGACTTTTTTAATCCATAAAAGCTGTATTGTGATGAATTTACATAAAACTCCATCTGAACTCCAGTCTGTTTTAATAGAGATCATTTCAAAACTTCATTTTTAAAACCTGGTTACACATGTCTGAAAGTAACATCCAACTGGCTGACTGGGAAAAGGGCAGTGGGATGGTCAGATACGATGACGCATCAAAACTTAAACACCACGATTGGCTTTGGGAGACAATGAATATTACCATGTTCTGTGTTGCCATGACAACATGCCCAATTACTGTCTTGTTCCCAACTGAAGAGAGAGGCTGCATGCAGCAAAGTTTTGCAGGTACCTCAGCCCTGCGACGGTGCCGTGAGTTGGAGGTCTGGCTGCAGTCCTGCAGGCCGGTCCTGCTCCTTACGGTGGTGGTCGGCATCCCTCAGTGTGTAACCGCCATGCATCTCACTCTTCTCACCCAAAGCTGCGCTGCTCGCTCACCGTGTTCACATGTTGGTATTCTGAAGGAAATAATCTGTCAAATGTTAATGTTGTGCTGTTTCACTTTGATATGTTCTTTAGCTGAAATAGAGAAAATTATTTCCCTTAATAACGTGTTCCCAGCAGCCTCTGTTCCCGGCACGTCACATAAACAAACAGAATTAACTATAAAGCAATTATTTCCTCCCTGCTACAACAGCGATTTCACTCCCAAATGAATTCCCTGAGCCCCTGAAGGTTCAGACCAGGATGAGAACCGCTGGTATGTGGAAGGAGTTTTTAGTAATATTTGACAATTGGTGTCCATAAATTAAAGCCTGAGCGCTCTCTGGTTTGGAGAGGCTGTCTGGATTCATTAGGACAGCGAGTGTTTTTCCAGCCATGCAGAGTCTTTGCAGAATGTTTTTAGCTCCGCCGCACAGAAGCAAGATTTAAGTGGAAGGGATCAGTGCATTTGTTAAGCCGGCGTCAGCGGAGCATGCTGCTGCCAGAATTACACAATATGCTCATGAAAGCCTCCAGTCCGGCTGGAGCTGCTGACAGTGGGCAGGTTTTTTGGAGCAACGGTTGTAAAAAGTCACATAGAGAGACAAAAAGCTCCATTTTCATGCGTGTATTGACTGTAGATGTCAGCTGCCCGCCTGCATCTCTGGATCTGGAGGTTGTTCCTGCTTCTCCGAGTCTGAATGCTGCTTCAGTCTAATGCCCTTCATGCGTTTTAAATCTGCCGGCCTCCTGATGGGGAACTGATGGATGAATGAAGCTCAAACCTGTATTAATTATGTTGCTCTGAGGTTTAATTTGTTCCTGTGTTGTATTGCACAGCTGCATTACTGTAACATGATGATCCACTTCACTAAATCAGCTCCCTGATGTTATGAGGGTGCCAATCAAACAAGTGACAAATCAGAGCATGAACACGGGACCTCGGCACTCTGTGGTGTTGGAAACTGGGACTTTGCTGCCAGTTCTTTCAGTTTCTGTCGGCTGACTGTTTATGTTTACTGAAGAAGGCTGGCTTTTGGGGGGAACAAATGGCATAAATGGTTCAAAATAAGCTTCCCAGTGTTTTCACTGTATGCTATTTGGAGATAAATAAACATGTTAACAGCAAAAATAAACATGTTAACAGAAGAATTAACCTGTTCATAGCAGAAATAAACATTTTTGCAGCAGAAATGAACACATTTACAGCAAAAAATAACATGTTTACAGCAGAAAGGAACACATTTACAGCAGAAATAAACATGTTTACAGCAAAAATGAACACGTTAACAGCAGAAATAAACATGTTTACAGCAAAAATGAACATGTTAAGATAAGAAATAAACATGTTTACAGCAGAAATAAACACATTTACAGCAGAAATGAACACATTTGCAGCAGAAATAAACACATTTACAGCAGAAATGAGCATGTTTACAGCAGAAATAAACACATTTACAGCAGAAATAAACATGTTTACAGCAAAAATAAACACATTTACAGCAGAAATGAACATGTTTACAGCAGAAATAAACACATTTACAGCAAAATTAAACATGTTTACAGCAGAAATAAACACAATTACAGCAAAATTAAACTTGTCACGGCAGAAAAACATACAGTATTTACAGCAAAAATAAACACGTTTATAGCTGAAATAAACATGTTTCCAGCAGAAATAAACATGCTAACAGTTGAAATAAACACATCCACAGCCTGGTTAAACATCATTTTAGGTTAAATAGGTCAACTATTACCTATGAGTTTGATTTTTAGCTGGTTAACAGCAAGTCTGAGCATGTTTTACCTTTAAAGCGTCTATCTTCATTCGTTTCTGTTCACTTTGGATTAGCTCGGTTAGCATTATCTTGGCTGTCAATCATTTGCATTTGCCCCACGTCTCAGACCGGCCCTGTCTTTGCCCATTTTAGTATTTTCCAGGAGTGACAATACACAAGACACAGCAAGATAGCGACGGTGGGAAACGCCCAACTGGCTTCACTTTCTCTTCAGACATGACCGGATACTACGTCCACTTTTTTAGTCTTTGGTCATGACACATAAAAAGCTGTAAAATCTAACAGTTTTCTTTACTGTGACTTATTGCCAAGCATCAAATATGTTTTGCTGTTCTTAACTATTTTTATTTTGTGTCAGACGGTAAATCATCTCTTTTATTCGTAAACATTGCCGACTCCTGCAGGGTCAGTGCAGCAGCTCAACAAGCAAAAGCCACAGAACTTGGAAAAATCTTCTAGAAACCTGCAGAGCTATTGCTCAAAAACACTTTAATGATGGTAAGAAAGTGTGGCTGCTTGGAAGCAGAGACCTGCACAGAACTGTGTATATGGTGTATTGACATCTTTACTGTGCCTTAGCTGTGGAAGGAGTTGTTTTATTTCACCCTGTGTCCTCCTGCTGCTGAGCCAGGGGAGGAGGGATGTTTGTGAGCAGTTACAGTAAATCTGGTGCTTAATATGCCCATAAAGATCTTCCCATAATTTAATCCAGTCAGCTAATTGACAGTAATCCATCTGTGCTGAGACGCAGTGGCTCCGCTGACACCTCTGGATTTCCCAGGGAAAGAAACTATTTAATTCAATAACTTTTATTTAATGTATGCTCGTGTTAAATAGGCTAAGATTTAATAACGAGGCTGAATCACAGAAGACATGAAATAAAAAAGCTTTGCTGTGCGAGTCAGTCATTACAGCAGATCCCCAAAAAAGCTTCATTTGCTCATGTTTTTTATCTAAAATGATAATAATGCTTTGTCATTTGGTAATTTGGTTATTTTACATGCAACGCCATATTTCTGAGCTTTGCTCAAGAATACGCACGTTAGTCCACATCTCAGACACCTCAGAGACAGACATGACACGCGTCTCTATTGTAACCCTGCAGGAGAAATATTCCTATTCATACAGGGACAATGGGAGAGAAGGTGCAAGAGGAGAACACAAAGAAGACATGGATGGCAAATAATTGCAAAGAGAATAAGTCCTGACGCGCAGAGGGGAGAAAGGCAGGAAGACACGGAGAGGTGAGAGAAAATCTGCTCTGCTGAAACCCGAAGAGAAAACCCAGAAGACTGACGAGTGAAAGCGACTAATGATGCGAGGAGCAGCTGCAAGCCAAGAAGACGAGCTGCGTGTTTTTATGAATTCCCACCATCCTGCATCCCCTCCCTCACCTTTCATATCACTGCTACAAATCACTTCCTTCAGGAATATGAGAGGATCTGTATCATGTCATTTAGTGAGAACACGTCGTACAAAGCTGAAATATATTGTTGACTGGAGGCTGGATTCCAGTTTCACCTTCCAGTCACAACTGGAACGTCTGTATTTGTAACTGCGCTCAGCAGAAGATGAGCAGCGGTGTTTATGTAACAGCGAATGGATGTCGTGAAGCGGCATTTTAAAAGTAATAGCTACAAATTTTTAAAAAATACTTAAAAAAAAAAAAAAAGATCCAGAGACGTCTAGACGGGTGCAGAATGACAGCATTAACAGCTGTGGAACAAAAGATGTGATAGATTGCAGATAAAGTTCACTTTAAAGGAGTAAAAGTGATTTTTCACCGCTGGCGTGTTGTTGTAGAGACACTGGCCCTCATTTATGAAACAAGTGTGGAAATGAGCGCACATCTGATTGACAGAAATGATCTCATGATTGGATCCACATGGGATTTATGAGACGTTCATATGTGACCAGTCTCCTAGAGTGAATGCCACGTCTGAAATCTATCGTTATTTACATGTCATGCCCATCATTACACCCTTGAGATAGAAATCCTCATTTGTGAGGTGGGGAAGAATATAAGGAGGTGCTGTTTGGCAGCTAAAGAAGCGGAGTCAGAGACGTGCACAGTAACACTACACAGATGAGGTTCAGTCAGCTCGCCGATGTTAAACGGATTCCAGCTGAAAGTGTAATAAAAATCCCAATCAGTAGGCCTCGCTTATATGGTTTATTCGTTTTATTGACTTATTTAGGGTGCAGCAGTGCATGGCTTTGTATCGAACTGAACCGTATGGGTGTGTATTCAACCAGGACCACTATGTGTTGAATAATGGTATCAAATATCAAACAATATAGAGTTTTTAATTTATTTTATCAACTTGTGTTCTGACGATGAACTTGGTCCTGTATGTGTATGATCCTGGTGGCAAGCCGTTGTGGACAAGAGGTCATTGGGTTAAAAAAGGCATGAAAATAATTTTAGGGTTTTGGGGAACCAAAAAAATGTCGAACCATGACTATGAAATCGAACCAAACCTAATTTTTTTGTACCGTTGAAAATCATATACGTATATCAGGGCTGTAACGGTACACAAAAATCACGGTTCGGTATGTATCTCGGTACACAAGTCACGGTTCAGTTTTTTTTGTCAGTACAGTAATGGAAAAAAATACAAATATGTTCACAAAAATTTAACTGCAAAGCTGTTTTTTTTTTTTTTGTTGGTTTGTTTTTCTGCCATTTTGTTTGAATGAGAAAAAAACAACTATAAATGAAGAAATTTTTAAAAAATAAAATCCTGCTGTTTGTTTTTTTACACTCATCCTCATCACAGAAACTACTCTTACTCTTCTGGTCAGACTGCCTGAATAAAACAGTGCCTAAATAAGTAACACACTGCTGTTTTTACATGTTTGCGTTAAATTAGTCTGTTTTGTAGCTGTACCAGTCACATTCGGACTTGTGTGGTTTCTCTCCAGATGCGTTGTGTTGGAAGTGTTTGCGTGTACATACCCGACTAAGTCAGCACGCTGCTTTTGTTTTGTCTGCCTTTTCTTTTTTGTTTTCCTCCTCCCTCTTCGTCAAAACCATCAAAACCGATGCGCTTCCAGACGAGGACTTAAGGCGCAACAGGGACGCTGTCTAGCTCAACTAGCTTACATGCCATGTTGTTAGGAGTTTGTAGAAACAGGATGGGAAGGGTGCTACACCAACTGGAGGCGAAGGTTTAACAGTCCGTCACTCAATTATGTCCGTTGGCACACAAAAACTCAATGAAACAATAAAGAGCTACGTTACGGCCCTAAACATATATACATATATGTATATATATACTGTATAAGCTGTATGTGCTGTATGTATATACACTCAGTCAGTCATTTTCCGTACCGCTTATCCAGTTCAGGGTCGCGGGGGTTGCTGGGACCTGTCCCAGCTTTTATCAGGCGAGAGGCGGGTACACCCTGGACAGGTCGCCAGTCTGTCGCAGGGCCAACACAGAGAGACAGACAACCATTCATGCTCACATTCATTCCTGGGGCAGTGTCCAATTATCCTAACATGCATGTCTTTGGACAGTGGGAGGAAGCCCACTGTCCAAAAACCCATATACATATATGTTTATATATTAGAAGTGTAATGATTCAGTTTAAAAACGATTCAACTCACATCGCAATTCATAGTTTCTGATTCGATTCATGGATGATATTGGTACATTTATGGTTCATGAATTGTGATCTGAATCGAATCGTCGTTAAACTGTTACATATATGCATGTATATGCATATATATGTATATATATATATATATATATATATGTATATACACATATATGTGTGTGTGTGTGTGTGGGCACGTTTTCGCAACATTGTGCATTGCATCACCGTGGGGACGTCTTGCCCTTGTGGGGACATTTTCCTGGTCCCCACAGGTACGAACCCCGTTTTGAGGGTCAAGATTTGTTTTTAGAGATTAAGTTACAATTAGGTTTTGGTTAGGGTTAGGGCAAGGGTTAGGTTTAGGCAATGAGTTATGGGCGTTAGGTTTAGGGCTTGCAATATTTCAGCAGATTTGTAATGAATCCAGAATGTATGACATTTTCATGTTTTTTTTAATAGCATTACAGAAAATAAAGAACTTTATCACAATATTGTAATTTTCTGGGACAGTCCTGTACCCTACGGGGATATAAAAACAAATGTGTGTGTGTGTGTGCGTGTGCGTACACAAAATAATGATACATCACTTGTATCAAAGATGGAGGCCTACAAACTGATCATTGCAGTTGTTGTGGTTTCTGCAGGACTTCAATCCAGCAGCAGCTGCTACTCATGCGCTCCTACTGCGAACAACGGAGAGAAAAAGGCGTAGAGACAAAGTTTGAATTAAAGTAAAACTTTCTGTTGCTGTCCGGGGAATTGGGTTGTTCACTACCATCTCCCAAAGTGAGGAAATTTCACTCGTCGTACGTTTACAGCAAGTTGGAGCTGTGATCACGCAACCTCACCACTTTCTTTTTCAATGTTTGCATGATACCACGATCAGTTTGGGGAAAGGAATATTCTACCCGTGCCACCAAATGAAAATCCTTTCGGTTTCATTCCCATAAAGCTTTTAAACTGAAAGCAATCTGTATGTATTTCTCCTCTTGTAATCAGCCAATCACAGAGCAGCAACTCAATGCATTTAGGTATGTATACATGGTCAAGACGATCCGCTGCTGTTCAAACCGAGCATGAAGAATGGTCCGTGAAATGTCTGTTTTTTCTCCAACGTTCTTTGTTTGAGTTTCAAGAGAGTAGATCTTCTCTGGAAATAAAAACAAACATCACTCACCATCTCTGGGTCAAACATTATCTGTAGGAAATGGATGAATTTGATAAGAATGACAATATAGCCACTCAGATTGTGCTCAGGTGGCCCGTCCAGATTATGAAGGGATTTTCATTCAACTTTGTTTGGTGAGAAGAAATCAGGTGTCGAAAACAACAGCGAGTCTTTGAAGATGTGGTCTGAATGGGTGATGGGGAAGCTGAAAGGCTTTTAACAGGCAGGAGGAAACAGATGTCCACGTCTGATAACCAGCAGCTCCTCACGCTTGAATAGCAGCATTAAAAAGTGAAGCAAGGGCAAAGTATCGTCCGGACTGATGTTCATATTCAGCCCTGCGCTCTGTATCACAGCTGCTGCGCTGATCTGCACAGACAGGTCTGTCAGGCTGAAGAAAAGACGCAGAGAGAAGAAGCCAATCCATTTCCACTCCAGTCACGTGACGTTTTTGTTTGCAAACGCTGGTGCGATTGTGAGGAGAATCCCTCTTTTGTGTGTGAGACCGAAGTAAACACCACATAGGTGTAATGGCACTCGGCATGATGAAGCTACTCGAGAAAATCCCCATCAGTCATTTATACAAATCCCTTATGTGACAATGACATGGCAGCATCAGCTAACGGCTCCATTCAGCTGCATGAAACGCAGACGGATCTCAGGCCTCTGTTTGCAGGAAACACACACACCCTCATTCACACAAGTGCAAACAAAGTTGATGATTTTAATCACCATAACACGCTGAGAACACAAACACACCCTCAGGGTGCTAATCAATTACTGCCGAGCTCACATTCACACCCCTCCTTACACACAAGGACACACACACAATCAGGCGAAACCAATTTCACTCCGATGCAGTTTTTTTCCTGTGTTGTGTGTGTTTACATGTGTGTGGTACACGCTTCCCTCTACACACTAGCAGCACATATGTATGAGGTGTTTATTAGGTTTTGGTGGCCGGCGTTTCTCTACCAGTTAGAAATGATTATTTTTAGACTGGCGCACATCAAGCTGTCCCTGTCAATCAAAATAAGTTAAGCAGCGCCACCAAACTGGAAGCACATGACAGGCGTTTGCATTTCAAAAACAAAACTCCTGCTTCTGCAAGTTGTGGGGATTTTACAGAAGATTTCATCCGTCTTGTGCTAAATAGTTGGAAGCAGCTTTGAAAACTTGAATTTTGGGACAAACTCAGTCAAAAATAAAAGCATAATTGTCTGAATTTGCATCTTTCTTGGCATAAAAGACTCAGTATCAGGGAATGTTGGCTGTTAATCTGCTGCTGGAGCATCCTGTGGGGCGACAGACACAAAGGTGAACACTCCTCAACGCATTGCTTCTTGACTGTGTTGATAGAGCTATCATTATGATAATACTGAGGTCTATCATAATTATCTGCTAATTGACTGCCTAACGAGGTGGTGTTCATTAGAATGCTCATTAATACTCCATCATCACCACTGATAGCTGTAATCACAGCAGGATGGGGTTTCAAGGTCTTCCATGGGTGTGTGGGGAGGCACGCTGCGCCGACATCCGGAGCCAAAGTCTTGAGCCGCCTGATGTTTTGTTATTGGCGCCAGGAAAACTGGAAGTGGGCGCAGCGGTTTATTAAAACGTGTTCAAACGGAAATGGCAAAACACATGAGACAGTTTGTACAGATTCAACCTTCAAAGCCCACATTTATTCCTCAGCACTGCCCAAGCAGCAAACTCCAGCGGAGAAAAGTGAAGCCGTTAAAATGACCATCAATCACTCTTACTACGGCAGTAAAAGTCATTATATCTATATAGAAAGCCCTGGAGATTTGTATATATATATGGATATATATATATATATATATATATATATATATATATATATATATATATATATATATATATATATATATATGTATATATATGTATATATATATGTATATATATGTATATATGTATATATAGATATAGATAGATAAATATATAGATAGATAGATGTTTATATATCTATATATCTATATTTATTTTAATATATACACTACTCAAAAAAAGCAAGGGATATTCAACTTTTGTTTTTTTCGAGAACAGAATGATGCAGAATAAATATTTAACCACTGAACAATGTACATGTGCATTGAAAAGTTTAGAGAAAGTTTAATTCAGTTCACCTGGAAAGGTTGTAGTGGATTTTAGATTCATTCTGACATCATACAAAAACCCAAATATCCTCAACTTTTGTGTGTAGTGTATACATATATATACATATATATATATATATATATATATATATATATAAGATGGGGTTTCATATACATATATATATGTATATGTATACATATATATATGTATAAAGCATTATAACAGCCAAACTCAGGAAACCAACAGCTTGCAATGAGACTAATTCACTTCCAGCTTAAGTACAAGTTACGATTATTTAAATTTATTCAGTGGAAAATGTTAAAATATAAAATGTAATAGTAATATTATAGATTTACCAAAAATCATGAGCAGTAACCTGCATTAAAGTACTGAAAGATTCCAAAACATCATAATCACTAACCCTGCGTACACACCAAGCGTGATTTTGGCGTCGAGGGCGTCAGGTTTACATGCAAAGTGAATGGCCAACGCGCATCGGGGAGGTGTCGAAAACCTGCGCCATGTTATGCACGTTGGGCTTGGCTCGTCTAGGCGCGTTACGCGCGCTTCGTGCAGCGAGTTTTGAGATTTTGAGCGTTTGACGCGCGTCAAGGGCGGCAGACGCCGGAGTTGGAAAATCTGAACTTTGGCGTCTTGACGCGGGGCGTCAACCAATCAGAGCAACTCAATGTCATCACACACGCACACTTTTTATGCCAGGACGGGAAACACCCAGAAGAACCAGGGGAATCTCCTCCTTCCTTATGACAGAGGAGGATAAACTGTGATCTGTGTCTGGTCCTTGTGTCTGAACGGTGGTTTGATGACCTGCTGTCCTGATCGGTTTTACTGGGCTTATAATGGTGCCCCGCATCGGGACAGCGAGACGTTAAACTGGACCGGATCAGACGGCTGAAAGTGCCCCTCGCCAGTGCGCAGCTCCTGGAGTAAACGATGAAACTCATCACAGTCAGAAAACCTGGAATCATCCAGTGAACCAGACATGGAGCAGAGATGTCCGACGAGGACATTACCTGCTTTATTTATCACAAATAACCGAGCCCCTCTCTCTCCTGCATCTGTCATTGTGCAGACAGACCAGTGACAGGAAAACAAAAAAGGAGGGGCTCCTCCCGAGGCGCGTCAATGTACCTTGGCTGGGCATCCCTCGCTGCGCGCCAGGGGCGTCAAGATGCGGGAAATCAAGCGTCAGCCTATCAGATTCTAGCTTCTATGTCAGATGATGGTGGTAGCCTGTCAGGCTACCACCATCATGTGATACAGAAGCTAGAGTCGGGCTGCTTTCACATAATTTCATTGCCTAAAAGTGGAAACAAACTGCACGTTTTGTATCTGTACAGTGGTATCTCCACATTTAAAGTATCTTACCCGATATTTTGTCTGGCTGGTATCAAAGCATCCACCCCAGGTATGGATATGTCCGTCCCTAACTCCAGCTCTGTGGAATGACTTCTTCCTCTGCAGGATTGTGTTGGTGCTGTCCTCCCCTTTAGCGTCAGACAGTAGAGAGCATGTTGGCATTGCACTGTCATGACCGGCCTGTGCTGTGTGTTGCAGGGATGCCTCTCAGTCTGGACTGCAAGGCCTTCTTTGGCTACAGCGGAGAAAACAGGAGGCCCATCATCTACTGGATGAAAGGAGAGAAGTTTGTTGAAGAGCTAGCGGGGCACATTAAAGAGAGCGAAGTCAGGTAAAAACACCACACATACACCTGTTCATGTCGGCAGTCTGAAGGAGAAATCAAGAAAGCTCCGGAGATTTGTAAATTGGAGATGAGTTAAAGTTTGATAGGTCCTAAAAACACGTTAGAACTGCACCAGTGCTGCACCAGTACAAGATTTACAGGTTTCTATTAATTAATTTCTGAAAGAGCTTGACTGAAGCTTCACTCCTCACTGTCAAGATCTAATTTCCTCTCTTATGATTCATGACTCGGTGAGGGGTTCTCTGACAGGGCTCTTCTCAACTTCCCTCTGAAATTATGAATTCTAATAATAAAGTTAAATTGAATTCATTTTCTCCCCTGTTGGGACCAATTACCTCCAACTCTATTGGGAAAAGCCTGGTTGTCTGCGGGGCATCAAATATCATTAGAACAACCTGCCGGATCACCATGGTAACCGTCAGAACATTTACAGTGTCACACTCGTTCCCACACATACCCGGCGAGGACGAGGAAGGAATGTTAGCGTATGTTTAAAGATGACCTTGGCTGCTGCATTACTCCCCAGAACGAGAAGTTTGTGCACTTCTCTGAAAGATGAGATATAAACGCAACAAAGTTGAATGTTGTTCCCTGCAAATTCCAGGAGAAGTTTCACTTTTCAAATGCTGACAAAGGAAAAGCAGAAACTCGGACTGGGAGATGTCACCTCAGCATTAAAGCCGACCGTGAGCTCCGTGTCAGCTGCTTCCTGTTTTAAGCTAACAAGCTGCGTAAACAAATGCAAAATGTTGGCTGCAGCTCTCTTCCTGAGAGATCTGCTACTTGTGGATGTTGTACAACACATTTCATCTGAGCCGGGTTTCCACTGAAACGTGCAGCTGAATCTTTCCAGTGTGAGGGCAGAAATGATGGTTTCAAGCACCAAGCATCGTCAACACAGCTCACATACACACACCAGCCACTTTATTAGGTACACCTGTCCAACTGCTCTTTAACTCAAATTTCCTATCAGCCAATCACATGGCAGCAACTCCATGCATTCAGGCATGTAGACATGGTCAAGACGATCTGCTGCAGTTCAAACCAGCATCAGAATGGGGAAGGAATGGGATTTAAGTGACTTTGAACGTGGCATGGTTGTTGGTGCCAGACGGGCTGGTCTGAGTATGGACCATACTCAGACCAGCTGGGATTTTCCTGCACAACCATCTCTAGGGTTTACAGAGAATGGTCTGAAAAAGAAAATATCCAGTGAGCAGCAGTTCTGTGGGCACAAATGGCTTGTTGATGCCAGAGGTCAGAGGAGAATGGCCAGACTGGTTCCAGCTGATAGAAAGGCAACAGTAATTCAAATAAGCACTTGTTTTAACCGAAGTATGCAGAAGAGCATCTCTGAATGCACAACACATCCAACCTGGAAGCAGATGGGCTACAGCAGCAGAAGACCACACCGGGTGCCACTCCTGTCAGCTAAGAACAGGAAACTGAGGCTACAATTTGCACAGACTCACCAACATTGGACAAAAGAAGATGTAGAAATGTTGCCTTGTCTGATGAGTCTCCATTTCTGCTACCAAATTGGGATGGTAGGCTCAGAATTAGGTGTCAGTCATATGAAAGCATGGATCCATCCTGCCTTGTATCAATAGTTCAGCTTGGTGGTGGTGGTGTAATGGTGTGGGAGAGATTTTATTGGCCCACTTTGGGCCCCTTAGTACCAACATGGCGGTTTAACCACCACAGCCTACCTGAGAATTGTTGCTGACCATGTCCATCCGTTTATGACCACAGTGTAGCATCCTCTGATGCTACTTCCAGCAGAAGAACGCGCCATGTCATAAAGCGGGAATCATCTCAGACTGTTTTTTGAACATGACAATGAGTTCATTGTACTCAAACGGCCTCCACAGTCATCAGATCTCAATCCAACAGAGCAGCTTTGGGATGTGGTGGAACGGGAGATTCTCATCATGGATGTGCAGCCGACAAATCTGCAGCAACTGCGTGATGCTGTCATGTCAATATGGAGCAAAATCTCTGAGGAATGTTTCCAGTACCTTGTTGAATCCATGTCACGAAGGATTAAGGCAGTGCTGAAGCCAAAAGGGGTCCAACCCGGTACTAGCAAGGTGTACCTTATAAAGTAGCCGGTGAGTGTAAATCCAGAATTTCTTAAGAGGATTGGAGACTAAAAGTGTAAATTACTACCCACTGAGCCAAAGGCGTCTATTAGACGTATCGTCTAAGTTTAAACCAAAATTCCCCCAACTATAATCGGTCCATATTTTAGCCCGAATCTAGACGTTACAATTTAGTCCATCATTATTGAATATTAAATTACAAAACAACTTTAGACTGTATAAATGATGGCCAAATGTTGAAATTACACATCTGATCAATGTACAGTGTAGGTTAGATTTAGTCTAAACTTAGATAGCTAAAAAAAACCTTCATTTTCAGACCAGTGGTAGACCAATTTTAGCCTAGACATCGGTTCGACGTGTAGTAGACAAAAAAATGCTCAGTGGGTCATTAACATTTATCTACTGTAAATTTGACCTAAAAGTACTGTAGTTTAAATACCGGGATTTATTCATTTATCTGATCAGATTAAGGCCCAATTCCCATATGGCGTTCCGAGCAACGTCACAGATAGGATGCGCGTGCAACCAGGGGGGCAAGAAAACACAGGAAGCATTTTTGAATTATGAGAAGATGTGTGTTTACATGCAAGACTCGACTTTTAATGCAGATGAGGTCATGGCAACATGAAAGTGTCGGAAAAATATAATGTTTGAGTTCTGGTATTTGTTCGGTTGCAAAAATCAAAACTTTAATTCATGTAAACAGTTACCATGGTGATAACAGGACAATAGAAGTGTCTGATCTTCAGAAAACCCTGTCAGATAACTTCTGCAGGTTCAGATACAAGATTTATTTAGTCTTTCACCATGGTCACCATGTCAGATTAAACCTACGCGGTGGCAGAAATTATTCCATGTTGTAGTCGGGAGACTGGTACTGGAACAATACCAGTATCACCACCGCAACCAGTCATTGATCAGTTCACGGCTCACCTGCATCACAACACTGTAGCTGTGTGTGACAGCCGTCCTCTGCTCAGAAAAATAAAAGAAGAAGAAAATAATTGTGGAGCAGTTTACAAGCATCCACGTCGCAAAACAACGCATCCCGGAGATTTAATACGAAGTACAGGGTCGTAAATCAGATGGCGTTTGAGATTATACCGTTAGCTTGTTAGCAGTTAGCTAGTCTGTCTACTGTCTACCAGGATTTCATCCATAATAAAGCAGAACGTTATACAAGCAGCGAAACTTACTGACAGCAATGCAGGTGAGTCCCTAACAGCTGGAATCAGCTCCTTTCCAAACGTAGTGATGATGTCGTCTTTGCCTGGTTTAATCCAAACTAGTGAAAGTTGCTCCTGTATGAAGGTGGTGAAGACGACACCGGAGCTGAACCTGCTGCAGACAGCAGACTGTTGGGGACCATTTTGGTTTTAACAAAGAGTCTAAACGAAAGTTTAAGCCGCTCAGGTTTTTCAGGCAAATTTCAAATGAGGTCCAACATGAATAATAATCATGTTTTAACAAGAAAAATGCTGTTTCCGGATGATGCCAAGTTAGTGTAATGGTAATAGAAACACAAAACAGCAACGATGAGTCAGTATTTTTAATTTTTTTCATCATCAAAATACAGATTTATACAATATAATTAAAATACAACGATCTCCGTTTGTTTCTTCGGGTTACTTTACATTTTTATGAATGATATGAGTGCATGTTTGAGTGTAGACTGCAGTACAAACAGGCTTTTTGCCCCCTGGTTGCCTGGCAACTGCCAATGTTTGTAAATAGGAAACCCATCTATAGAAACACAAAACAGCAACACTGCGTCTGTATTTTTTATTCATCATCAAAATACAGATTTATACAATATAATTTAAAGCATGAAGATCTCTGTTTGTATCGTCAGGTTACTTTACCTTTATGTGAATGATATGAGTGTTTGGCTGTAGACTGCAGAACAAACAGGCTTTTTGCCCCATGGTTGCGCGCGCAACTGCCAATGTTTGTAAACGGGAAACCATCTACTTTCATTCCCACCCCTAGCCCTTCCCCTCGGCCCTTGGGATTGAATTATTCCCTAAGAAATTGGACAAACCTTCAAAATCCTCATGCTTCACCAATAGTCGTCCGTGGTGCAGTTAAAGGTTGAATAAGGAACATTTTTATTAAAAGCTATATTTTTAGAAAAATAATACCTCCACAGGTCATTTGGGGGTGTACAGAATGAAAGTACAACATTTCCCAGAAAAATTATATTTAGCCTAAAAATAATTATAAAATAAATTTTTACGGGTTCGATAATGGCATTTTATTTACGTCTATAAGCCGATACACGCCGCCATTGCAGGATGCCAAATACGATCTCTGTGTGGAAACAATACTTTGGTCATAGTCAGGCTGGTACAGGGGAAAACCGTAGAGACAACGCAGCTGCTTCAGAGCCCTGGAGATATTGTTATCTGTTTCTGAGGAGGAGTGACCTGAGAAGAGCAAAACCTGGAGTAAATTTAGGTGAAGACTTCACTAAATGGACCCACATAAACGTTTTCCACAGAGTCAAAACACGGAAATGGCGACTTTCCTGCTGGATCGGTAAGCTAGCTTGTTTGCTAACGTGGCTAACGTTAGCTGTCAGTTATAAACTCCTCTGCGTTACTTGTTGGACATGCTGCAGACTGTTGGTCACTTGCTATCGGCAGTGAGCCTGGCATCCCAGCGGCTGGAGTTGTTTTTCTGCTGTTGCAACTACAACCGAGACACACGTGATGTCGCTGTTCTGTCCGTGTTACATATTCAACCTTTAACTGATATCACGGCTGTTTCCGGAAGAGTAAAAATGAAAGGAAAAGAAGATGCCTTCAACTCAAGCTTAACATTACGTTCACTAGCAAGGACCACGCCACAACAAAAGGAGTAATGATGATGATGATAATGATGGATTTATTGATTGAAAGAAAGAATGAGATATGATGAGCCAGAGGAAGACCTAGTGTGGGGGTGTAGTCTTTCAGTAGTGAGTCCGGCTTAGGGAACCCCCCCTCAGATGGAACCCAAAAGAAGAGAAGGAAGCAGACAAGGAACAAGAATGGTGGAGACGGTCAGATGATGGGAAAGAAGTAGGACAGCAGGAAAGAGAAGGGAGGCAGAGAAGAGGGGGGCAAAGGCCAGGGAGGGGCAGCAGATGGAGAAAGGCCTAACGAAGCAGGTGGACGAGGCAAAAGGGAAGGTAGAGGAGATGCAACGAGAGGGGGAAAGGGAGGGAAGGGAGGGTCGTCGAGAGAACGAGAAACTGAGTTGATGAGGTGAGTGAGTATTTAAGGCTGCTTGGTGATTAGTGAGATTGGAGGCAGGTGTGGTTGAGGCGTGGTCCTGCTCCTGAACCTATGTTAATGAATTAACCTCATTTACACACATGAGCAGATGCACGTAACGTTACGAAATTTGCCATTTTTTTCACATTTGTAACAAAACTGCCTGTAATACAATGAAGCGACCTTAAAGCAGAACTCAGTAACTTTTTCATCTCAATAAATGCTTTTCAGAATCCCTGTGGAGCTAAACAAAGTGTTTACGGAGCGATTCAATGTTTCCTAGCCTCCTCCTGGTGTCTCTGGCCTGTAAGCGGCACTTGCAAGTCTGCCTGAGCAGACCCGACACAGATCTTGCGAGAACAGAAACCGCTGTACGGCACTCAGGTCCCCTATCCACCGAGCTGCTTCCAGCGCTGGTTCGCAGTAGAACCAGACTAAAAACTTGTTCGTTAGCCTCCCACCACCTAAACACCGGCCCCTGGCTCTAAAATCCAACTCTTTTCTGGACCAGAGTGAAGATCCGGTTCACGCTGGGTAAAGCACCAAGCCTCACAGCCAAATAGGCTCAATAATCACTTGTCATGTCGACAAAAAGTAAATAAAAGTTTGTTTTCTTACCTGCTACCCGCCAACACCAGAGAAAAATATAATCCACTGTATATTTACCCTCAAAACACGGGTAAGTAGCATCAACAAGCTAGTAAAAGCTTAGAAATATATCCAGGGATCAAAATAGAAGAAAGAGGTGGAGAAGACGTCTGTGTGTTGGGGGGGGGGGGGCAAACTTTACCATAGTGAAAGGAGACCACTACGGGGAGCTCCGAGCTGAAGTTACTGAGTTCTGCTTTAAAATAGCGGTTTTCATATTTTATTTACAAAAATATACTTATGTGGGTTTGTTTAGCTGCTGGTTTTCTCGCCATTTTGCCCGTATTTCACATGAAATTGTGGGTAATATCATAACACATCTCAATATCACGACATCTGAAACAAATCTCTGTTTCGAGGGCCAGATAGCCCTACCACTTCCCCCTCCCCCTTAGTCTGAACCAGAATTGGGACACCACTACCTCTTCACATGAATAAGCAAAACGAAGGTTTAGGGCCAAGGAGGGAACTGGAATTCACCCTCAGTCTTTAATAGATTTTTAATTGCTGCCTTTCAGTTTACAGTAAACATGCATGTGAACAGATGCATTCTGAGTAAAATAATGCACTGCATCACTTTTGATCTTTTTTTTTTAAAGCCATCCTAAGCCACAGAGCGCCACGAACAGCACAGAGGATCAGGCTAAGCTCGTATGACTTATCCAGTTCTACAGGGTTTACTTCTCTCTTACTCTTTGAAGCCACATAAAGGTTGAAAATTTCTGAAATCTTAGTGAAGATAAAAGAAAGTACAGATAGACTTTCTCAGCACAAAGGCTCCTGGGAGTTTGGAACAAAGATGTTAAAGTGGAAATGCACCGGAGAGAGGGAGCAGAATTTAATGATGTACTGTACCTATACTCTACCTCCACTCATGAAATAAAAGAAATGAACCCTGGATAATCCCTTCGTCTTTGCTCCATCTTACGATTACAAGCCTGGTATGTGCCAACGCAGCGAGGACAGGACAAGGATGACGAGAAATGTCCATTAAAGAGGACTTATTTTTAAGAGAAGCCATGATGAACTAAGCTGGTGTGCTGATTAATGAAGTTAATGAGTGAATTAAGTTAAAGAGTCATTGTGCAGAACTTCATAGGCTGTTGGATCTGATTCAAATCATTTTCTTTTCAAGATACAAACGAATTTTGGTCCAAAAGACAAAATGAACATCGTCAATGGCTGTTGGATCCATTTCATTTTAGTCAGGTGTGCAGGTTCAGGACACACTGACAACCTTCCGGACGCTGATCCTATGGTCCAGATTTGGTGATCCCTGGATTACTTTAAGCTCATATAGAATTAAATCTCAGCTGCACTCCTCTGTGGATCCCTGTTGTTTGTACACCACCCCAACCGTTCAACAGATGAATCCAACTCCACCGCTCTTAGCCTCACCCTCACATATCTGGACTAAAGGCTGTCCATAGACTGCAGTACTTAACACAGAGATGCACCAATCCAGTTAGAATAGGTTGGTTGGATTTGACCAATCCGGTTGGTAGTTATGTGTCCAACCAAAAAGATTGGTAAGATTAACTAATATTTTGGACAAAATGACTAATACAAAGTGGTCACTTTGATAAAATGACCGATACAAATTGGTCACATTGAACAAAATATCAGTTAATCTTACCAATCTTTTTAGTTAAAACAACCAAAAGATTGGTTGGAGACATAACCATCAACAAGACTGGTCAAATTCAGCCAATCTGTTTTTAGGAGGGCTGAGTGTATCAGCAGCTACCCGATACCAATCCTAAGAAACAGCCTTTATTTTACCACAAAGGGGAAATTTGGTGTATCAGCAGCATGGGCCTATAGGACTGTTTCAGAAAATTAGAATATTGTGATAAAATTCTTTATTTTCTGTAATGCAATTTAAAAAACATGAAAATGTCATACATTCTGGATTCATTACAAATCAACTGAAATATTGCAAGCCTTTTATTGTTTTAATATTGCTGATTATGGCACACAGCTTAAGAAAACTCAAATATCCTTTCTCAAAATATGAGAATATCATGAATTCTAATTTTCTGAGACAGTCCTGTAAACTAAGATAATACAATGGTGTTTGTAATATTTATATCTCCGTTAACAGAGAAAATACTTAGATTTGTAGCTCGCCTTCTTTGCCGTTGCGTTCTGGGTAGCCCTTACTTACAAGGATGGTGTCAGAGAATCTCAGTATTGAGGGCGATTCAACCCTGGAACTTTCCCCTCAACTTAACGTTTTGGGAATCGGGACAGCACTTGCACTTCGCGGGAGTGCGCATTTTTGAGATTGAGGGTTAAGACAGGAATTAAAATTCACCCCAAGACCACTTTCCACCAAGTATCAAAGGATTACTTGTGGAGATCATCCTAAGCACCAAATTCCCAAGAGCTCATACCACGGACAAGCTCATATGGAGCTCCATCAGTAGAAAACCCAGCAGCTTCTACTTCCTGCAGAGACTCAGGAGAGTTTTGCACATTTCTGCATCTTTGCACACTGACTGCTGGAATCCAATACCTGACAAACACTGTATTCCTGTCAGACACTCCAGTTTTTAGCGACTGCTGGGATTGTCTGCAGCTCCGTGTCGTCCTGTGTTGCTCTGATGTTCTGCTTGTCCTGGCTCTGTCCTGAGTCTTGCACTTTATTTATTTATTTTTTTATTTATTACAGTCTGTGTTGTCCTGCTTCTACTGTTCATTCCCGTGTTGTGTTCTTCTGTGGAGGTCCCAGAGGAACGTTGCTTCATTTCACTATGTACTGTGTATATGGTTGAAATGACAATAAAACCAACTTTACTTGACTTGCTTGACTTGAGTTGGAGCGAGACAGGGAAAAGAAATCAAGAGGAAAATGAAAGAATAACCACTGAATTGGAAAAGAAATGTATGTCTTTTTTTTTCTGTTATGTACAAGGTGTTCTGGAAGCCTGTTGTTAAGAGATATGAGGCCTGTTGTTTATGGACTTCCAAAAACTCACAGCAGAACAGAATCATGTAAAACAATCAACAGCTAACTATTAGTATTTTGATATTAATAATAATAATAATAGTTTCTTGTCTCTTAGGGGAAATTCTAAGTAACAGCACAGCAACCATAAGCTACAACAAGGCGAGCCAAGTTTATTTCTATATAATTTCATTTATAACAGAATTCAAAATGCTTTAAAACCTTAAACACATCACAGTGAGGTACAGAAGATGCATTAAAAAGTACAACAAAAAGTATATGAAGGGAAAAAAATCACATGAAGATATGAATAAGACTGTGTGTAACAATCATAATAAAATCATACAAAATAATTTAGATAAAAGAATTAAAAGCAGCAACAGTTTAGATCAGCGTTATAGAATGATATAAGTGAGGGATAATGTCTGGAACGCAGGTCATTATCCCGCTTATTATACGGCTTCTTGCAACAGATAAAATTCAAACAAAAGTCGTGTATTTTTGCGAGGGTCAAATAACTTTCTGATGTTTTACGCTAAGAATAAAATAGTTCCCCACCGTCAGGGCACCTGTTGCTTCGCAACGTTTGGTAGTTGAGTCATGGCGGCTGGGATTTGGGCTAGCACGGCTATTCTCTTGGCTATTTCTGTAAGTTGAACTGGACATTTCCTCCTCTGCTGTTAGCTGTATGCGTCTGACCATCTTCTTTTTGTGTTTTTCGTTTTGGAGAGGGTGAATCCTTAAACTCAGCCTGGACCCAGCACTCAAAATTGTTTTTGTTGCCGTTAAGCAACCAGACTACTTGCGATGCGGAGGGATATTAGTTTAACCGTAACACTACAGGTTAAAGAAAGAAGATCTATCGCCATTGACAACGGTCATTATATTGTTTCAGCGGTCATTATATGAAAATAATGAACACTGAAACGTTGGGAAAACCCTTCAAGTCAACGGAGCATTCGGCAGCATTCTGAAGAGCCGAATAAGCAGATTTTAATGCATAAGAAAAGAAAAGTTTCTGACTTGGATTTAAGTTTCTGTATCACAGCTAAACACTGCTTCTTCAACAAAACAGATTCAACATTGCTCACTTCCCCCATTAGACAGTTCTGGCCATGGTGCGGGAAGTGGGCGAGGCACGGCAAGTGAAAACCCCATTTTTTTAACACCAGGTCAATTTTGAGATTTTTCCCTCTTTCAACACGTTTTCTTTTGAACTAGTGTAAAAAAAAGTTAAAAATAAACATTTTAGAAGTTTATTTCCTGATACTTTGTCTGATGCACCCAAATCCCGTCAAAAAGCAGCTAAGGTTGGTGTTTTTAAACGGAGCGCAGCTCCGTGGTGCTCGTCTGAACCCCGTCATGTCTGATATCGTTGGAAACGTCTCTTTTTCCTGAAAGATGTCATCTTAATCAAACTTGATATTTCCAGCTGTACTGACTGCTAAACTTGATTGGAACAGGGAGGGTTTAATGCTAAGCGCAGGCTTTCATTGGCTGATCTAATTTTGAACGATGTTATTGGTTCACATTGGTCATGTGACACGGTACAGCCACTTCCTGTCTGGCTTTCGCAGGAGTTATGAAGTTAAAATACCAAAAGAAACGCGTCTTTTCAGAGAGACGGTAGCGTTTATCTGTAGGAGACGACAGGACGTCACAATAACAGCGGGTAAAATATCCGTGAGTTTGTCGCTGTCGATCCAAACAGGAGCGTGTTATCAGCTGTTTACCGCAGCACAGTCTCATAACAGACGCTGCACGTTTAAATCAGCTGATCAGTGAACTAATTTGCCCGAATATAATGAACATAAACCAGACGCAGGATTCAGGTGGAGATGAGGGAATAAAATCCTGGTTTTATAGCAGTTTGCTTCTGAAGCGTCTCTGTGAAGGAGATCATGCAGAACGACAGCATCCATCCTCCCCACTCCTCGTCAGGATGCAACAAGACATGATGTCACCTTTATGTAAATGTGCACATTCGCTTAGCGCATGAATTAGAAATTAAAATTGAAACTTGTGAACTGCTGCACGTTCCATAAAACCTACCAGAAACTTATATGATAAAAGGAGGAGATAAATCTCTCCATCTTGGATATTATGATGTGATATAGATGTTCTGTATGTTTATTTCTTTTAATTTGACTGGATCTGGGTCTGTAAATAGTTCTTTATTACAAACATGTTCTGAATTTTACATCCATATATGTGCAGGTGATTTTCTGGGGTCGTCTGCCAGCAGTAGCTGTGAGAACATGTGACAGTGATGCTGAGATTGTGTCCAGATGAAGCTCCTACACATGCCGTGTTGAACATTCATCAGTTTTTATGAGCTATAAATGTTCTGCTTCATTGTTCTCATGAATCTGATTGGATCTGATGTGTTTAAGTAGTGTTTTAGAACAAAAATGTGGAGAATTTTACAATCTAAATCGTTTCCTCAAAATTATTTTTTTCTCTTATCCCGGGTAAAAAAATCTCCGCTTCAGGTGCACTTACAGAAAACAAACTTTCAGGTTTTGCTCCTGACTGTATTCTTAAAGTTTTTACAAACGGATTTTTTGATATCTCATTCACAGCCTGATTTATAGAACATTTTGTCCCAAAAATATGCCAAAAAATTATTTTTTTTTCTGGTTGTTGACAGTATCTAAATTGTGAAATGATCTATAGAGATATTCAAAATCCCTTCTGTAAAAACTTTTGACTTTAATATGTGAACAAAATTCAAAAGAAACTTTGAACTTGGTTTAATCCAGTGTTTAGATTTTTTCCTAGAAATGTATCCAAATTAGTGCATTTTTGGCTATATGACACCTCATTTGCATATTTAAACATAACATTTCAGAAAACTTGCAATACAAAAAATGATAGCCCCAATGTGAGGAATAAACCAGGAAAATTTCATGGTGATACCAGTTAGTTACGTTTTTTACCTTTTTTTGCCTGTAGTGTCTCGCCTTAATGTGTGTAGAGGAGCTTTAAACAGAGCTGCTGGGGATGTGTGGAAAAACTATTTTTAAAAACTCTCAATCCTTTGTTGAGGAGACTGTGTGTGTGTGTGTGTGTGTGTGTGTGTGTGTGTGTGTGTGTGTATGTGTGAGTCGAGCTCTGATCAGAACCGTGGTAAGGCGTGTCTGTGGCCAACAACAGACCAAGTTTGTTACCGACCGAACAGTTTCTCTCATTTATGGACGTTACTTATAATATGTTTATCTGCTCGCCGTTTGTTGTTTGTGTCCATCAGCTGATGTTTTATTGTTCTACACTACCTGTCTGTCATGACAGGGTAAGCTGTGAAGTAGCCTGACTGTTTTTGCCTCGTGGGCAGCGCTGAAAATGAGGCTTTTAGGCTGCTACTGTTGAAGTAATATCTAGTCTACTCTTGTTATATGGTGCTGTCGGCCTCCTTATGGAGAACAAATGTAAAGAGATTTGAACTGTTTGAACTTCTTAATGTTTTATTTGTGTAGGCTGATCTTATGGCTGGTTATCAGCCTGCTATGGCTGCTAGCCGGCTACGTCTACATTAGCCCATGTAAGTGCTTAAACATGCACGATCCCTCCTATTGTCAACATTTATCCGGCGTTTAAAGGATAAGTTTCTATTTTTTCAACCTGGACCTTATTTCTAGGAGTTCATACGTGCACTAACTCCCTGGTAACATTTGTGTATCACTCTGACTCCTACGCAAGATATTTAGATTTTTTTGCGATCAGCGTATGTCCATATAATGGGAGGGAGCGGGGCAGCCAGAGCGGGCCTCTGTATACGGCATTATCTACCGCAAAACTCCTTTAATTTCATCATTACTTCCTCATGAATGAACAAACGAGCGAGTACCATTGAACTGTGACGTCAGGTTTTGCTCTTTGTTTGTTATTGGGGTCGTTCAACACACTACTGGTCGCGCGCACCCCCTTGACGCGCGTTACCATGGTAACGCTGAGAGCCGGAAGTAGCTTACCGGACGAACAACAACAAACCCAGAACAACTCATCGTTCCTGCTCTGTGACGGTTGGCTAACTGGATTACTATCGATACCACTAGTTTTGAGCAACATGGCAGAATATCTCTCTGATTTTTAAGACGATAACGACTTTGAAGATGATGGACGCCCTTATCAATTCGAGCCAGAGAACAGATGAGGAGCTCACTGAAAGGACGCGGCCGAAGCAGAGAGAGGAACAGCTGGCCAGAGAGCGAGACGCCGCTGCACATCGGTGAACAGATGATACCTGGTGGTGTTCGTGTGGACGATGCTCAGTTATGCTAACAGAGGAGGAATGCCTTTGTTGCTCAGATTGGGATTTGAGACCAGGAGATACGCGTCTGGGTGTGTCCAGGATGTCTCACTACGATAGAGGATTTCTCTGCGACTGTGGTAGAGACTTTTTTTTGTGTCCCCAAAATAAACTGGAAGACCAGCCAAGGCCTGCAGGACCGAACAGGCAACTTTGTGCCGTGATGAGTTGTGCTGGGTTTGTTGTTGTCCGTCCGGTAAGCTACTTCCGGCTCTCAGCGTTACCACAGTAACGCGCGTCCCGCACGTGGCCAGTAGTGTGTTGAACGACCCCAATAACAAACAAAGAGCAAAACCTGACGTCACAGTTCAATGGTACTCGTTCGTTTGTTCATTCATTAGTAAGTATTGATGAAATTAAAGGAGTTTTGCAGCAGTTAATGCCTCATACAGAGGCCCGCTCTGGCTGCCCCGCCCCCTCCCATTATATGGATATACGCTGATCGCGAAAAAATCTAAATATCTCACAGGAGTCAGAGTGATACAGAAATGTTACCAGGGAGTTAGTGCACGTATAAACTCCTAGAAATAAGGTCCAGGTTGAAAAAAAAGAAACTTATCCTTTAAAGGCCCCTTATTTGCATATTTCTTTTGCCATCTCTGGCCAGCATTACTTCGCTAGTCCCAGAAATTAACTTACTGTTTCATGCTGATGTAATGCACGTGCGTCCCCCGTGATGTGGTGCATGCTCAGTGTGTGCAAATGAGCATCAAACCTTAAACGATTCTTTAACAACAGTATGGATGCAGATAAGACAGATTTAGACATCCCTGTATAAAACTAACCGCTTAATGGAGACGTAGATTTTATTATTATTATCATTATTATTATTATCATTATTACTTTTATTCACATATGAACTGTAGACGTCACGATGCGCATTGGAAAAGAATGATGTCATTCATTCATTCATAGTTAAAGCGCATGAGTTCTAGTCGGGATCTGTCATTGAGATGAACAGACGAAAGGAACCCGACTCCTAAACTGGGCCCTCCTGCACACGTATACCTACAATCTGAATGGGACGAAGTGCTCATTAAGTCCTCCTCTTTTGAGATTGCAGGGAGTGAAACATTCTTGTTGGTGAGATCAGTTTGCAACTTGACATTAAAGGAGTTCAGCGCAAGTTCCAGCTTTTTTCCAGAAGTTCGCCCCCTCTGGTGACAAGTGAAAGTGACGCTAATGCCGTGCACACGCATGAGCTGCTTCGACTGCGTTGGTCTCTAATTTAACCCACAGACACGATGTCTAATGAAGTAATAAAGTTATAAATCTGCAAGTTGTTTACGGTTTGGTCGCTCAGTAAACTGATAGACTGTATGCTAACGCTAACAACAGGCTAACGCTGGCTTGTAGATCAAATATCTAAATTCACAGGCTGAGACCACGTTTACCTTATAAAATTACCGCATCAACTAAATTTAACAAGTGGCTAGAGTGTCTCTCTTCCCTGGGAACAGTCTTATGGCTGTCAAACTGCTAAAAGCTTAGCATTATTTCCGTCATACACCACATTTACCTTGTTAGTGAGAAGAAAGCCAACTGTGGGTCCCGTTTTATTCTCAGACTGGATCGGAGCTGCTCAGCTGTCTACCCCCCCCCCCCCCCATTCTACACATCAGGCAGCTGTAAGAGCATGTGGAGGAAAGAAAAGATGGTAGTTATCATTTAAACTTGCGCCATTCACTTTTAAAGAGGGTTTTGTGATGGTTTTCTTGGTCACAAAAGGCTTTGTTGAGCATGATTGGCTTTTTAAAGCAAGAAAAGGGTCAAACAATCAAGGGGGTGAATATTTTTCATAGGTACTATATAATTCTGATCGCTTTTACCTTTTTCTGTCATTGTTTTACACATTTATTCCTCTTTTCTGGTGTATTTTGTGTAAAAGAGAGACATGTTTCAGAAAAGTGAGAGAATTTACCTCCAGCTGTGTCACTAACTACTTGGAAACGTGTCACATTTGACAGCGTTTTAGGGGAGTTCTCCATTCAAAGCGTTGCCACCATCATTATTCATTTGGATGCTTCGTTCCCCTTCAGGGGTCTCCTTTCACTTCCCCTCCACTGCCTTCACAGAGAGGTCAAATGTCAGAGTCAGCTGAGCTGAGCCAGTTTGAACTGCAGTCCTGGGCCTTCAGGATGTTATCGGTGACTGCTTAGTCACTTCCTGGCCTCTGAAAGGCTTGGCTCCTGGGAGAAGAGCCGTGCAGATAAAGAGAGCAGCGGTGGACGTAAGTGGGGGGTGTTTAAACCTGAAACTAATCATTCCTCGTGGTATTAAATTAACCTTTGCCTGATGAGTTCCATATCTTTCAGTCCAGTCCTCCGGTCACCTCTGATCCAATCACGCTGATATTCCAGATTCAACAATCGCGCTGCAGCAGCCGACTCCCGCTGTCCTGCCCTCCCCATCCTGCTGCAGAGACGTGCCCATGAACAGCATCCAGATCTGTCCCATGGCCTCCACGATGATTTAAATACCTGTAATTACCCATTCTTGAACATTTGTGGTGTGTAAAAAACCGTTGACACTTGCGCCTCATTATCACCATAGAAACTGAGGAGCACTGTGAGCTGTGAATTCATGCAAAAGGTAGAAGTCCCCCCCCACTGAACCTTGTAGTGCTCACCTTCTGAAAACATCTCTCTATGGAAAATGTAAACACATCCTGTAAATAATTTAAGGATTCTGGGTCAAAATATGCTCAAAGTACAGCAAACATAGTAAATATGAGCAGTATCATCAGTTTATCTGCAGCTGTTGGCGGAACAAGCTTTACTGCAGTCCAGCTACTTCACATTTCTGCAACTCAGCTATCATAGTTCATGGTTCCTTCATGTGCAATGAATACATAATTACAGCAGTTCCACTTAGGCCACTGCTTTATTCATCTCAGCTCTGGCCCACATGTGTAGCGATGCAGAGAGGTCTGCTTGTATTTCTGTTAAAGTCTCATAATTTTACTTTCTTCACAACTCTATCTGTATCACTGAAGTTAATTTAGTGCTAGAAGTCCGTCTGTCCTGCTCATCCAATCCATTTTATTTCTATAGCTCATTTTATAAGCAGTAAGACCAATAAAATCCATCACTAGACACATATAAAAGAGATATCACGAGAGATATACAGATGTGGATAAAATTGTTGGTATCCCTCAATGAGTGAAAGAAAAACAGAAAAACATTTGTCACAGAAATAACTTGAATCTGACAAAAGTAATAATAAATAAAAATTCTATGAAAATTAACTAATGAAAGTCAGACATTGCTTTCCAACCACACTTTAACAGAATTATTTTTAAAAATAAACTCATGAAACAGGCCTGGACAAAAATGATGGGACCCCTAGAAAAGACTGAAAATAATGTGTCCAAAAGGGACATGTTAAATCAAGATGTGTCCATTAATTAGCATCACAGGTGTCTACAGTCTGGTAATCAGTCAGTGGGCCTATATGTAAGGCAACGTTATGGCCGATTATGGAACTCACTCCCCCTCGATCTCTGTAATACCAACCTCTCCCTCAGTTCAGATCTAACCTATCCTTTATAAATTGTGCTTCTCCCTTCGATTCTTTTTAATTACTAGTCTCCTAGTCCCGGATTTACAAAGAATTCAAATTTCTTTGCAGTGCTGAATAATAGCGTGCATTGTCTCTTCAGTGTTTGCGGGTGATCTACAAAGATTACACACGCAATCTGTAACAGGCGCAAACCTCTTTTTGCCCTGTTTGTAAATCAGCTCTGGCGGAATAATGCGTGCGTATTGAAGATAGCACTTGTTTTAATGCATGCAAACCTTTTGTAAATCAGGGCCTTATTCTTTTAACTTACTGTATTTTATCATTTTAATGTATTGCCATTGTATCTTATTTTATGTATCTTTTATTGGAAGGTGACCTTAAGTGTCATGAAAGGCACCCAGAAATAAAATGTATTATTATTATCACCTCCGCCAAGGAGGTAATGTTTTCGGTAGCATTGGTTTGTCCGTCTGTCTGTCTGTCAGAAACTTTACAGAAAAAGTTCTGTACGGATTGACCTGAAATGTTCACCACCCGTGTGCCTCAGTCCAAGGACAAACCCATTACGTGTTGGTGGTGATCTGGATCATCTTCTGGATCCAGGAATGTTTTAAAGGATTCTTTATCATTGTGAGATCGGCCATGTTGGAAAGCCTGTTGATGAGGCGTGAGTGTTGCCTTGTGACAGAAGTGTGCAGCCGTGCTACTGAGCACGCTCCAAGTGCTTTTCTAGTTATTATTATTATTATTATTATTACAGGTAGTCACTGTGCTGTTTGGTGACATGTTGTGTACCACACTCAGCCTGGACTAGAGGAAGCAAAGGAAAGAGTTGTCTCGGGAGATTAGAAAGAAAATTATAGACAGGAATGTTAAAGGTAAAGACTGTAAAACCATCTCCAAGTAGCTTGACGTTCCTGTGACTACAGTTGCACATATTATTCAGAAATTTAAGATCCGAGGTACTGTAGCCAACCTCCGTGGACGTGGCCGCAGGAGAAAAATTGATGACAAATCAAAGAGACTGATAGTACGAATTGTAAGAAAAGAGCCCAGAAAAATTTAAAAGAGATTAAAGGTGAACTTAAAGGATCATTAAAAAACTCAAAATACCTCCAGACTTCAGACTTGGTCCTTTTAAAAAAAGGGGAAAATTTTTATTTTACGATTTTTTATGTTGTTTAAAGTTTCATGGCAAGAAGAGAGAACAGAATCTGCTGGATGTCTGCTGCTCTCCTCCTTTGTTTCTGTATTGTGTTGTACTTCATTAGATTTAAAGAGGCCATTGCACCTAAAACGAGATGCTTTAACATTGCAGAGGCATCAATTGCTGCCCGACTAAAACCGTGTCCACCAGGAAGAACTTTGGTTGGCTGTGGAAATGCAGCAGAATTTGAGATTTACCGAACCAAATCATCCCATCCTGAGCTGGACCCCTGGGACACTCCCTTGGGTCAAGTGAAACAGCATAATCTGCATACATAAGTAATTTGCACTGTGGCAGCGACACATCATTAATATAAATTGAAATCACCAGCGGCCCCAGGATAGAACCTTGGGGTACCCCCACATGTTATATGCAGAGGTTCTGAAAAGGTCCCCTCAACATCAGGGTTAAGTGAGTTATGTTGTTTGTCTAACAACATCAGAGTATTACAGGGTTAATGTTAATTTTGTCTTCAACATAATAATCCAGGTAATTTTCTTTTTGTAAGACAAACTTTTAAACTGATCTTGTACGGTTGAGGTCAGTTTAAAAGTTTGTCTTGGATTAGAATATTGCAGGGTTTGGGGATATTAGAAAGTATCCAGACCGGTGACTTTGACAAAGGCATAGTTTTATCTGGTGGTCCGGTCAGTGAATCTGGAAGGTTTGTGAGCAGCAGTGACTCTTATCTGAGAAGAGATAGACCATGAAGGACGGGGAATAAGTGATGGACGGCAGGAGCAGGTCAACGTTTAGAAACAGTCTCACATTTCGTGGAACAATGATTAGTTTTGCAGGAGAGCCACTGTAGTTTTTATAGGATGGATATGTAGTTGTTACGTAAATGACTGTTAAGACCAGAGACTGACTCCCATCCAACATAATGTCATTATAATGGAAAGAGAAGTTTCCTCAGTTGCAGAAATTACACTCATAGATAAGCGTGAGATGGAGGGAGGCAAGAGGGAGAGGGAGGTGATGGAAAACATGTGGGGGTCTGGGTGAGAATAGACTTATGGGAGGGAAGGTGAGAAAAAGGGTGAGAGGAAGTGATGAGTTTTAAATTGAGGATTTTAGCAGGTCACTGCTTCGGACAGAGACCTCTGATGCTCACCCCTGTTAGATGTGAGAGTGACGCAAATCCTGAAAGACAAGGAGAAAAAGAAGGAGGAAAAACATGAGCAGAGACCATTCCAGACATGTCAGCGTTATCCTATAACTCTGCTCAGGAATATTATCCATCATCATCATCGTCATCTTGTTCTCAGTTCGCTGCTGTTTCTCTGGAAAAAGGAAAGATGGATGTTGTAAAGGGGTTAGGAGTTAAAATCCACAGAGATGGTCATGCTAAACCTGTGTTTATAAGGAACATTGTTGCCTGGAAACACTTGGATAAAGTCTTAGTGAGATTCAGACCTTTTTCATGAAGTGTTACAAACAAAAGATGGTTCCCAAGCTGGACACGTGCATACAGGGCACAAGTTTCAAGGCCGCTGCCTGGGAAGAACGAACATCCCTGCTTCATTGTGGTGCGATTTAGAAGTTATACAATGAAAAAAGGGGAATCAAGGAAAGTGTACGTCTGGATGGCGGCTGCTTCCAGGAGGATTACCAGAGCCCAGTTTGATGATCTGTTGGGGAGGATCGGTGCTGCATGTCCCTCCAGAATACAAACTACAGGCGCTGTATTCCAGCTGTCTGTCCATCTGCCTTTGGTGAGTAAGCTAGCTGCAGCTAGTTAGCGCTTCCAGCTAAACTTCCAACTTCCAGCAAAACAACGTGGCTGCTGTCGCTAGCTATTGTAGCTCAGTTTAACGAGTCTCTGCCGTCTCCTCGCCTCCACCTCTCAAAATTTAACCAGCAACTTGTAACTGACCGCTTTCCTGCTGCTTTCAAACTTTGGATCGCAACACACCGCGAGTGTGTCTTTACAGTCAGCTGAGGCTGAATTCCTGGTACTAGAGTGTCATCTAGTGACCAAATTGAATACTACACCAGTCTGAGCACAGACTCATATTGAATTCATATAGGGGATTATCACGCTTACCAGAAGTTCCCGGATTTTGGGCACTTCCCCTTCCGGGCCATGTTAACGACAGCCGTTCCTGCTCTGTTATACTGTTTAAATCGGATAAACTCCAAACATACTCAAGTTTTCATTCTAGACTGAAATGATACTAAGGAAGAAGTGGATCAAAGCGATCGATTCGCCGCGGTGAAGGGCCGAACTTTATAATAAAACACACGTTTGTTTGTCGCCGGTGGGGCACTTCACAGCATGCTAGCATTAGCCAGCTAGCGTTTACTGACGTGCTTAACATTGTGCGTCTTAAAACACACAAACATCTGAAAATCGGGTCTGTACCTCCCCGTTTCCAGTGGAACAACTGGGGACTGCCAAGAAAGGAGACGCTTTCAGATGCTTGTGTGTTTTCAGCCGCACAAAGTTAGGCACGTTATCGAGCTGGCTAATGCTAACCTGCTAACACGACTGCGCAGTCTGCCGGCCACAAACAAACGTGTGTTGTTTTATTATAAAGTTCGGTCCTTCACCGCGGTGAATCGGTCGTTTTGATCCACTTCTTTCTTAGCATCACTTCAGTCTGGAATGAAAACTTGGCATTGGCGTTTATCCAATTTACAAAGTTTAACAGAGTAATAGCTGGCGGACTACTGTTAGCAGGTTAGCATTAGCCAGCTTGATGACGTGCCTAACTTTGTGCGGCTGAAAACACACAAGCATCTGAAAGCGTCTCCTTTCTTGGCAGTCCCCAGTTGTTCCAGTGGAAACGGGGACATCCAGATGTATGTGTGTTTTAAGACGCAAAAAGTTAAGCACGTCGGTAAACGCTAGCTGGCTAATGCTAGCATGCCGGTGTTGTGCCCCACCGGCTACAAACAAACATGCTACGTTGTTTTATTATAAAGTTTGGCCCTTCACTCTGTTGAATCGCATTGATCCACTTCTTCCTTAGTATCACTTCAGTCTGGAATCCGTGAAAATTTCAGTAGGGTTGGCGTTTATTCACGTTATCTACGAAGTAAAGCAGGGACATTGAACTGGGCCGGAAGTGGGCCATCTAACTGTTTCAAACCGGAAGTTCGGAACACGGAAGCGTGATAATCCCCTATTGACATTTGATAACAAACAATCTCAGTTTCTTTATGTAGCGAGGACAGAGCCGCATCTTTCTCCCACTAAAATTGGAGGTAGTTCTGTATAAAGAGAACTAACTACAGGTTCTCTGTTCCTGCTGCAGAGTGTTGGCGTTGTCATGTTTCATCCCATCAAACACCGGCTGCAGAGATCTGCAGCTGCAGGTTAATAAGGTTTTATCTGACCCGGTTTTCAGTCCTAAATTTATGGTATTATTCCACCGCTTTTATGTGCAGCAGTTTGTGATTTTATCTGTGAAAAGCGCTTTTTCTCTTCTTACTATAGAAGAGAGCAGCAAGCTGCAGCGCGGTGGTCCGTTCACATCACGTCTCATTCATTTTCAATGTTGGGGCTCGAATTGTTCGCACGTGTAAAACGCTCAGGTTAAATTTTTTCAACTCGAGCGAATAGGCGAAATACGCTGTATTCGCGCGAGTGGGACGCCTCATTCATGCAAGTAAGGCGCTTCATTCGCACAAATAAGACGCGCATTTGGGGCTTGTCACGCCACAAATTTGCATCAAATGAGCCGCCCCAAGCAAACCACATCTATTCACGTCTGTAAGTTGACTCAACATGTTGAACAGGTGTGAACACAGATGCATTAATGCTCATGTTTACAACTCACCGGTACCTGGCTGTTTGCAGCTAATATCTGCGTATGGTCGGACTTCGCAGTTCAACACAATCAATCTGCTTCTTGCTCTGGTTTGTCTGGAAATCCGCCGCCTCCAGCGCATGATAACATTGTTCTCCACACACAACCGTGTCTCGTCTTCAACAAGCTCCAACGTGTGTTTTGTTTACAACACAGCCACGCTTTACAGCTGGAACGCACCTACTTACGTCTGGTTGCCATGGATACACAACGCTTTAGCCTGCTGGACACAGTGATAAAAAAAAAAAAGCAGATGTGAAACGGCGCCGACCCTGAATATCCGACCCTGGGGTCTGACTTTCCTTTTTTATCATTTATATTCACTGTTGCTTCACTCAGTTAGATTGTTAGTTTTTCAATGCTCAAAGAAGCATTTATTTAGAATTTATTACTAATAGTACTTTTTAGAGAAAAAGTACTGTTGAGATTAAAGGTTCTGGTGCTGACTGGGCATGGTTCTGCTTCTACATACGTTTCTATATTACAGTATGTATAAAGGCAGGTGGACCAGACAGAAGCTATAAATTAATCTCCAACATTTATCACACTTTAATCACTGAATTGTCCTTTAGCCAGACCTCCAATGCTGTTCCAGTGATCATCTTACAGCCACACTGACACATTTCTAACACTTGTAATGTTCTTGCTCCTTTGTAGCATGAAGAAAAAAATCCCAAAATTGACAATCAGTCTCTTTAGCTGCTCTATAACGAGTCATTAAAAGCCTTCTCCTGTGATCCGGAGGCAGAGTCCCAGCAGGAGATGCTGACTCTCACTAAATTTTATCCGTGTACAGTAATATTAGTCATACTCCTCTTCAGTCAACCCAGAGCCAAAGATTGATATTTGATATTTGAAGAAACCTTTCATGTATTCCATCTTGGCTTTTCCACCGACATGGACAAACACTCGCCTCCCTGAGCAGCAAACAAGCAGTGGGACGGCTGGTTTTAGAAGAAGTTGCAGGAGCTTTATTCATCATTTTATTGCATTTTGTTTCAGTTAAAACATCAAAGTCGTCGTCTCTTGTGAGTTTCATGTCAGACCGTTGTTACTGGCATTAGAGTCAGTCACAGGTTGGTTTGGTTTGTTGGATTAAGCTGGACTAAATGTCTGTCAGGAAGGATGGCATTTATAAAACGGGTTCTCTGTATGTGGAGCAGAACCAAGGGGCAAACTGCTGGAGAAAAGTGAAGCCCAGAAGTGACGTTAGAAAATTGTAGGTCTTTCTTCATCCGCTAGGAGCTGCAAAACAGAGCAAATCCCAATAGACTCCCATGTTGAAAAGGACAACTTCACAGCAGAAATGAAGTTTGTAGCAGAAATAAACACATTTACAACAGAAAAAACATGTTTACAGCAGAAATAAACATGTTTACAGCAGAAAAACATGTTTACAGCAGAAATAAACATGTTTACAGCAGAAAAAAACACATTTACAGCAGAAATAAACATGTTTACGGCAGAAAAAACACATTTACAGCAGAAATAAACATGTTTTCGGCAGAAAAAACATGTTTACAGCAGAAATAAACATGTTTACAGCAGAAAAACATGTTTACAGCAGAAATAAACATGTTTACAGCAGAAAAAACACATTTACAGCAGAAATAAACATGTTTACAGCAGAAAAAACACATTTACAGCAGAAATAAACATGTTTACGGCAGAAATAAACATGTTTTCGGCAGAAAAAACATGTTTACAGCAGAAATAAACATGTTTACAGCAGAAAAACATGTTTACAGCAGAAATAAACATGTTTACAGCAGAAAAAACACATTTACAGCAGAAATAAACATGTTTACGGCAGAAAAACATGTTTACAGCCGAAATAAACACGTTTACAGCAGAAAAAACATGTTTACAGCAGAAATAAACACGTTAAAAGCAGAAATAAACATGTTTACAGCCTGGTTCAAAACACCATTTTAGGTTTAATAGGTCAGGTTTACCTTCATGTCAACTGTGGGGGGCGTGAAATATTTTTTAAAACTCATCTTTTTAGATGTTAGTTAATCTTGAAAATACACATAATTAGGGGTGCGTCCTCTTGATTGACAGGCAGCAGACTGGGTGCCAGTTTTAGCCGCGGTGGCTAATAGGTAGCCCCCTTCTTGCTCCCAGGAAGGCCTCAGCCTGTAGCAGAGTAGCACAGCAGCAGGCTTTTAGCTGCAGCATCTTTGTTCACTCCGGATTAGCTCAGTTAGCTTTTAGCTTGGTTGTCAGTCATACGGCTCGGAGCGGCCCTGTCTTTGCCCATTATTTTCTGGGAGTGACACGGCTAAGATGGCTACGGTGGGAAACACCCAACTGGCTTCACTTTCCCCTCTACAGATGTGACCAGATACTACGTCCATTTTTTTACAGTATTCGAGCAGAACCCAACTATCCGCCTTAGTCATGTTAGCATGTCTTGTTTGAAGAAGGTTTTTAATCAGGTCATCTTCAGATGTCTGATTATGTAACTGTACCCAGTAAGATGAGATTCTACTCTGTTTTTGACATGTATGTGGATGGTTTACTCTTCCAGGTGGTCTGTTTTACCAGACTTAGAGATGTTTGCCATAGTTGGGAAAATCTGAGTGAAAAAAAATCTAATCTTTTTTTTTTTTTTTTTTTTTTTTTTTTCCTTTTTGAGGATTTTTGTCAAAAAATCTTTTTTTTTTTCAAATGTAATGCTTCATTTCAGTCTTTTTTATGAGTTGAGTGTAAAAATGTCCTTGTTTTTGTCCTTTCACTGTCTGATAACATGACGTTACATCTGTTTCTGGAAAAAAAAAGAAAAAACTTTAACAGAAGGCGGAGAACGTCAGACAACCTCACGTAGTGTTAAAAAAAACAAACTAAAGACCACAAAAATCAGCAAAATTGAAGAGTTGCAATTTAAATCAAATTGCCATGATAGAAGATAATAGATATAGATATCGATAATGCCACGATAGAAGACATTATCTGCAGCAAAACTCATTGATTTTTGCCAATGCTTTCAGTAGAATGAATCAACGAATGAACGAGTATTATTGTCCCGTGAGTCCAGATTTAGCTTTCCGTTAGTTATCAGGGTGTTCTACTCACTTATCGGGGCCACACGTTCATGACACGTGCTTCCATAGTTCAGCTGAGAAGAACAGCTCGCTCCCCAGACAACAACAGAAACACAGTTTGTGAAACTCTGAACACACGGGACAATAGTACTCATTTGTTCGTCATTCTACTTAAAGTATTGATGAAATCAAGGAGTTTTACTGCAGATAACGTCTTATATAGTGGCTGCCCCGTCTCTGCCATTTTACTGCATGTATACCAAAGGGCGACTCAGCGTAATGTCTTCCGAAGGCTCAAAGTGATGCAGAAACTTTATTGGTGAGTAAATGCATGTACATACTCCAGGTTGAAAAAAAAGAAAGTTATCCTTTAAAGCAGCAACAGAGACATCAGCAAAGCCACGTCTCAGTCTGGCATGTTGACTATCCACCATTTTTCCCTTGTGACCACCAGCTGAGCAGAACTCTGATGTTCCTGGTCCATCTGGGTTGGCGACTCTAATCGTGCCATCTCAGCACATCCGTCTGATTTCAAACATCAGTTGTTATGGCTGAAAATAACCTTTCAATGTGCACATTTTCACCCAGACATCGGTGCACACCTTTCCTCCTCCTGAGTTTTTTAGACGAGTGCAGCATCACCATAAGGACGGGGCTTTTATCCATCTGTCGCTTGCATAATCTCCACTCTTGAACTTCTTGCTCCCTCTGTCCCTGTTTTAAAGCAGCGCTGTGTGTCCTGCTACGCTCCTCTAAACTCTTTGTGGCTCCTCTCCTCCTCTTCGTTGGCCAGAGTCATAAATACAGTAGTTTGCCTTTAATGAACATGAGCAACGATCATGTTTATCTGCTGCAGAAGGCTTCTTTGTGTTAAAAGGAAAAGGACCAGACTTTATATCCACATGCTTCAGCTTCATTAGAGGTCAACAAAAGACCGCAGTCACCAGAAGGCTGCACCTTAAAGTTTTCTTTTGTAGCTCAGGTAACTCAACTTGTCTGCAGCTGGAAGCAAGTTAGTAGAGGACGGGGTGGGGGGGGACCCCACAACCAGATTACTACTGGATCCATGTCAGCATGTATCCTGTCTCTGATTAAACCAGCAGGTTTCCGAGCTGGAAGGAAGAACTTCCGTCTTTACCTTTACTTTTGTGCTAAGATGTTAGCACATTTGTTAGCTACTCTTCACCAGATCTGACCCAAACCGTTAAAATCTGTTTCACTGCTTCATAACTAACATCTCTGCAGACTGATATTTGCCCTGTTTCTGTAACAGCACGTTTAGACCAGGGGGCAAATTCCGCTGAAGAACAGTGAGCCCACTTCCACGCTGCACAGAAATTTTAATTCTCTCTTCATCCACTAGGAGCTCCAAAACAGAGCAAATCCCCACAGACTCCATGTTAAAAAGACCAACTTCACAGCAGAAATAAACATGTTTACAGCAGAAATAAGCCTGCAGGAAGATTTCCTCAGAGATAAGCAGCCATCAGCCAACAGATGTTTGATCCAGAGTTCAGGAGAAGTTTTTTTTGTTTGTTTGTTTGTTTGTTTGTTTTTTAAGCTCTAGAAGACGGCAAGTTGGGAAAAATGTGGTTGCGTTCAGTGTGGGAGTTTATTTGTTGTACTGGATGAATCAACTTGCTAGAAGTGGCTGGATTTTATCATCAGGAGCAGAAAAAAAAACTCAACTTTGTGTGTGAACTTCACTCCTGACAAATTCATCAATCTCAGGCGGTAAAGTCTTTGTTTTTCTCGGGGATTACTACCGAAACCTGACGCAGTTCCTACTATAAAAACGCCTCATGGACAGACAACAGCACCAGAGAGTGAAAAACGTCTCTCAGCTCAATGCTAACTGTTAGCTTCTGATTTGTTTGCTAATTTACTCACTTGCCAGGGGTCTCTGTGGTACTTCTGTGGTACTGCGTGTACTTCAAACTCCATATCAGACTCTGGTTTGAGCGCATACAGCTCCATAACAGGCTGCTCCGTTTTATCCCGTCAATCGGAGTCCGATTATCCATCAATGTTTACAAATAACGTCCATGTGAGTGCTGAAGCTGCCGGTGTTAAGAACAATTCTGTGACCCTTCAGAATCAGTGTCTCTTCCGGGACGATGTCATGAAATGGGTGTAAAACATGTTGCAATGGGTCGAGAGCTTCGTGGATCAGTACAGTCAGCCATCTTTCTTCCGTGTTGGAAATTAGACGCATAAAAAAACTAATATTTACACCAAATTAGTTTCTATAGTAGCGATGGAACATATTTAGCTTATAAATGCCTATATTTGACTTTTGGAACATCTGAAAAGCTGATGCAGCTCCTTTAAGACATCGACTGGAGCCGACATCAGATTCACTCGAATTCTCGATAAAAATGGCGGATGCAGCTATGAAAAGGAAGTACACTACTCACAAAAAGTTAGGGATATTCAACTTTCGGTTTTTGGAGAACAGAATGATGCAGAATGAATATTTAACCATTGAACAATGTACATGTGCATTGAAAAGTTTAGAGAAAGTTTAATTCAGTTCACCCGGAAAGGTTGTAGTGGATTTTAGATTCATTCTGACATCATACAAAAAGCCAAATATCCTTAACTTTTTGTGAGTAGTGTATTTTGCGGCAAAAATATCTTTAGATAGTGCACGCTGGAAAACCAAAGTTAATATTGGTTTAGCTTTGACGTGCTTCCGAGCTTTGAAGGAGAGGCTTGAAGCTGAATAGCCTGGAGAGTGATGCAGCCATTCGCCCGAGGGGAGAAGCGTTCAGTTTGAGTCGTGTTCACAAACAGAAATGGGGCAACATTCTGGATTCTACCTTAAAGTTACCAAGTTGTCAGAAACATGAGAATTAGACAGTGGCGGAGCCAGAAATTTGTCACTGGGGTGGCCATAAGTAGATACTTCAGAGTATATTACATTTACATCCGACTGTATGGGGTAGCTAGTGTGTAAAATAAGAAGGAAAAGTGGTTTGGAAGCAGACTGGGGTCTCCCCTGTGAAAAAGAAGGTTCTTTCCCCAATCGTGATATCTCTGCAAGAAAAGCTTTAAAGTGAGATTTTCAACTTCTGCTTGTCTGATCTTTAAAATTCCAACTGTATGGGGTAGTTTGTGTCTAAAATAAGAAGGAAAAGTGGTTTGGAAGCAGCTTGGGGTCTCTGTAACTGCTTGAGTGTTGCCCGGTTAAAGCGTGGGGGGTGGCCAGTGGGGTAGCCAGTGATTGGGCAGGGGTTGCCGTGGCTGCTAGTATCTGATATCTGGCAGCCAGATGTCCAAAATGAACTCCTCTGGCTGAGTTAAGAATATTTTGGGATCTTTGCTGTCGGAGCAGAATATCGTTGTATCTCTCAGATAATGAGAGCTGTGGTTGTATAAAACACGAGTTTTCACCATAGCTGAAAGAAGATCACCAGAAACCCGTTGTGACCATACTTATTAGCTGTAACAAAGCCGGGGTGCCTGCAAAAACCACAGTGGATGTGACATCTCATTCACAAGCTCTAATGTCCCGAGAGCACGCAGAGATGCTTCTCTTTATCGTAACAATAAAAAAACAGTTACTCATATCAGTACTCAGTACCAGCAAGTACTCTTATGCCAGTACTACTTGTACTTGGTTGTCAAAAAAGTGGTATCAGGACATTTAGTAACTTTAATAACCAGCTGATTGAGGCAGAGCTCGCCCTGTCTGACTGGATCTGAACGTCTGTCTGTCCATCCAGGATCCTGAGGGAGCATCTGGGGGAGAAGGAGGTGGAGTTGTCCCTGACGTTCGATGCTGTGGAGGAGGCAGATCTGGCCAACTACACCTGTTACGTGGAGAACCACATCGGGAGGCGCGGCGGGAGTGCCGTTCTGCAGAAGAAAGGTTTTCCTGTCTTTTTTCTATTGCAGGAAACGGCCATCTCACTGTGATCTCATTATCCTTGATTTTCTTTCCTTCATCTGTGTGAATGATTGTGTCTCAGGCTGATTTTATAGCCCTGATCTGCTTTTTGTTGCAAAGTATTATCATGGTGCTTTTTGAGTGATGAGTTATCACAGCAGCAAAAATGTTTCCTGGGAAATCAGAACTCAGAGATGACTTTGATTTAATCAGTTACCTCCTGACATTCAAGCCGTTCATCCAAAGAAAAAACCTAATCTGAACCCCACAAGTCAGAGACGAGTCAAAATGTTTGTCACAGTTCTATTTAACGTGACTTGTTTTCTCTCTGATAGACAACAGACTGATGAAACTCTCATGCCTCCATGTGACAAACATCATATTAGTTTTCTTATGGAATCCTCAGCAAGAAAACAAATATTAGAAGTTTTAGACTATTCCATTAAATCTGACTGGCAGACATTTCACACACACTGCTGCACTTTCACTGGAAATTCTGAGTTTACTTTAAAGATTACCTTTGAGAAAGTAGGTAGACAAACTTCATTGTGGAAATTATTGTGAAATTATTATATTTGAATCATAATAGTAATATAATTTTTCTCAGTATACAGTCAACCTCAATAATAATCATACCTTCCAATTAAAGAAAAGGCTAATTTCACAAGAATAATTCAAGTAACAAAAAACTAAAGAAACTAATAAATTAAAATTTACAAAATTATGATTTAGTGAAATAAATTATTGATTTTTAATTGTGGTTGAAAATAATTATTTTTAAAAAATAAACAAAACTATCCCACACAAATTAGAACAACTTTCCAATGAGGAGTTGGTCAAAAAAACTTGTCAACAGGTGCAGACATCTGATTGGACGTTACAGAAAACACCTGATTGCAGTGAATGCTTCTTATTTGTTTTGTGTGTGTGTTTGTGTGTGTGTGTTTTCAATATTTCTTTTGAACCAAAATTCAAAATGATTGTCATGATTTTCATAGAATTTTTATTTATTATTACTTTTGTCAATTTCATCTTATTTCAGTGGCAGCTGATTTCTTTCCTTCTTTAATTGGAGGGTATGAATGATTTTCAGGACGACTGTCGTTAGATTCAAAGTGGTTACAACTTCAATATGTGAAGTCACAAGAACTTAATATTTTCTGCCAAAATAAATGTGCATTATTTGAAAGTTGTTACAGAGCACTGAAGGCGGGGTGCCCACGGTGGGGCCCGAGCCTGTTGCATGTGCCCCAACCATCAGTTGTCAATACTACCATAATTATACCCATAGGATCTTGTTATTGGCATGCACTTGTGCTGAGATGATGTTATCATGGTTAATTTAAGACCTAGTTTTGTTGAATAAGGGAACGAAAATGAAAAAATCCTCTGGCACTGCATGGCAGCGCTTGTGTCTAACAGGACTCACACCAGTCTGAGCAGCACTTATCCATGCTGGACTCTCTTATGTAATTCATTGCTTGTGTTGTTCTCTCAGATGTGAGTTGCTTTGGAAAAAAACATCTGCTAAGGGGCTGTTCACACGAGGACAAATGCGGGTAATAATGACAAAATATTTCATCAGAAGTGCCTGTCGTTCGCATGGCAACGGTGTTATTCTGGGTTAAAGACGCAAAAATCTGAAGACTCATTCCGAAGTGGAATTCCTGAAGATGCGACGCTGTTGCGTTCTGGTCTGCACGGCCCAAAACGCAAAAATGATGGTGGACCTGCTCACGTTGCATGCGCGTTGACGTCACATACAAACAAGAAGAACAGCAATGTCGGACTACGTAAATCCAGTGGATCTAAGGTAGATTTTATGCCATCGCGTTGACATGGTGGAGTTCTATCACAGCACCACCTAACGGCCTGGCGTGCATTTCCAATCCAACTCCACACACTCTCTTCATGATGGCGCTCATGTAAACGCAGACAAAAAGATGAAGATGAGACGCCACTTTTGCGTCTTCTCTTCTGATCGTCGATATGTGAACGTAGCCTAAGTGACAGAAGTAGTGGTAGTATTAACTCATTGACTGCCAGACCTTTTCCGAGCAGAGCGCTCCATGTTGCCAGGATTTTTAAGCATTTTCACTGATTTTTGGAGAGCCACAGAATATTGTGTACTATGCTTATGCAAACACTGAATGTACCAAAGGAAAGCTTAGACTCTCTTCTTTTATCAGAAAAAAACATTTGTTTCTAGCTTTTTCCATTCTTTAGTAATCTGCAGTAGAACATGGGTTTGTTTCATCAAAGCTGCCTGCTTTTGACCAAAAAGATGAGAAAACTAGCTTTAAATGCTGGAATGCACTTCAAGTGGAAAAGCGTCTTTTTTGCCAATATTTTTTTTACTTTAGTGACACCTTCATCATCTGAACAGCTGTTTACTTCTATGAAACAACAAATACAACACTGAGAAAAGAGTCTTGGAGGCAAAATAATTATTCACTAGCTAAATAAGCCACAACCAGTTTGTTTCATAACATAGCATTTGACAGAAACGTCTCTTTCTATCCCTCCTTCCTTCTACACATCCACTTCTGCTGGTGGTCACCAGATCTCAGACCAACAGAGCAGATTTGGGATGAGGTGGAACGGGAGGTCCTCATCACGGATGTGCAGCTGAAAAATCTGCAGCAACTTTATGATGCTTTCATGTCAATATGGAGCAAAAATCTCTGAGGAATGTTTCCACCTTGTTGGATCTATCTCACAAAGAAGTAAGGTAGTTCCTGAGGAAAAAACGGGTCCAACCCAGTACTAGAATGTGGACCTGATGAAGTGGCTGTAGAGCTTACATAATCAGATTTCCATCCTCGAGTGAAAATAATCTTCAACTGTTTTATAAAAAGCTGAAAAATTTAAAAAAGAAAAAGAAAGAAAAACAACTGTAGTGGACATCCACAACAAATAGCTGAAGAGTTCTCAGGAATTACTTGAATATCTGGGAATATCTTGAAATATTCAGTCATATATGGGAACAAGCTGTTTAGTCATGTGGTTGTTTTAATTTGTCAGACCATAAACATTACATGGTTTTAACCCCTTGACGCCTGAATTTAAATGCAATGAAATAAACGCAAAGTAAATAGGAAAATTCATGGAAACAATACTAAATAATATTGAATGAATAGATATATAAAAAATTAAGAATATAAATCAAATACATGAATAAGAGTTAATAAAAGCAAATGACGAAATAGAATGACTTAATGAGATAAAGGATGTATAAACAGAGAGAGGCCAAAAGTGTGAAAGGGTGAATTATTGCAAGTTCAAACTTGATTCCACCTCCTATCGAGTCTCATGAACTCATGAACCTTGTTCTTTTATTTTCTTCTTTCCCCATTTTAATTGTCGTTTTTTTTATTCAGAGTTTTTAAGTGTGAATGAAAACTGGCAGAGTAAACCGAGCTGGTTGCAAGCTGAAAGACTTTTAAGCTTTCCTGATGTCTTCTTTCCAAGCTGTGCTTTACCTCTCATGTCTTATTGTGTGTCTAAATATAAACCCCTGTCTGCTCTACTTACCTGGGATATGTCCCATCTCTCTTTATGATTCTGTTAACAAGGAATACCCCTCCAGCTCCGGAGCTGATGCCGCTTTCATGGCCTAATAAATATGTGTATTCCAAGATAATCTAGAGCTAACATACAGTTTGAAAAAAGTGTGAGATGCAAAAGCTTCATTTTAAATCTGGGTTGCTGCTCTGAGGCAGAGGCAGAGTGATGCTGCTTACATAATCACCGTCTTCATCTCCAGACAATGAAGAGAGAGGAAGTCGCAGGACTCCGCTGATTGGCAGCCGACAGCAGGAAAGTGCAGCTCCGCGCTGAGCTCCTCAGATGGAGACAAAATAAAAATAATTTAAAAAATCGGTAGTTGCTACACTGAATATGCATGAGGGCACAACGCCTTTTGTAAAACATTTGCAGCAGACCTGCAGTATCTCGCTCTCCGCCTGACGGGCCCGTCTGAGTCGGAGGCCAGGACCCGGAGATGGAGAGAGAAACCCTCAGAGACAAAGAGAGAAAAAGGAAGACAAAGCAGCGCTGGAGGAGAAGATGAATTGTTACTCTTACCTCAACTCTCGGAGGAAAACGGAGCCGCATGAGTGCACACCGTATTAAACAAATGTATGCAGGAGGCAGTAGGGACGGAGGGAGGTGGAGAAATTTAAAATGAGATAAGCAGATGGAAAAAAAGAAATTAGAGAACAATGTTGAGGTAAAAGATGTGTACGGATGGATAAAAAACAAAGGGATGGTTTGGGTTTGGGGGGGGGGGGGGGGGTCTGAGGCAAATGATGTGAAAAAGAAAAAGAGGCGAGATGGCAGCAGAAGGTGGAGGACCACGAATCAGATCTTTCTCTTTCCTTATCGTGATTCTGCTGAATGCTTTGGGTGTCAAATCTGTGGTAAAAGAGCCGTATCACTTTCCAAACATTCTAATCGTCAACGACAGCATATATAAGATACGTACAGTATACTGCCAAAAGTATTCTCCCACCTGCCTTGACTCATATGAGCTTCAGTGACATCCCACTCCGAATCCATAGGGTTCAGGATGACGTTGGTCCACCTTTGCAGGTAGAACATGTTCAACTCTTCTGGGAAGGCTGTCCACAAGGTTTAGGAGTGTTTATGGGAATCTTTGACCATTCTTCCAGAAGCACATTTGTGAGGTCACACTGATGTTGGACCAGAAGGCCTGGCTCTCAGTCTCCGCTCTAATTCATCCTGAGGGTGTTCTATGGGGTTGAGTTCAAGACTCTGTGCAGGCCAGTCCAGTTCCTCCACACCAGACTCTGCATCAAGGTCTTTATGGACCTGCTTTGTGCATGGTGAAGTATGTTGGAAGAGGAAGGGGCAGGTTCAAACTGGAACCAAAAAGAGGGAAAAATCAGGAAAGTCTGGAATGTTGAAGATTCAGAGTCTTTCAAAGGAAAAAAGGGCAAAACTAAAACCAAAATAACCCACCACCAAAAATGCTAAAAAATGGCACAAAGCCAATAAAAAAATATATTCAGGAGAACCAAAAACCAACCTCCAAAAAAAGGGGGAAAAGGGGGCTCCAAAGAAACCTTACTCTAGAGTCAGGGGGTGCCTTCCCCATCACATTTAAATAAAAAGTGGGATGGAGGGGGAGGGAGGCGGGAAACCATCAGAATTTTGGGATGTTAAGTTGGATTTAAGGAGAAATTTGGGGAATGTGGGATTTCTGGAAACTTCCATCTTTCCTACCTTACCTCCCGCTTCTGATAGTTTGGGCCAATTGTGAGTTAAAATTCAAAAACAAAAAATCACTAGAAAAAAGGAGGAAAATAACAAATGAATGGTGGAATGGATCTAAAAAAATTGAATAATGAGAGGAAGATCAATAATCAAAATAAGACAAACGGAGTGAGAATACCTTATATACAAGAAAAGGAAGAAAAAAATTATTTAAGTGGAAGTTAAAAATAAAATAATTATCTCCTCTCTTAAAAAAAAAAAAATAAAATAAAAAAAAAAAAGTAAAGTTAATAATAAAATAAAAATAATTCAAAAAAAAATAAAAAAACGAAACAAAAAAATAGAAAAAAAATAAAACATAAATTATAAATAAAAGTAAAAAAAATAAAAATTAAAATTAAGAATAATAAAAAGAATGAGGGAGAAAATAATTAAAAAAAAAGATAGGAGAAGGAAGAAAAGATTAAAATTAACAAAATCAAAATAATTATGAATAAATAAAAAAATAATATTGGGAATAGCAAAAACTCTATATTAATATAGATTACATAAAAACATATACCACTTAATAATCAAATATACACAAAAACATTAAAATAAGGAAAAAAAAAAAAAAAAAAAAAAAAAAAAGAGAAAATAAAAAAAAAAAATTAAAAAAAAGAAAAATAAAAAAAAAAAAAAAAGGAAAAAAAAAAAAAAAAATAACTGGAAAACATCATAAATTACTTCATTTTTCCACAAAGGCAGAATTATTCAGTGTTGCTGATACAGAGGAAACAAATCAGAAGTAAGATTTCACTTCTTCTTATCATTTTATTATTTTTGTTTGATTTATTTATTAATTTTATAATGAATTTTCTTCTTTTATTGATGTTTTCAGTTGCAGTAGTTCTTTTCCTTCCTGATATAAGCTGTAAATCTCCAAGCTTGAACTTTTTGAGCGGGATCATCCTGAAATGTGATCTTCAAACATAATCCGAGTCAAGAGTTCAGCAGGGAGCATCAATATCAGCAGAATTTTTCCAAAATATCAAACGAATGATGTTACATCAGTATTTTTCCCAAACACAGAGGATGAAGATCTTTCTTCATCTTTTATTATCCAACATGAAGCATGTATAGCACGCCGTGACCTGCAGACATTTAACAGTCAAAATCAATAAAAATAAAGACGATGATGATGAAGTGATGTAAAAACTATCACACACCTCCACTGCATGGTAAAAAAAATCTATGAAAGCTTCTCTCAAAGCTTTTCAAGCTTTGAGAAGAAAGATTTAAGTCTGTGCTCTTGTGGGGAAACACATGCAGAGATGTCCAGTGTTTGGAACTGTTGAGCTGAACCGGGTTTATGAAATAACTCGGTCCTCTGACAGACGGCACGCAGAGCCGGCCCAGCATGCCGTCTTCTGGCTCAAAGCTTACTGAAAGACCACGAAGTTGCAGACATAATCAGCTTTTTATGACTCTGCTGGAGACGCTGGTGGCGGCGCACGTAGAGGTCTAAACATTCAGAGGGCTTGCCGACTCCATTCCCCACTACACAGTCCAGATAATCAAATGAAGCCAGTCGTCAGTGATGGTTAACTTCAGATTTAACAGAAGCAAACCGGTCCAAAGTCATTACAACTTCCACTTCAGGCTGGAGCTTTACAAACCAGGCTGTTCCAGATCCTCCTGCTTTAAGCTTTTCAGGCTAATGGGGTCACATTTGGGTGCCTGAACACAACACGACAACCCCAACAAAGCACAAGTTTTCTCTGAGTTGCTGCGTGTTATCAAAGCTTGATTTGATGCGCTGAGTGTGTGTGATTAAATTAGGATGTGCTCTCACTCTGCAATGACCCAAGGTAATGGGTGGTTGCATCTATGTCACACACATGCACCCGCAGGGGCGCACGCACCTACAACACACACGCCATCTACTTATCGTAACTGACAGCGCAGAAGGAGCTGCTCTCAGCCACCACGAGCAGGGTCTTACTGGGAGGGAGAGCGAAGGCAGGGGGGGACTGGGAGAAAGTAAACAGGAAGAGCAGAGGGGGAAGATGTTTGCTGAACGTGTCTCAGAGGTTTGAGAGGCTGGAAGGTTGTGAGGGTGTCGCGTCGTGGAGGCAAACCTCCGGTCATTTATTCAATCCCATTTAAATGAAAAGATATCTTATCTCCGCAGAACTTCTGCTCAGATTGGAAGGAACTGCAGTTGGCAAACTTCACGGGCCGATGATAAAGAGGAGGAGGCGCGTTGCCTTGTCCTCGCAGAGGGAGCGTTGCTATCAGGACAACACATTTCTGAGATGTGACACGGCTTTTAAGAATCTGTCTTACAGCAGCACAAACTCTAGTTACATTAGTCTGGTTTCCATCTACGGGGGTGAAAAAGTGCACCGACGTTCAGCACTGAGGTAAGGAGCAGAAAGCATGTGCTCCTGCAGGTCCTACGAGAACAGCATCAGGGCAGCCATGTGTGATTATTACAGCTTGCAGCACCTCCTTCAGCAGCAGGAAGAAATCAGTCTGATGTTCATCTCTCACGTTGTTGAGGAGGACCTTCCTCCAACTGTCACGGCAGAAAAGATGACCGAGAGCCGGGCAAGCTGGAGAATTTTAAGGCTGTTCATTTACTTCTAAAACATATAGATTTATTTATATGGTACATGTATAATGAAGGGAGTAGGAGGAAAGACTGCAGCCAGAGACCTGTTCAGAAGATCCACAGACATGGTGTCTGTCTGAAGGGACTCTGAAGTCCATGTCAGATCATCCTGGAGGTTGGCTTCTGGGCAGGTCACACATGAGGTCTTTTTTTGGTGATCAGCTAGCAAGTGCTGGCTCCATTTAACCAGATTATAAATGTCTGATGACATATTAATGATACTCTATCACAGGGTTACTCAATTCAGTCATACGAGGGCGGCAATCCAGCAGATTTCCCATGCCTCCCTGCTCTAACACAAGTTAATGAGTCATTGAGCTTGATTGGCTATTGGATCTATTTAACTTGGATCAGGTGAGTTAGAGCAGGGAGACATGGAAAATCTGCTGGATTGAGGCCCTCATAGGACCGAACTGAGTAACCCTGCTCGATCATATTGCAGGTCACAGAAACCTTAGGTCAGGGGTACACAAGTCCGGTCCTCGTGAGCTACAATCCTGCCATTTTTAGAGCATACCCTCCCCAACGCACCAGAATCAAATGGCTAATTACCTCATGCACATGTTAATCAGCTCTGCAGAGGCTGGTAACAAGCATTCATTTGATTCAGGTGTGTTAGAGAAGGAATGCAACCAAAATGTGCAGGATGGTAGCCCTGGAGGATTGGACTTGAGCAGTCTGCCTTTGCACCGATCAGAAAGAGGGTAAACATTGAAATGACATTATCGCAGTTTTCTTTATGTCACTATTTAAAGGAATATAGAGCAAATTCTAGCTTTTTTCCAGAAGTGGGCTCCTTCCGGCGACAAGTAGAAATGATGCTAATGTCGTGCACATGCATGAGCTGCTTCAATTGTGTTGGTCTTTAGTTTGACCCATGCTGCACTCAGTCAGAGCTACAGTTAGAGAGACAATGTCTACTGAGGTGATAAAGTCATAAATTTGCAAGTTGTTTTGACTATTACGGTATGATACTTGAATAAACTGACAGCTGATGGTAACAACAGGCACTGGCTTGTAGTTCAGATATCCAGAATCACAGGCTGAGACCAGGTATACCTTATAAACTAAATGTAACAAGTGGCCAGAGTGCATCTCTTCACCAGGAACAGTTATATGACTATCATACTGCTGCATTTACATGCTAAAATCTCAACATTGCTATATTATTCATCCTTATTTCCCTCATATATCACATTAACCTTTTTAGCCAGAAGAAAACCAACTGTCCAGTTTAATCCCCAGAGCAGACCAGAGCTCCGTCCATTTACCGAAAGCTGCTCCGATGCTGACCCTCGTCTTACTCCGACGCCGTTTGGCTGTTTTCGTCACACTAAGACAGAATATTTCTTTGTCTTATGTGGACTTTTAGTTGGGGTTTGAGAGGGGTTTGTTATCCATCTTTCAGCAGCAGCTGTCTGTGTTGTCACACCTGAGGATTTGTAGTATTAGCATTTATCATTTAAACTTGTGCAATGCACCTTTAAGTGAAATCATGATTTGTTTTTTCAGCTATTCTGTCACAGATTTGCTGCTGTGTTTGTATCATTTTGCTGTTTCATGACACCTGGACCCAGGTGTCCAGGTCCTGTAGCTGCAGAATGAGCCCAGATCATCATCCCTCCGCCACCGTGCTCCTACGCAGCCTTTGTTTTTCCTTATTCTGGCCGAACATGGCCACTCTGGTCTGGTCTGTCCAACATTTTTCCAGAAGTCTGCTGGTTTGTTCAGATGCAGCTTTGCTGACCGAAGCGGTGCTGCCATGGGGAGACCTTTCCCAACACGCCATACTGGTTCAGTCTTTTTCTGACTGGACTGACATGAACTTTAACATTTAACATGCTGACTGAAGCCTGGAGAGTCTGAGATGGAGATCAGAGGGATTTTTCCTCAGTTTCTCTGATCTTTGCACCATCTGACCTGGGAGGAACTCAATAGGACGTCCTTGTTTGTAAAACTGTGTTGATTGTTTTCCACTTGTGAATAATTAAGTTTAAAAATGAGATGAAATAAGTCAAATAAAATAGAAGACTAGAAAATGGAATGGAAGAGATGGTATAAAAGACATGGGTTGAATATGAGAACAAGTCCATTGATAATCCAGAAAATATAAATGTGTTAGAAAGTAATTTTTAAATAAACTAGTGAAACATAATTACAAAATAAATGGAAGAGACTTGAAAACTTAAAAGTGAGTGTTTGTTGGACAGGTCGTCTGCCCTCATGGCCACGTTTCTGTCAGGTCATCCCTTTTCTGCAAGAGAGCACAAACAATAAACCCCCCGTGTCCCCTGGGGGTCTCCACACTAATGTAGGAGTGGTTTCTCTCTGCTTTGCAGCTTTTTCGTGCAGCTGGAGACCGGAGCCGAGCTCCAGACTGATTCCAATAGTTTTATAATGATCTATATTTGGTTAGGATGAAGTAACGAAGCTGTTTGTGTCTGAGGGGAATCCTGTTGCATGAAACCCTTCACCTTCCTGTGATGAAGGTAGACACGCTGGACTCTTTCAGCTCAAATCCACTGAGACGACACATTTTCTTGGTTTCCAGAAGGATAAAATGGCAACTTTCACCCTGGATGCTGGGCTGGGGATGTAACAGATGGTACAATGGGAGACTTAATCTCAGACTATTTTTACTTCACCATAGATGCTGTTTTTGACATATTGCTTTGGCAGTGAATGTGAAACACACTCCTAATAAAGCCAAGTGAGCAGAATTAAAAAACAAAGCAGAAAAGCTTCTTATCTTTCATCACATTCGTCTCCTCACCAGCACCGTTACAACCGCCTGCTCTCTTTCTGCTTAATAAGTGAAAAGCATGCTTAAAAATCAATTTCAAAAAAGTTTCCAGTGCGCTGCTATCAGGAGATGGTAGCAAGTGACTCATTACTAATGGAAACTATCTGGGAAAGATAGATGAAAGGGGGAGAGGTGATGCGGTGAGGGAGGGGTGGGACAGGAGGAGGAGGTGAGGATTGATGGAGGCAGGAGGAGATAGAGAGGGAAGTGAAGGTTTTCTAAATGTCTCATTTCTAATTAAGGCAATCTGATTCCCTTTGCTCAAGAGCAAATATTTGGCAATTAGTTAAATTTGCTATTTTTCTTCCCCCCCACCCCCCTCCACCCTCGGACTACATCACCCCACTCCTGTCATCTAGAAGTTGGATCTAAGTGTTGGGGGGAGATGGAAGTGGAGCTGGAGAGACGTCTGCTGGTGGAAGGTGGTAACTTCAACTGGATTATGTCAAATAATCTCCCTGTTACATTTAGTCAGTCTGCCAATAAGATCCAGAGGAAAGCTGCTTTATCTTTTTTTTAGGTTTTACTCTAAAGAGTGTCAGTCTTTTGGGACTGAGTTTCGCACTAAAATATAAAAGGATTTCAGTTCACTACATTCACTCACTGACAGTTTAATCAGGTCCACTTTCTAGTACCAGGATAGACATTTTCTCCTCCAGAACTGCCTTCGGTCCTGGTGCGATAGACCCAACAAGGTGGTGGAAACATTGCTCAGAGGTTTTGCTCCATATGGATAAGGATTTTAAATTAGTGAAAGAAAAATTAGAATTTTTTTTTTTTATATGACATGATAAAAAGCATCATATTCCAGTTTTTAAACTGCGGTGTTTTGTGATGGGAATCTCCCGTTCCACCTCATCGAGATGAGAATCTCCCGTTCCACCTCTTCACGATGAGAATGTCCCGTTCCACGACATTTGTGATGGGAATCTCCCGTTCCCACCTAAAATAAAAATAAAAAGGGAAGAAAGGCATTTGCAGGTTATAAAAATCACATCATAACCCATCGAGATGAGAATCTCCCGGTAATTTCCACCTCTTCACGATGAGATAAACTCCTGAGAAGTAATAAAGAAATACCACCATTTCTTAAAAATGGGGGAAAATTTATATTTTAAAAAAAAAAAGGGTTTAAAAGGGGGTTTTTTTATGAAAAAAAAAATATAATAAGAATGGGGAAAATAATAAGGGTTTTATATAAGATTTTATCTACGGTGAGAAAAAAGAGTTTTTTAAAAAATTTTTTTTTTTTTTTTTTCTTTTTGGGATAAAATATAATTTAATAATTATTTATATAAATCAAAAAGGAAGAAAAAAAAAAAAAAAAAAATGTCGCCGTTCCACGAGCATTTGTGATGGGAATCTCCCGTTCCACTGCATCATGATGGAAATCTCCTGTTCCACCTCATTGTGATGAGAATCTCCTGTTCCACCACATTTGTGATGAGAATCTCCCGTTCCACCTCATCACGATGAGAATGTCCCGTTCCACCTCATCACGATGAGAATGTCCTGTTCCACCTCATCATGATGAGAATCTCCTGTTCCACCTCATCATGATGAGAATCTCCTGTTCCACCTCATCCGTGATGAGGGGTGATCAACAACCATCAGGGAAACCTGATGAAAGGTCAGAGCACACATATGACGTTAATATTTAGTCAGTGATAAATGTCCGTATCTACCGGGAGAGAAATCTGAGAAAATAAACATAGAAGTTCAAACAGCTTTAAGCCAGAATTTAAAGCAGTTCAGAAAATTCACTGAAACCAACAGAGTTGTTTAAAATCTCTCAACCTGATTTACATGTTCAGAGTTTTGTGTTTGGATCAATTTGATGAAAATAAGTTCCAGCAAATGAGAGGGATACCAAATCAGGCAGCAGCTGCAGACCACCACAGAGGGTCCTTCAGCCTTCATTAGTCCCTCTTAACAGCAGCTTGAAGCCTTCTGCATCATGTTTTGTCTGTTTTTCATCACTGCTCAGTTGTAAGTTTGAAATTGAAATCAGTCATGTTAATTAATAGAAACAATGATCACTTCTACTATGTGGCAATACTATGAAAAATGCTGATTTATATCATATCATACCATACCTATATTGCCATAAATAACATAGAAACATGCAAAAAGTAAACATACAATGGATTTTTTTCCAATTATTCTGCAGTTATGCTGAAAAGTGTGAAAGAAATCATTTGGAAAAAAGGGAACGTAGAAGCACATGCAGGCCGTTGCCCCTCTGCAGGCTTCCAAAACTTAACCAATCAGAAAAAAAAGTCCTTAAAGGCCCCATTTACTGTTATACGACTGTATGTTTTTGCTGGGAATCTTGCAAAGTGGCTGGACTTGCATATTTCTGGAGCTACTGTTGCCCCGCAGCACCAGGTCAACTTTACGATCCTGCATCACGCCTAGAGGTGGGAAAAGATATTGATACACTGAAATATCTTGATATTTTCATATGCCCATATCATAACGATATTTAAAAATGTGGTATTGATCTTTTTTTTTTACTAATGAAACTTCACAAGATTTTAATTTTCTGTAACCAAATCTTGGATTGCAAAGTTTTGTAATATTTCGTAACAAAACGATGAAATCTCACAAGATTTCGCCAGTAAAATAGATCAATATCACTTTTTAAAATATCGATATATCGGCATATGAAAATATTGCAATATTTCAGTGTATCACGCCATAGCTACTGGATATCAACACACTGGCTGTACTGTAGATGCTTAATCAACGAGACACAAAAGGATGTTATCCTTAGAGAGAGAGAGAAACAGGGAAGGAGATGAGATGAAAGTTGATGTTAGATTGACTTTTACTGGCTGGAGAGATCTCCGAGAAGAGACAGGATGAAGATGGATGCCGCCGTTAGGGGAGACCAACATGTGGAAATCTGCCAGACCTCAGCAGCGCTCCTTTAAACGGGGTAAATGTGGCCAAATCTTCTCCATCTTTACCAGCTTCAGCATTTAAAGCTGTTTACCTTTTAGATTTATAGTTACTTCTGGAGGTGAAGATGTGAGCGTTTCTGTCATCAGTGCCAAGGATACTGCTTTTATACTTCCTTTAAATTTCCCTGAATGTTACTGAGAATCTGACGGCTGATGTGTAACCGCTTAAATCACAACCTTAGATGTTTTTATCAGGCTCTTATGATTAAACAGCTGCTGTCATGTCGTTTAGATATAAGATTGAAGTGTCACTGCACAATATGAGCTTCTACCTGATGCACGTATCAACTCATTAAAAACGTCTAAGCTAATAAAATCAGTGTATTGTCCTCCTGTTTATCACTACTGAGAACAAAAGGGTTAAACCTGAGTCATTCCCTCCCTGCTGCAGAATCAGACCAGACTGCTTCTGCAAATATGTCAAAAAATATGAAAATAAATTAACAGAACAAAGGTTCATGCTCGACAACGAAATGTGCTCATGAGCACCATTTCTTGGAAAATCAATAAACTCTGGTTTTGAAATGAAGTGGTTGCAGGGGAAGTAGGGGATGAGTTGAGTTCGGGTGTGTGTGTGTGTGTGTGTGTGTGTGTGTGTGCTGGGGGACGTGGCTGAGAGGCAGACAGCAATAGATCATATTTCCCATGGTGTCATTCACCAGCCATGTTCCATTAATCTCCCATATACTCATATTGCCTATGAAGGCACTATCATTCATTCACACACACACTCGGTCCGAGATCACGTATGTGTGTGTCTGACATGCTGACGTGATCTCATCTGTCCCTCAGGGCAGAGTTTGTGTGTTTTGTCAACTTAATATTTAATCTGAGTGTTTTACAAAACTGCAGACGTTCCCTCTGCGGCAAAAACGGGCCACAAACACACGACAAACACACTCCGCAACCTGCCACCGGCAATGTTTTCAGCAATTTCTGGGAAAAATAAAACAAAAAAACAAAGCCCAAGGCTGCGTGTGCAGACCATCGGCACCGAGTCCTCCGTGTTTCTCCTGCTCTGGATGCTTTTATTCAGAATGGAGATACAGTCGTCCTCAAAATGATTCACACCCTCCAATTAAAGAAAAGACTAGTTTGACAATTGTAATTCAAATAACAAGAAACTAATAATAAATACAAATTCACAAAAATGTTAATTTAGTGAATTAAGAAATTGCTTTTGAAGTAGTAGTTGTAGTTGGAGATAACAATAAAAAATAATAATAGTAATAATTTATAAAGTATATATAGATATGGAAAGATAGATCAAAATCAGTGTCATGATTTTTATAGAAATTTTATTTATTACTAGTTTTGACAATTTCAACTTATTTCACTGGCAGCTGATTTGTTTCATCTTTAATTGGAGGGTGTGAATAATTTTGAGGACGACTGTATTAAGGCAATTAAAAGGCCTCGTTCGTTCAGCAAAATAATGAAATTCTAACATTTTTATACAATATTAGACTAAACAATAACAATATTATACATTTTCCTCATAGTTCTTTGCTGTATTTTTAGTTGTATTCATTCATGTATTTCAGGCAATACTTTTTCATTGAAGAACACAAGACGAGCACATACACAGCTGTTAACACAAAAGAAAACAAAACAAAAACATACAGGTACTACACAAAAAATTAGAATATCCTGAAAAAGTTCATGTATTTCTATAATTCAATTTAAAATGTGCAATTTACATATTGTATAGATAAATAATATACAAATCAATATATTTCAAGGTTTTATTTGTTTGGATGTTGCTGATTAGGACTTGAAAATTAAGAAAACCTCAAATTAAAAAACTCAAAATATTAGAATACTGTGAAAAGCTCCAGTATTGTAGCTCAGACTGTCACAGTCTAATCAGGTAAGTCATCCAAAACACCTCCATAAGTGCCCTGAGCCTTTAAAAAAAGTCTGTCTTGGTTTGGAAGAATTTACAATCATGGGGAAGATGCTGATCTGACAGTTGTGCAGAAAACCATCATTGAGTCCCTGCACAAGGTGGAAAGACACAAAAAGTGATAGAAAAGAAGCTGGATGTTCTCAGAGTGCTGTCTCAAAGCACATTAATGGACAGTTAAGTGGAAGGAAGAAGTGTGGAAGAAAACGGTGTAGAAGCCGGAGGGCTGACAGCAGCCTGGAGAAGATGGTCAGGAAAGGACCTTTCAAAAGTGTGGAGGACTTCATTAGGAATGGTCCTCTGAGCTTCATCAAGTCCAGCATCAATGCAGCCGTCTACCAGGACATTTTGGAGACCTTCATGCTTGCTTCAGTGGACCAGCTGTATGAGGATGTAGACTTCATCTTCCAGCAGGACTTGGCACCTGCCCACATTGCCAAAAGTACAAAATCCTGCTTCAACAACCATGGACCACCATGCTGGATTGGCCCGCAAACCCACCTGACCTGAACCCCATTGAAAACATGTGGGGCATCGTCAAGAGAAAGCTGAACGGGAAGAGAGCAAACAATAAAGAAGAGCTCAAGGCTGTGATGGAAGCATGTTGGTCTCCATAACAGCTGAGATATGCCACAAGCTGCTAGCATCCATGCCACGCCGGGTTAAAGCTGCTAGCATCCATGCCACGCCGGGTTAAAGCTGCTAGCATCCATGCCACGCCGAGTTAAAGCTGGTAGCATCCATGCCACGCCGGGTTAAAGCCGCTAGCATCCATGCCACGCCGAGTTAAAGCTGCTAGCATCCATGCCACGCCGGGTTAAAGCCGCTAGCATCCATGCCACGCCGGGTTAAAGCTGCTAGCATCCATGCCACGCCGGGTTAAAGCTGGTAGCATCCATGCCACGCCGGGTTAAAGCTGGTAGCATCCATGCCACGCCGGGTTAAAGCTGGTAGCATCCATGCCACGCCGGGTTAAAGCCGCTAGCATCCATGCCACGCCGGGTTAAAGCTGCTAGCATCCATGCCACGCCGGGTTAAAGCCGCTAGCATCCATGCCACGCCGGGTTAAAGCCGCTAGCATCCATGCCACGCCGGGTTAAAGCTGCTAGCATCCATGCCACGCCGGGTTAAAGCCGCTAGCATCCATGCCACGCCGGGTTAAGGAGTCATTCATGCAAAAGGGCCCAGACCAAGTACTAAGTACAGATGCAAGATTTTACTTTAGGAGGCCTGATATTTTTTGTATTTAAAGTCCTTTTTAAATTGATTTCATGCGATATTAGTAGTAGAAGTTAGCTAGTAGTAACTTCTGTGCAGTCAGGTCTGGGTTTTCAAACAAATGGATTTAAAAGAAAACTTCTGCAGCAACACTGAGGGAGGCGACCACAACCTTGTCATTACCTGTAAGTTTATTTATTTTCTAAATGCTGTCTTGTCTGATAAACGTAGCTCACTGTCTGAAGTGCCCATGTTGCTAGCAGTTAGCCTTTAGCAAAGTCTGACCACAGCTTAACCTAGATTCTCCAAATAAGGTCATAGCCAAAAAAGGTGTAGCCAATCAAAATGAAGTCAACGTGGTCTCCGGGTAAAGCTCCATATCATCACCGGCCCAACTGTATTACTGAGGAAGTGAGGTCTGGCGTTTCAAAACAATACTCCGCTGTAAAAAATGCCGTTTTTTCTTTGGAGTATTTACATATGCAGTATGCCAACAACATAACTAGTTTTTAACTGTTATGTCATCACTCCTTTAGCTGAAAGTCCTAATAGCAACATCTACAAAATGAAAGCTTGAAATATATTGATTTGCATATTATTTATCTATACAATATGTAAATTCACCTTTTAAGTTGAATTACAGAAATAAATATATTTTTCCAGATATTCTAATTTTTTTTGGGTAGTACCTGTATAAAATCCAGCTACAACAAACAATAGAATCAGTAAGGGCAAACTCACTGATCACTCTATTTTTTTAAAAAAAAAACCTCCACTTCCTTCAAAATTACTTAGGAAAAACAAAGTATGGACTATAAGTAAATCAAATAAAACAAATGTAGAGCAATGAAGAAGTTACAGTTGTGCTTGAAAGTTTCCATCCCCTCCCATTAAAGAAAAGGCTAAATTCACAAAGTACTTAACTAGCAAGATATGAAAAAGTGATGATAAATAAAAATTTAAAAATTCTAATTTAATAAAAAAAATATTAATTCTGAATTTTGTTTTTTTTTAAAAAGAGAAAGAAAAAAATGTCAAGAAAATTGGCAGCTTTTTCATAAGCAGTGGACCAACATACCTGTCAACAGGTGCAGACGTTGATTGGACGTAACTGAGAACACCTGATTGAGTGATTGCCTCAAAGTGTTGCTCAGCAAAATTTTAGCTTTGAGCCCCATCATGCATATATGTTTTTTTTGTGTGTGTTTTTTCTAATATTGCTTTTGAGCCATAATTTAACATTAATGTCATGATTTTCATAGAATTTTTTATTTATTATTCTTTGTCAGTTTTTTCTTATTTCATGAGCTGATTTTTTTCTTCTTTAAATGTGAAAATTTTGAGGATGTATATTAAATTTATGTTTATTTTTTGATATTGTTAAAGTGGCTGTTTCTTTTTTATGAGAGGCTTGAGAGATAATTCAAACTTGCTTTCACATATACCATCATACTCTCTCACACATACTACTATACTTACATATACTAGTATACTCTCTCCATACACTAGTTTTCTCTCTCACATACTACTATACTCTCTCACTACATAGTATACTCTCTCCAATCTCTATCTCTCTCACATACACTAGTTACCCTCTCACACATACTACTATACTCTCTCACATACACTAGTATAGTCTTTCACATATACTAGTATTCTCTCTCACACATACTACTATATCTCTCATACACTAGTATAGTCTTTCACATATACTAGTATTCTCTCTCACACATACTACTATACTCTCTTACATTACTACTATACTCTCTCACATACACTAGTATAGTTCTTACATATACAATCATACTCATACTTTTTTTTCAACACTCATTGTTAATCCTGATAAAGGAAAAATATATAAGACCCTTTCCAAAAAATTTGAATATCATGGAAAAGGTGTTTATTCTAATATATTATAATTTTTTGGAAAGGGTCTGTAGATAAAAAGGTTAGTGTAAATAAACTGATAAATGTAAGAGTTATTCAGATGTTTTTTAATTGATTGATGACCTTAATTTAGGACTCTTGGTCCACCATTGCCCTTTTTCCACTAGTGCCTACTCAACACAGCTCCACTCATTTTGGGTGGTCATTTCATTATTGGATAATTTGATTAATCCAGGTTTGCCTGACCTCAGCAACCATGACGACAATGGCCAGACACACCCGGATTAATCAGTTTATCCAGTAATGAAAGACAGGATGCAAAGGAGCTGGCTTACTATATTTTTATATTTTTATCTTCTAGTTTATTATATTTGATTAAATGCACCATGGGGCTGAGGTAAATGGAATTTCATCTGTGTTGTATGTTCAACATGCGACACACTTGACAATAAAGTTGAATTGAATTGAATTAAGTTCAGGTAGTAGTAGAGTTGTGCATAGAGCCCACTGAGTACCTTCTAATGTGGGTGGGGTCTCTGTAGCAAAGTCTCTCAAATGTCTAATGATGTCATTTTATATGTGACACAAAAAATGGAGGCGTTATGGTCATGGATGTGTAATATATGTCTGAGCTCATGGTGGCCTTCTGTCAGGATGGAAAGATGGCAGGGATGTGAAAATGCTGTGACGCAGTACTTATTGAAAAAATAAAGATCATTTGCTCTGCCTCCTCATGGATATATTTCACTGTGAATACGTAAGAAAATCAAAACTTTCAGATATTTCAAAGTTTATTGGTGAAGGTTGCTAAAATTGCTACAAAAACAAGATAATTAATTTTAATAACCCTGCATATTTATATTTGTGTATTATGCTACTTGTTGGGGTTATCATTGTAAGGGCAGGATAGCCAGATCTAATGTGGTCTTTTACACAGGAGAAAGGACACACACATCTCTATTAGTGCTACTGAACCAGAGGAGAAAGACCTCCACTTCCTCCATTATTTTTCACTGGTCCTCCACAACTGAGACATCAGTATAAAAGCAAACACTATAATCCCATCAACACTAGAAACGTATATCTACTTCCCACTGAGATGCAATGAAATGACTTGAAGCAAAATGTTTATGAAGAAACCCCTCAAACATCTTTCAGCTGGACAATTCTATGTTGAGATTAGGGCCATCTTTCTTTGAACCAATACCAGAAACTGGTAGATGGCTTCAGGAAGTGTCTCACTGCTGTTATTGGGTGACACTAGCTGTTAAGGGGTTCGGTTGTCCTCGATTAGAATAAGCTAACTAAAGTTCGAGTCCCCGACACGACTCCTAGGTTAAACACTGTGGATCCCTGAGCAAGATCCTTAACCCTCCAAATGCTCCCCGGGCGCTTTAAGTAGCAGCCCACTGCTCTCTGATACTCAGTACAGAGATGGGTGAAATGCAGAGCCCTAATTTCCCTCGGGGATCATACAAGTATAACAAAAAAAAAAAAAAAAAAAAAAAAGTCCCACAACTGTTCTCACTTCATGGATACTCCTTGGTGGGTAAAAGAAGCAAGAGAGAAAAAAAAAAATAAAGGCTACTTATTTAAATGTGTCTGTTAAGAATCGTTGTTGTTTAAATGTATTGCCTGTCTATTAAGTCTCCTTCTTGGTTTACCCTGATCGTTGCTTTCCTGTCTTTGGACTTGTTGAGAAGGCATAGGTAGATAAAATTGCTGCCAGTTTTTCTTGTTTTAAAATGCATGGGGGGCATTTTTTAAGTGACTAATGCAGTTATCTTGTGATGCGTGTTATCTCTTTGTTCTGACGTATTTTTTTTTTCTTTTATTTTCTGTTTGTTTAAGAATAACTTGTGTATAGTATTTTGTGTGTTGTGGAACATTCTGGTATCTTTAAATCTTTTTTTCCTTTGCCTGGGTACTTGTACTTTAGAAAGTGCTAATAAAGCTATCTATCTATCTATCTATCTATTATCTATCTATCTATCTATGTTTCTTTATATATATTTTGTAAAAAATATTAATAATTTATCTGTATTATGCAATACGAAAGGCAGCTGGAAGATAAATTTAAAGCAATGCAGGTTTTCTATTTGATTAAATTTTATCTCATTCTCAGTTTTAATCGAGGTGGAAAAACTTTTCATACATCAACATCAGGCCTGATTACAGCGCTGGGACAGGATTATTTTTGCGTTCTGTCCTCTCATTTACACAGTAACAGACCTGGCGGGTCTGGTTCTGTAGACATTTATTCTGCTGGGGAGGACGCAGAGATCATATGAGCCATAATAAGCTCCTCCGAAGAAGTGGCGCTTCTGTTGTTTTTCTGTTTTATCAGGATGTTTCCATCTGGATGTGTGAATGAAAAGTTTCACTGCCTACTAAGACCTGACATGAGCTCTGTTTCTGCTCATGTTTGTGTTTCCCTGCACAGAGACAGTTTATAACCCGCTGCTGTGGGGATCTCTTTTCTTTTTTCCAAAACACGCAAGTTAGTAGAAGAGAGGAGAGAAGGGCGGGCACAGCGTCTCCAGCAACTGCCGCCTGTATACATGCCTGTCTGGAAATTATGCCGTAGGGTGCGTATCGGCCAGCGCTCCAAACGTATCGGCCGATGCCAATACCAGCCAAAGACGCAAATATCGGCCAGCCGATGTATCGTTTGATCACTACAAAACAATGGAGGAGCTTTTGGTCATGGATGTGTAAGTTATGTCTGAGCTCATGGGGGCCTTGGGTCAGAATAGAAAGATGGCAGAGATGTGAAAATTCTGTGATACAGTACTCAATTTCATCTGCTCTGCCTCCTCATGAATATATTTCACTGTGAATACGTACAATAAATAAAAACTTTCAGATATTTCAACGCTTATTGGTGAAGGTTGCTAAAATTGCTACAATAAACAGGATAAATAATTTTAATAACCCTGTATGTTTGTGGTTTACTGTATAGGCTACTTGCTGGGGTTATCATTGTAAGGGCTGGATAGCCAGATTTAATGTGGTATTTTACACAGGAGAAAGGACACACACATCTCCATTGGTGCTGCTGAACGGGAGGAGAAAGACCTCCACTTCCTTCTTTATTTTTCACTGTTCCTTCACAACTGAGACATCAGCATAAAAGCAAACACACAACAATCTAGCCATAGATCAACAGGCTACTAGAAACGTTTATCGATTTCCATTAACCACACATTTTTAATCTCCATCGCAGCTCTGTATTTTCTGTTGTTAGCATTTAAATTTAAGGAAAACTATTGAAGTAGGCCTATAAAAGTAGGCTATGACACGTTTACTACATTAGGTTACACCAGATAGAGCAGTTATACTAGTGTACACTGATGCACAAATTTTTCTCTTTGTAAATCTAAATCAGCATTTTATCAATGCCAGAAATCAGGCATATGATTTTTTACCTTAAAGTTGTCCAGGATGCAGTAAAATGAATCTCTCCAATATCTTCACACATACAAACGTGTGTAAAAACATGCAATAAGGCCACACATTTACTGAAACATTTAAGCGATTAAAGCCAGGAGAAAATTCCTCATTGTAGACAAATAAAAATCCAAACAGGGAAAAGAGTCCGCCGTGGTCAGTGTCAACACAGCCACTGTGTTTGGTGTCGGTCCGGAAACTCCTGCGGTGGTTGCAGCTGCAGATGGAGCAGGTACCGGACCGACACCGGTACCTGCTCCGTCTCGGCTTTTCCAAGACGGGGCGGTGTCGGTCTGGAAGATTTTGCGGTGCTGATTGGAGCTGCAGGCGAAGCAGGTGTCAGTCGCGAAGCTGCAGACAGGACCGTCTCGGTCGGGATGGTCTGGAGGTGCTGGTGTAGCCGCAGACGGAGCAGGTGTCGGTCGGGAAGCTCTGGCGGTGCTGGTGTAGCCGCAGACGGAGCAGGTGTCGGTCGGGATGGTCTGGAGGTGCTGGTGTAGCCGCAGACGGAGCAAGTGTCGGTCGGGATGGTCTGGAGGTGCTGGTGTAGCCGCAGACGGAGCAAGTGTCGGTCGGGATGGTCTGGCGGTGCTGGTGTAGCCGCAGACGGAGCAAGTGTCGGTCGGGATGGTCTGGCGGTGCTGGTGTAGCCGCAGACGGAGCAAGTGTCGGTCGGGATGGTCTGGAGGTGCTGGTGTAGCCGCAGACGGAGCAAGTGTCGGTCGGGATGGTCTGGCGGTGCTGGTGTAGCCGCAGACGGAGCAAGTGTCGGTCGGGATGGTCTGGCGGTGCTGGTGTAGCCGCAGACGGAGCAGGTGTCGGTCGGGATGGTCTGGAGGTGCTGGTGTAGCCGCAGACGGAGCAGGTCTCGGTCGGGATGGTCTGGCGGTGCTGGTGGAGCCGCAGACGGAGCGACTGTTCGCGGCGAACCTTAAGCTTGAGTCTATAAAGGGATATTTGAACGGAAAACACACACATTTTAAGTCCACGCAAAGCACAATATGTAAAAACAACATTGTAATATAACTAAGGGATGTTATCGACCCGATTTATACTTTATCATTTGTTTTCAGAGGCAAAAACTTCATCCAGCTCAAGCAGGAAGCGAGCAGTTACGGAGCGGCTGGTTGGAAACAACGGCATTTGCTACTTTAATATCCTCATTGTCTCCAGGGAGCTTGCCATCAGCGGAATTAATAAATTACATTTTAAAAAGATGCTTAAAGTCACAAATCACTCACCATCCTCCGTGATCGTGCCCAGTTCGTAGTTTAACAAGGAGGGCGGGACGTCCAAGTGAACCGCTTCCTTCTTCACCGAAAACAGCCAATGAGGAGCTGAGAATTCAGTTTTATTTCCGTTTCAATCAAACTAACATCCGTTTCAATCATACTCTCTCACACATACCACTATACTCTCTCACACATACCACTATACTCTCTCACACATACCACTATACTCATTCACACATACCACTATACTCATTCACACATACCACTATACTCATTCACACATACTAGTATACTCTCTCACACATACCACTATACTCATTCACACATACTAGTATTCTCTCACACATATACTAGTATTCTCTCTCACACATACTAGTATACTCATTCACACATACTAGTATTCTCTCACACATATACTAGTATTCTCTCTCACACATACTACTATACTCATTCACACATACTAGTATTCTCTCACACATATACTAGTATTCTCTCTCACACATACTACTATACTCATTCACACATACTAGTATACTCTCTCACACATACTACTATACTCATTCACACATACTAGTATTCTCTCACACATATACTAGTATTCTCTCTCACACAAACTAGTATACTCATTCACACATACTAGTATTCTCTCACACATATACTAGTTTCTCTCTCACACAAACTACTATACTCATTCACACATACTAGTATTCTCTCTCACACATACTAGTATACTCATTCACACATACTAGTATTCTCTCACACATATACTAGTATTCTCTTTCACACATACTAGTATACTCTCTCATATATACTAGTATACTCATTTCATATTCAACCATGCTCATTCTTGTTTGTTTTTTTTACAATACTCGGTGTTAATCCTGATAAAGAAAAAATATATACATAAAAAAGGTTAGTGTAAATAAACTGATATATGTAGGAGTTAAAGATATTTTTAATTTATTAATGACCTTAATTAAGGACCATTGCCACCATTGCCCCTTTTCCACTAGTGCCTACTCAACACAGCTCCACTCATTTTGGGTGATCATTTTATTATTGGACGATTTGATTAATCCAGGTTTGCCTGACCTCAGTAACCATGAGGACAATGGCCAGACACACCTGGATTAATCACTTGATCCAGTCATGAAAGACAGGATGCAAAGCAAAGGAGCTGGCTTACTATATTTTTATACTTTTTCTATTTTTATCTTATAGTTTATTATATTTTACTAAATGCACCGTGGAGCTGAGGTAAATTGAATTTCATCTGTGTTGTATGTCCAACAAGCGACACACTTGACAATTAAGTTGAATTGAATTTAATTAAGTTCAGGTATAGTGGTAGTAGTGTGTCCCAATTCTCCAGGGCTGCTCAAGGGCGGAAGACCGTCACGCCCCCCTTGCGCCCTCAATCCACACTTGAGTGAAGTCCGCATCCATGCAGACTTCAGTGAAGCTTATTGCCCATAATTCATTGCTGCATGTGACGTTTTGAACCATAAAGGCACAAGCAGAAAATGGCCATGTTTGGTGAATGAGCCTGTGGTGAAAAAAAAGGCATTTCAGATGTATAAATTGGAATATTTAATCTTTCATGCTGTAGGTGAAATAATTGCTGAAGTTTGCACTGTTACTTTGAATATCAAAATTCAAGGCATTTGAATAATGAAAGTAATCAGCTTACTGATAAAAGTAATTTTCATTTTTATTTAAATTTTACCATAAGTCCCAGTGAGACGCAGCATTCTGAACAAGGGAGACCTGTTTACCCGACATAGCCTACATGTTTTTATGGACATGTGGACATTTATGGACATTCTATGCTAACAGTAACAGAGCAACAATTTAATCATTATTATACATTTGTTTAGAATTTAACAGTTATTTAACCCTGTACTGGTAAAATTATACAGTCACCTTATTAGTTCAGCAATTCCTTTATTTATTAATTAAACACGTGTGGATTAATAACAAATATTTTACAAGAACGGATGAAATTAACTTTATTCTGTTTAGGTCTGAAAATGACTTCTCTTCACCAGGAACAGAGATGAAGCTGAGTTTGGAAGCAATGTCGTTGTGGTGGTGCAGGATGATGAAGGAACCATCACTGTCCCAATTCTGTCTTTTCTCTTGGGGGCCGGGGTGGGCTGATGCGCCAGATCAACTGGGCTGGTGTGAGTCGGCCAAAGGGCTTTGAAGTAATCGGAAACTTCACAAAGGACGATAGGGGCCTAGTGTTTTTTTTGTTGTTGTTGGTTTTTTTTTAGTGACTTCAGCATTAGTAATATAGTAGTAGATTAAAAACTAATGTGTTAATTTCACAGATTGATCTCCCTTGATTAGGACATTTATTTTGTACAATGACAACCCCAGCAAGTAGCCTATACAATAAAACACAAACATACAGGGTTATTAAAATTATTTATCCTGTTTATTGTAGCAATTTTAGCAACCTTCACCAATAAGTGTTGAAATATCTGAAAGTTTTTTATAGGCCTACTTCAATAGTTTTCCTTAAATTTAAATGCTAACAACAGAAAATACAGAGCTGCGATGGAGATTAAAAATGTGTGGTTAATGGAAATCGATAAACGTTTCTAGTAGCCTGTTGATCTATGGCTAGATTGTTGTGTGTTTGCTTTTATGCTGATGTCTCAGTTGTGAAGGAACAGTGAAAAATAAAGAAGGAAGTGGAGGTCTTTCTCCTCCCGTTCAGCAGCACCAATGGAGATGTGTGTGTCCTTTCTCCTGTGTAAAATACCACATTAAATCTGGCTATCCAGCCCTTACAATGATAACCCCAGCAAGTAGCCTATACAGTAAACCACAAACATACAGGGTTATTAAAATTATTTATCCTGTTTATTGTAGCAATTTTAGCAACCTTCACCAATAAGCGTTGAAATATCTGAAAGTTTTTATTTATTGTACGTATTCACAGTGAAATATATTCATGAGGAGGCAGAGCAGATGAAATTGAGTACTGTATCACAGAATTTTCACATCTCTGCCATCTTTCTATTCTGACCCAAGGCCCCCATGAGCTCAGACATAACTTACACATCCATGACCAAAAGCTCCTCCATTGTTTTGTAGTGATCAAACAATACATCGGCTGGCCGATATTTGCGTCTTTGGCTGGTATTGGCATCGGCCGATACGTTTGGAGCGCTGGCTGATACGCACCCTACGGCATAATTTCCAGACAGGCATGTATACAGGCGGCAGTTGCTGGAGACGCTGTGCCCGCCCTTCTCTCCTCTCTTCTACTAACTGTGCGTGTTTTGGAAAAAAGAAAAGAGATCCCCACAGCAGCGGGTTATAAACTGTCTCTGTGCAGGGAAACACAAACATGAGCAGAAACAGAGCTCATGTCAGGTCTTTAGTAGGCAGTGAAACTTTTCATCCACACATCCAGATGTGAAACATCCTGATAAAAGCAGAAAAACAACAGAAGCGCCACTTCTTCGGAGGAGCTTATTATGGCTCATATGATCTCTGCGTCCTCCCCAGCAGAATAAATGTTCTACAGAACCAGACCCGCCAGGTCTGTTACTGTGTAAATGAGAGGACAGAACGCAAAAATAATCCTGTCCCAGCGCTGTAATCAGGCCTGATGTTGATGTATGAAAAGTTTTTCCACCTCGATTAAAACTGAGAATGAGATAAAAATTTAATCAAATAGAAAACCTGACATTGCTTTAAATTTATCTTCCAGCTTGATCTCTCTTCAGTATGTGCATGAATACAGGATAAATTATTAATATTTTTTACAAAATATATATAAAGAAACATAGATAGATAGATAGATAGATAGATAGATAGATAGATAGATAGATAGATAGATAGATAGATAGATAGCTTTATTTATGTAGCACTTATCTAAATAAAGTTACAAAGTACTGTTCCAGAGTGCAAAGTGAAAAAAAGATTTTAAAGATAGCCAGATAGTGTTCCACAACACAGCATGAAATACTGATACAGCAAGTTATTCTTAAACAAACAGAATGAATAAAATAAAAGAAAAAATTACTATCAGAACAAATGAGATTAATCACGGCATCACAAGATAACTGCATGTAGTCACTTAAAATAATGGCCTCCCCATGGAGTTCAATTTTAAAACAAGAAAAACTGGCAGCAATTTTATCTACCTGATTCCTTCTGGCAACAAGTTCCAAAGATCAGGATAAAGCTCAAGATAGGTAGATTCTGTAGATAGACAGGCAGATACATTTAAACATACATACAGGTTATTTCGGTAACAAAAGGACACATTTAAAATTAAAAGTATGCTTCTGATTATTTTGGATTGTTTTTCTCTCTTGAGCTGTAGTTACTTATTTACGCCACCAGATGGAGTATCCAGTGAAGTGAGAACAGTTGTGGTAACTTTAGTTCCCCATTAGTGCCAATTTTGTCTGATGTACATGGTTCAATATTTTTACATTTAAACTTTACCTACTCTTTTCAAGCCTGTGCTTTTTTGTAGCAGTTTTGGACAGCTATTTATTCTAAACTTTGAAAATATTGGGATATTAAAATAATGCATTTGAACAATTAAAAATGATGAAAAGACTTTTAAGATCTGCTGTATAATTTAATCATATCTATGTGCTTATTATAATCGAGGACAACTCAACCCCTTAACAGCTAGTGTCACCCAATAACAGCAGTGAGACACTTCCTGAAGCCATCTACCAGTTTCTGGTATTGGTTCAAAGAAAGTTGGCCCAAATGCTCAACATAGAATTGTCCAGCTGAAAGATGTTTGAGGGGTTTCTTCATAAACATTTTGCTTCAAGTCATTTCATAGCATCTCAGCGGGAAGTAGATATACGTTTCTAGTGTTGATGGGATTGCAGTGTTGCAGTGTGAAAAATAATGGAGGAAGTGGAGGTCTTTCTCCTCTGGTTCAGCAGCACCAATGGAGATGTGTGTGTCCTTTCTCCTGTGTAAAAGACCACATTAAATCTGGCTATCCTGCCCTTACAATGATAACCCCAACAAGTAGCATAATACACAAATATAAATATCCAGGGTTATTAAAATTAATTATCTTGTTTTTGTAGCAATTTTAGCAACCTTCACCAATAAACTTTGAAATATCTGAAAGTTTTATTCACTGTACGTATTCACAGTGAAATATATCCATGAGGAGGCAGAGCAAATGATCTTTATTTTTTCAATAAGTACTGCGTCACAGCATTTTCACATCCCTGCCATCTTTCCATCCTGACAGAAGGCCACCATGAGCTCAGACATATATTACACATCCATGACCATAAGCGCCTCCATTGTTTTGTGTCACATATAAAATGACATCATTGGACATTTGAGAGACTTTGCTACAGAGACCCCACCCACATTAGAAGGTACTCAGTGGGCTCTATGCACAACTCTACTACTACCTGAACTTAATTCAATTCAATTCAACTTTATTGTCAAGTGTGTCGCATGTTGAACATACAACACAGATGAAATTCCATTTACCTCAGCCCCATGGTGCATTTAATCAAATATAATAAACTAGAAGATAAAAATATAAAAATATAGTAAGCCAGCTCCTTTGCATCCTGTCTTTCATTACTGGATAAACTGATTAATCCAGGTGTGTCTGGCCATTGTTCTCATGGTTACGGAGGTCAGGCAAACCTGGATTAATCAAATCATCCAATAATGAAATGACCACCCAAAATGAGTGGAGCTGTGTTGAGTAGGCACTAGTGGAAAAAGGGCAATGGTGGACCAAGAGTCCTAAATTAAGGTCATCAATCAATTAAAAAACATCTGAATAACTCTTACATTTATCAGTTTATTTACACTAACCTTTTTATCTACAGACACTTTCCAAAAAATTATAATATATTAGAATAAACACCTTTTCCATGATATTCAAATTTTTTGGAAAGGGTCTGTATATATTTTTCCTTTATCAGGATTAACACTGAGTGTTGTAAAAAAAATAGTATGAGTATGATTGTATATGTAAGAGACTATACTAGTGTATGTGAGAGAGTATAGTAGTATATGTAAGAGAGTATAGTAGTATGTGTGAGAGAGAATACTAGTATATGTGAAAGACTATACTAGTGTATGTGAGAGAGTATAGTAGTATGTGTGAGAGAGAATACTAGTATATGTGAAAGACTATACTAGTGTATGTGAGAGAGTATAGTAGTATGTGTGAGAGGGTATACTAGTGTATGTGAGAGAGTATAGTAGTATGTGTGAGAGAGTATACTAGTGTATGTGAGAGAGTATAGTAGTATGTGTGAGAGAGAATACTAGTGTATGTGAGAGAGTATACTAGTATATGTAAGAGAGTATAGTAGTATGTGTGAGAGAGTATACTAGTGTATGTGAGAGAGTATAGTAGTATGTGTGAGAGAGTATACTAGTGTATGTGAGAGAGTATAGTAGTATGTGTGAGAGAGTATACTAGTGTATGTGAGAGAGTATAGTAGTATGTGTGAGAGAGTATACTAGTGTATGTGAGAGAGTATAGTAGTATGTGTGAGAGAGTATACTAGTGTATGTGAGAGAGTATAGTAGTATGTGTGAGAGAGTATACTAGTGTATGTGAGAGAGTATAGTAGTATGTGTGAGAGAGTATACTAGTGTATGTGAGAGAGTATAGTAGTATGTGTGAGAGAGTATACTAGTGTATGTGAGAGAGTATAGTAGTATGTGTGAGAGAGAATACTAGTGTATGTGAGAGAGTATACTAGTATATGTAAGAGAGTATAGTAGTATGTGTGAGAGAGTATGATGGTATATGTGAAAGCAAGTTTGAATTATCTCTCAAGGGGCCTCTCATACTTTTTTATATATTTATTTGAACTTTTTTTTTTATCTTAATAGTTTTAAAGTTAGTTTTCATCGTGTCCTTCATCATATAATATGAATTTTGGGATCAAATGCAGTATCAGCCCCAAATATCAGCAGGTTATATCGGTTGAGGCTTATGAGAAAATATCAGTATTGGCCCTAAAAAAATCTGTATCAGTGGAACCCTAAATATTATTATAACTACATGAAAGAATAATTTAAAAAATCAACATATAATGTGATTATTGTGAGTAAAATGTTGTTTTCAGACGGTTGTATTCTGTTCCTGTTGTGGTGGAGCAGAAACGGTGTGTCCTCAGCAGGTTACGCTAGTTCCTTACCTCGTGTGCGTTTGCAGACGAACATGCTTCCTGCATGTTCAGGGTAAACGTGGACTCCTCCAGTCATGAGAAGCTCGTCAGATATGCGTGTAATGAGAAGTCGGAGGCAGCGTTTCCATCTGTCATGACTCGGGCTGCTTTAATTCCAGACAGGTATCCGTCTCCCGTCTCATCTCTGACCAGAGACAATTATTCTGTTACACTCGGAGAAAACAATTATCATTGATTCGTAACTAATCAGACTGGTTTCCAGCTTGCCTCGCGCGCGCGTGTGTGCGTGTGTGTGCTTTATTTCTAGCCTGAACTGATAGCAGTGCCAGGCCGACTCTTCATGAAGCCTCTAACTGCTGCACAAACAATCATTTGAGTTGGAAAGCAGGTCTGTATCAGCAGGTCTGCTTGTGTTTATGTTTGTGAGTAAATGAGATTCAGTCTTCATCATCATCTCTGCAAATGTTCCCATCTAAAGGTAAATGAAGCTTTCATTGCCTGTTTTGCTGAGTCAGGTTATTCCAGGTTCCCTCGGAGACCCGGACGTACCGACTGAAGCCGACTTTGCTCCTCCATCTCCATCTGGTCTGCTGCTGAGACTCATACCAGCTTCTTCATTCACGCTCTCCTTGCTGTGTCTGACAGATATGTATCGTCTGGAGCTGGCGGGGGGACTGGGGGTCATCCTGCTGCTGCTGGGGGTCCTAACCGCTCTCTATAAGTGTTACAACCTGGAGATCATGCTCTGCTACAGGAGACACTTCGGGAGTGATGAAACGGAGGATGGTAAGATGTGGAGCTGCTTTTTACTTCAGGAGGTGTTGATCAGATACAGATGTGTGAAAGTGTACACCCCCTTCCTGATTTCTTATGTTTTTGCATGTTTGTCACACTTACATGTTTCAGATCATCAGACAGATTTAAATGTTGCCATGCCATGTCCTCTCTGTTCCTCCTGCAGATAATAAGGAGTACGACGGCTATCTGTCCTACACTAAAGTGGACCTGGACTCTTTGGGCAGGTCAGTTCTTTGCCTTTGGATTTGGATTGTGACAAATATTTTAGGCTCTGAAGGTAAAATAAAGAGAAGTAAAAGTCCTTTTTACCCTGACATGAGTATATGACACCAACTTTTAACTGTTTACTGATACTGAACTCTGCCAGTGTTCTTACAGTACAGTACTTACAGATAGGCACAGCGCCAGGATTTTTTTCTCTTATGGTGCTTCAGTTTCTCTATATAGAGGTTATCATTTTTCAATAAAAGCAGATACGCAGCACTTTAACTTGATTTGGCCAAAGAATATTCAACAGCATAACAAAGCCTAATACAAGCGATCACAGCAACGGCAAAAATGTTTCACGTGACTGTGTCACGTATCTGTTCCACATGCATAACTCATGAAAACAAACTGTTGTACCGGTAATATTGTTTCAGATCACAACAAAACTTAGGAAATGAAATTGATAGTGAAGTTAATAACATACGCTAGAAAGTGCAGCCGCAATGAGACGTGGAAACAGTTCATGCTTAATAACTGATCACATCATGATGAGGTCAAAAATGAAATTAGCACACAAAGCCCAGCGAGTGGTCCAAACACCGTGAAGCTGTTACGTGGAAATGTGCGAGATTCAGCACCGGACAACGACCATGTCATGTAAGGGCCCGAAGAGGAGTCAGTAATTGTTGGACAACTTCGAAGGGCATTATCCCGCTTATGACATGGTCACGTACAAAAGAAATAAATATAAAGCCAATTATAAATGCGTTAATATTGTTTTCTACTGTTAAATCCGGTGCAGAGACCTGCAACGGTCCGGTACCGGGGGTAGTAGCCTACCCGACGGATACAGAGATCAATTTCAGGTGTACGAAGGGGGGTGGATATACTTATATAGTGCAGGCGAGTCGTGGGCGAGAACATGATTTATTTTTGTTACTCTGACCTGCATCTTTTTTTTCCCTTTCTGTCTTATTTTTGTCTACATAATAAGCGTTTTACTCTTTATTGTGTTATTGTGAGTCACAATCATAAAGATGAGGCCTGCAAGAGATTTTAGCGAGGGACGGTGTCGCCGTCCCGCATCATCCAGCGCAGCTTTTGAGTCTTTATCCACAGCTGGTTCAGGAACGGAGAACACGGCTGGAAGCAGAGGTGCTGGATGAGATGGTAGCCGTGTCTCAAACCGCACACTTGCCCGAGTGCACTGGAATTCAGTGCGTAGTGCGCACTGTGTACTTTGTCTGTAGTGCACACTAAATGTTTTCTTCGAATTAGCGCTGGTAGTCTGGTTCAAATCAGTGCTGGAAGCAGCTCGGTAGATAGGGGACCTGAGTACCGTGCAACGGTTTCTGTTGTCGCAAGTTTTGTATCAGGTCGGACACCTTAAAAGATACTCCAGAGTGTTTAGTTGCAGTCAGCGCTTTGCTGCACGACTCCAGGATGCTGCAGGATTCGGTTCAGACTGAATTATGACACAAACATCTTAAATGCCCAAAGATAAGCGAGTTAAACAAAAGCAAAGACATTTATCCTCTTTCTTTCGGGGAGTGAGAAGATAAAACTTGTACCATTTTCAGGAGGAAGTTGCATTAATAAGTGTGATAAACCTCCAGAACACTGCGATCGTCTGCTGCTGCTTACCAGAGGTTTCCGGTAACAGCTGGAGGGAAATAAGAGACGCAGCGTTCTTTAAATTCTACTCAAAGCTGCTGCCTGCAGACATCAGTCAAACCCACCACATTTTTAAGCAAATCTTCTTACTTTTAACCAGCAACAAATATCTGCTTTTTATATGAAGTACTTTGAGTTGCTTTTTATCATATAAATGAGTAATATTTGCATAAATGAGTAATATTTCTCATGATTAAACGATGTTGAACAACACGTTTTTTAGGAATTCAATCTTTTATCGAAAGAAATAGTTGGACAACTTTACTCATTCCTAGTGAAGTGGTTGCTGACAAAGATGACGTCACACAGGGATCAGGATCTGCACATGTACTCTGCAACAGCATGAGGGCCACGATTAATGATGTGAGCAGCGACACCGTCTCTCTCCACCTCCTACAGCAGAACAAAAACAGCGAGGGACAATCCCAGACAGACTTAGCTACGATACGTTTAACTCAGCTACACTAGTACTACTTTACTCATTCCTAAGATTACTTTACTTATTCCTAGTGGTACTTCACTCATTCCTAGTACTACAGTATTTTATTTATTTATTTATTTCGAGGATTACTTTACTCATTCCTAGTAGTACTTTACTCAATCCTAGTGCGACAGTACTTTACATATTTCTAGGATTACTTTACTCCTTCCTTTGATTATTGTACTTATTCCTAGTACAACTTTAGTCATTCCTAGGATAACTTTACTAATTCCTCATACTACTTTGCTCATTTTAGCAATACTTTACTTATTTCTCAGATTACGTTACTCATTCCTAGTACTGCGTTAGTCATTTGTAGTACTACTTTACTTTTTTTTAGGATTACTTTACTCCTTCCTATTATTATTGTACTTACTCCTAGTATAACTTTAGTCATTCCTAGGATTACTTTACTTATTCCTGGTGTTACTTTGCTTATTTGTAGTACTACTTAACTTATTTCAAGGATTACTTTTACTCATTCCTAGCACTTTTTTACCTTTTTCTAGGATTACTTTATTTATTCCTAGTACTACTTTACTCATTTGTAGTACTATTTTACTTATTTCGAGGGTTGATTTACTGATTCCTAGCACTACTTTACTTTTTTCTAGGATGACTTTACTCATTCCTCGTACTTTACTCAGTTGTAGTACTACTTTTCTTATTTCTAGAATTACTTTACTCATTTGTAGTAGTACTTTACTTATTTCTAGGATTGCTTTACTCATCTCTAGTACTATTTTCATCATTTGTAGTACTACTTATTTCTAGTACTAATTTACTCATTTCTGGATGAACTGGCTGCTGTTCTCTGGTTTCCACTGAAAGTAATGTGGTTCTGTTTTAGGAGGAGATACATTTACATGTACTACTGTGTTCCAGGTGAATTTACTCTGACGTAGTACTACATATCTTGACTCTGACACTTCTGTAGTACTCTCACATGTCTCAGCTCTCTGTAGAGAGCAGGATTGCGCGTACAGACGTTGTAGTGGTGGAACGTAATTTATTTTGGGTCTGTTATTTCAGTCAGAGGTTAAAATATTGAATATCTGAAGTTTTTGCTTTTTAAACCCACATTTGAATATTTCTCCTCTGGTGTATTGAAAGTGAAAGAAACATTGTTCAGTACGAGTGCATGAGACGCACCTGCAGCCAGCAGCAGATGATGATTTAACTGTTCGGAGTCGGGTTCGGAGCTCATATCAGTTATGTGCTCTCTCAGCAGGACGAGCAGCGACGAGGAAACCTTTGCTCTGGAGATCTTGCCCGAGGTTCTGGAGAAGCATTATGGATACAAACTGTTTATACCAGACAGAGATTTAATACCCAGCAGCAGTAAGTATCATTCCATTTATCACGCTGCTCCTCTGCACACACACACGCACACACACGCACACGCGCACACACACACACACACACACACACACACACACACACACGCACACCCACACACACACACACACACACACACACACATGCACATAATGTGCCATCTCTCTATAGGCTGCTGTAATCCCCAGTACCCACAATGCATCAATCCATCAGAATAAATAAAAATGCATGCAGACCTTCATCATACCACACTTCCCACCACACACACATTTATCTCCATCAGCTCAGGTGCACATCACATGCGCTTCACATGTACCTTTGTCTCGTTTTCAGTCTGAGACACAGAATCTGCAGCTTTTATACCAACAGAATATCACACACACATGCTGACGTTTAGCTAATACACATCCAAAACACACACACAGTCGTGTTTCCTAATGTTTCCCTGCAAATGCATGTTACTGCAGGGGAAATATGAGTGCTTCCGTCTATCTGTGGCTTGGTTTTACTGATGCCAGTGATGTGAGGTGACAGTGAGCGATTGCCCTCCCCAGATCCTTGTTTCCAGTGTAAACGGAGGGGAACGGGGGCAGCTGCTGCTCAGAATCACTGATGTCCAAAATGGTTCATTTCTGATATTCCCTGAGCTTCACATCCTCACCAGCAGAGGGCAGAGCGACATGTGACTGCAACATCAGCCTGGATGAGATCAGCTGATCCCAGCTGGCTGGGATTTAAATGATTAGTCTCATATTACAGCACAAAAACAACCAGAGCGCCGCTGTCCATCATTTCAGATGTATTATCTTAAAAAGGCTACATTATGTTGGGGGAGGTGTCATTCATGCACAATCACACACATCATCACACACACCCAGAAGTGTGTGTGTGTGTGTGTGTGTGTGTGGGGGGGGGGGGGGTGTGTGTGTGTGTGTGTGTGTGAAACATCGGACTCTATCAAGTCCTAGTGTGGATCCCCATTAGCTACAGCAAGATGCTGTTGCAATTCTTCCGGCGGTCCATACAAGAAAGAAAAGAAAATTACACTGCAGAAATAAGAAAATCTGAAATATGCATGAAATAGAAAATAAAATAAAAACAAAGAAAAAAACTAAAATACAGCATACTACACTTGTCTATGAATTTTTCCCAAAATCAGCAATACTTTCTGACCTTGAGATCAACGAATCTCACTTTCGTCATATCACCAATAGACATTCTTATTCGTAATATACAATTTCTATTACATATCTACTTACACACACACACACCCCTATAAATGTATACATATATATATATATATATATATACATACTGTATACACATGCCTATATACACACACGTATACATTCACCCTCATAATAGTATCGTCTAGTCCCCAATAATTCTTTTTACTAATTTTACAGTGCTTATATACATACAGTGTGTACAGAAAGTATTCAGATCCCTTTAAACTTTTCACTCTTTGTTTCATTGCAGCTTTTTCCCCAAATCAAAAAAGTTGATTTATTTCTCATGAATGTCACTCAGCACCCCATCTTGTCAGAAAAAAACAGAAATGTAGAAATTTTTGCAAAAAAGGAAAACTGAAATATCACATGGTCACAGGTATTGAGTAATTTGCTCAGTACTGAGTAGAAGTACTTCTGAGCTCATACAGCCATGAGTCTTCTTGGGAATGATGCAACAAGTGTTCCACACCTGAATTTGGGATCTTCTGCGTTCTTCTTGCAGACATTGGCGGAGTGGGGGGGCGGCTGAGGGGGCTTAAGCCTGGAATGATTCTTCAAAAGCCCCGGATCTGTTTTGACGTTTCTTTTTTATGTTTTTTATTATTCTAGAGTTGATTAAATAATTTCTCTAAACTTGGTTTGGTCCAAACCTGTGGCGTATGTGTGCCGCGTGCGCCTTGTGTTGGCACTTCACCTCTCAGGAGCTCACCAGCATGCGGCGCAGCGCAACCTGCAGCAGGTCCCGCGTGCTCATTGAGTCAGAGCATCAGAGGACGTTAATCTAACGTTCATCTGGTAGGTGGTGGTCACGAGTTATATGTTAACAAACCTGTCATGAATGACGATGGTGTGTCCGTTACTTTTCCCTGGTAACTTTATAAAAGTCGGATGTAATTATGTTAGGCAGTGAGAACAGATGCGATCGTTTCAACAAGATGAGTGAAAGTAATTATTGAAACAGTAATAAGGTGCGTTTAGCATTGGTTTATGAAACAAGTACAGTAATGGGGTAAGCCCAATAAATTTCCTTCAATTATTACTTAATTTGAAATAACTTTTGAATACATATAAACGTATACATTAGGCTATATATACTATTTTTATTGATTTGCCAACTGTGGACATCAGGCCCTTTTTTAAAAAAAGAGAGAAAGAGAGAACAGCTCAGGTGAGAGAAAACAACTAAAGTCAATTTCTCAATGATATATGTCATTAATCTTTGGATAATAATACTTTTGTTGGTTGATGTATGAATGAAGGACAAAAAGAGAGAGATGTTAGAAGGAGAGAAAAATGCCAGCATGAGCATTTTAGAACACACTTCCCTAGTTTGTGTACTTTCTTTTGAAGTTTAGATAGAATGATGTCATGTTTAATGTTGGAATAATAGCAACAGCAAAAACACCTTACCTGGTGATATTGCGGTTTCAGCCCACCACTATATGCAGATATGACCCTTTACCTGTTTTAACTCTAAATCAAAGGTACAAATAACCTTATAATTGTGTGGAATATAGTGGTGTGTCAACTTTCACAATAATATTTTTGTGGCTCTGGTTGATCTTTGTGTGTTCGTACAAAGAGGGAAAGATAAAAGCAAGAATGAGAACAACAAGAGGTGGAACAAGAACCAGGTTTAAAAAAGAAGAAGAAGATGGAATTATATTTCAGGACATATTTACCTTGGGTGAGGTAGCATTTTTAAAAACAGTTTTTTTTTTTAAATATATATTTTTGGTTAAATTTATGAATACATCCCTGACTGAGTCCTGGTTTAGTCCTGGTTAGAACTGGTTCTGTGAATTCTGCTCAGTGAGTCCTTGTTTAGTCCTGAGCTAAATATTGGTATTGTTCTTTGAGTAAGATGTGTGACACCAAGACTGAGTTTTAACTTTAATGGTTATCCATTAGTACATTACAATGAAAACATAATGTAGTGTTATTATTATTAAAGAGCATGGGCAGGACACCCTTAACGTTAGGTAGATGAAGGTAAATACTGAATTTTTGGTACCACACCAGTAGATTAAATTCTTTATTACGTTTTTGGTGTACTGGATCACCCTTGTAACGATTAATATTTTTGTTGGCTAAGCCCCTGATGATGACAATGTCTAGCTCCGCCCCTGCTTGCAGATCCTCTCCAGTTCTGCAGGTTGGATGGTGAACGGTGGTGTTCAGCCATTTTCAGGTCTCTCAGAGATGCTCAGTTGGGTTTAAGTCAGGGTTCTGGCTGGGCTGGTCCAGAATGGTCCAGAGTTGTTCTGATCCACTCCTTTGTTATTTCAGCTGTGTGCTGAGGGTCATTGTCTTGTTGGAAGGTGAACCTTCGGCCCAGTCTGAGCTCCTGAACTCTGGAAGAGCTTTTCTTCCAGGATCTCTGTACTTGGCCACATTCATCTTTCCTTCAACTGCAACCAGTCGTCCTGTCCCTGCAGCTGAAAAACACCCCCATAGCATGATGCTGCCACCACCATGGTTCACTGTTGGAATGGTATTGGGCAGGTGATGAGCAGTGCCTGGTTTTCTCCACACATACCTCTTAGAATGAACTCCAAAAAGTTCAATCTTGTTCTCATCAGACCAGAGAATCTTATTTCTCTCAGTCTGGGAGTCCTTCATGTGTTTTTGGCAAACTCTATGCGGGCTTTCATATGTCTGCACTGAGGAGAGGCTTCCGTCGGGCCGCTCTGCCATAAAGCCCCGACTGGTGGAGGCTGCAGTGATAGCTGACTTTGTGGAACTTTCTCCATCTCCCTACTGCATCTCTGGAGCTCAGCCACAGTGATCTTTGGCTTCTTTTTTACTCTCTCACCAAGGCTCTTCTCCCACCATTGCTCAGTTTGGCTGGACGGCCGGGTCTAGGAAGAGTTCTGGTCGTCCCAAACTTCTTCCATGTAAGGACTATGGAGGCCACCGTGCTCTTAGGAACCTTTAGTGCTGCAGAAATTCTTTTGTAACCTTGTCCAGATCTGTGTCTCGCCACATTTCTGTCTCTGAGCTCCTTGGACAGTTCCTTCCACCTCATGATCCTCATTTGCTCTGACATGCACTGTGAGCTGTAAGCTCTTATATAGACAGGTGTCTTTCCTAATCAAGTCCAATCAGTTTATTTAAACACAGCTGGACTCCAATGAAGGAGTAGAACCATCTCAAGGAGGATCAGAAGAAATGGACAGAATATGAGTTAAATATGAGTCACTCAAAAAGGGTCTGAATACTTATGACCATGTGATATTTAAGTTTTTCATTTTTAATAAATTTGCAAAAATTTCTGTTTTTTGGGGTTGTTTTTTTTTTCAAGATGGGGTTCTGAGTGACATCAATGAGAAATGAACTTTTTTTAATTTGGCAAATGGCTACAATGAAACAAACGGTACAGAGTTTAAAGGGGTCTGAATACTTTCCGTACCCACTGTATGTACGGTATAAAGAGCTCACACATATACACACATACTGTATATTATTTATACATACACACATACCCTCACACCCATATTAATAGTTTTGGGGTTTTCTCTGTACAGGGGCTTCAAGACCCTGTTGTTGGTAACATCTCTTTCCCTTTTTTTTCATTTGAATTTTTTGTTTGTTTGTTCTACAAAAATAAAGTAAAAAAATTTAAAAGAATTTTTTTTACATTAATACATGATCATAAAAAGGAAGATATTTTGCTGCACAAGAATAGTTACACTGAGTCAACAAGATAAGCAGCAAAGCCAAAGACAAGTTAATTAATAAAAAATATATGTATAAATAATATTAATTATATACAGTAAATAAGGACAAGTGTTTTTAAACATGATGAAATATGTACTGAAATGAGAAGACAAGCTTTGGAGCTAGGATAAGCTCTGTAGAACTGATTTACTATGTTAAAAACTAAAAAGATGACAAAATATGAAGTTAAGTGCACATGTCTTGAAATTTTAAGAAAGAGGAATTTTCTGAATAATAAGCATAAGTAATAGATTGCCATAGCTGCTGTTGTCGTTGCTGAAAGAAACACTTTTAAAACAATAATGATTTAGATTAAATTAAAATAAGATTTAAAAAAAACTTTTAAATCAAATAATTCAACTACAGGTTAATATAAGACTTTTAAAAAATTTATAAATTGGAATATATTCAAGTATAAAATGTAATGGTGATATTTTGAATAAATTAAAACATAATATGCAATAACATAAATCAAACCACTGAAAAATAAAAACTAAATAATAGAAATAATAATAAAAATCATCTTTGACAGTGGTGTCATCGTGATATCTGATTGGCTTCTATGATCATGTGACACAGATGCTGTAATTTTTGGCTGGTTTCTTATATAATTTCATTGCCTCTAACTCTCTGAGGTGAAAACAAACTGCATATATTGTGCAGTACCTGTGTAGTGGTATCTTAATATTTTAAAAAGCATTGAATCCGAAATTTTGACAGGCTGTATCAAAGTATCGACCCAGGGTATGGATATGCCCATCCCTGGTGGCATGCAACCTCTGCGGGGCTTTTGAGCCCCTTTGCTACCTTCATTTTCATCCTGCTTTGTTTTTGTCAACTTAAAATTGAGAAATGTAAGACAAGGAAGACGCTGTTTCTACACATAGTAATCAAACTAGCAACTCCGGAGTTAACGGCAAAGAATCCCAATATTGGCATGGTAATCAGATGTAAATAATTACTTTTTAGACCCTTCAAAATTGATACAACAATTATTTATTTGCCATTAAAAAAACATTTGGGTAACATTAATACTTTTATTCTGCACCCCTCTACACGCTCTGTGGATGTATTATTATTTGTTTACAGTTATGGTTTTGATGACAAAGTTGTAGCTACACTATATTGCCAAAGGTATTTGCTCACCCAACCAAATGATCAGAATCAGGTGTTCCAATCACTTCCATGTCCACAGGTGTATAAATGAAGCAGCTCGGCATGCAGACTGTTTTCACAAACATATGTGAAAGAATGTGTCGCTCTCAGGATCTCAGTGAATTCCAGCGTGGAACTGTGATAGGATGCCACCTGTGCCACAAATCCAGTAGTGAAATTTCCTCGCTCCTAAATATTCCACAGTCAACTGTCAGCTGGACTATAAGAAAATGGAAGTGTTTGGGAACGACAGCAACTCAGCCACAAAGTGGTCGGTCACATAAACTGACGGAGCGGGTCAGCGGATGCTGAAGCGCATAGAGTGAAGAGGTGGCCAACTTTCTGCAGAGTCAATCACTACAGAACTCCAAACTTCATGCGGCCTTCAGATCAGCTCAAGAACAGTGCGCAGAGAACTTCATGGAATGGGTTTCCATGGCGACCAGCTGCATCCAACCATACATCGAGTGTGATGCAAAGCATGGATGCAGTGGTGGAAAGCAGCCGCCACTGGACTCTAGGGCAGTGGAGGCGTTCTCTGGAGGGACCAATCACGCTTCTCCATCAGGCAATCTGATGGAGGAGTCTGGGTTTGATGGTTGCCAGGACAACGGTACTTGTCTGACTGCATTGTGCCAAGTGTAAAGTTTGGTGGAGGGGGGTTATGGTGTGGGGGTGTTTATCAGGAGCTGGGTTGGCCCCTTAGTTCCAGTGAAAGGAACTCTGAATACTTCAGCATACCAAGACATTCTGGACAATTCCATGCTCCCAACTTTGTGGGACCAGTTTGGAGCTGGCCCCTTCCTCTTCCAACATGACTGTGCACCAGTGCACAAAGCAGGTCCATGAAGACCTGGATGCAGAGTCTGGGGTGGAGGAACTGGACTGGCCTGCACAGAGTCCTGACCTCAACCCCACAGAACACCTTTGGGATGAATTAGAGCGGAGACTGAGAGCCAGGCCTTCTGGTCCAACATCAGTGTGACCTCACAAATGTGCTTCTGGAAGATGGTCAAAGATTCCCAGAAACACTCCTAAACCTTGTGAACAGCCTTCCCAGAAGATGAAGCTGTTCTAGCTGCAAAGGTGGACCAACGTCATGCTGAACCCTGTGGATTAGGAATGGGATGTCACATTCTTTTGGCAATATAGTGTACCACCTTAAATAACCCATCTGTCTCTTTGTCCTAAAAACTTCAGAAAGCAACAATAAGACAAAAAACAGTCACCAAAATAACTGTAATTTAGAGAAGGAACAAACTCATCTTTTTTTTCTTGCATTATTTAACATTTCTCTGAAAATATCCATATGGATTTACCTAGATATGGAGTATAATGCCCTACACTGCCTGCCCTGGGCTAAAATTATTCCTGTTCTGACACACTGAAAAGCTCTGAAGCCAACATCATAGTTCTCCCAAAGTGAGGCTTCTTCTCTTTGCCCTGGAAACATCCTAAAAACAAATGTCCACTGTGCATAAATCTGCACATAATTCTGTTTTACATTGTTAGAGTGAAGAATGAGTGCATGACGGGAGGGGAGCTACCAGCAGAGCGGCACAGTGTTGCTACCTTAAATACACCATTCAATTATCCACTCCGCTTAGCCCCACGAAATGAACAAGAGAGCACGGGATAAATAACGGGAGCAGGAAGAGCGAGGGACAGGTCACTGGTTTGTGTTATTTTATTAATTGATGAACATAATCCTCACAGAGAGCAGGAAGATGACGGGTTAGTGGAAGGAGAAGAGAAAATATAAAAAGAATGAAGGAAGAAGAGTGAATTTGGGGATGTTCTGTCCTATTTGTGCCTCTCAAATTGAGCGTGAAATTGCAATGTGTTGTTGGCGAGTATGTGTCATTAATTTAGTTAGCAAGTGAAGAGACGGTGAGGGCGAGGTACGCAGAGGGGGCTGGGATCTGCTGATCACAGAACACACGTTTCACAGATAAATAATGAGCAATTTTCAGCTTCTGCTCCGCAAAACAACAGAAAGAACATTGCAAACAACAAATAATTGGAAATGGGTCATTCCAGGGAGATATGGCTTCACTCGTCATAAAGGTCACATCCAGACTGACACAGACTGCAGCGCCGCCGCACATTTACCTGTTTCCCTCCTCACGGGTGTAGAAAAGCTGATGTCGGAATCAGAAACACTTTCATCTTCACTTATTGGAAATCTCTGATACTGTCTGATCTTCCACGTTTACTAGACGTCTTAGAAAATCTCTTTCTAATGTAATTTTTGATTAACAGTTGCACAAGTAGTCTTTGCAAAAAGTGTTTTGCAAGGAATAAATTGTAACTAGGATGCACCGATCCACTTTTTTTCCGATCCAATCCCATAATGGTACCTGGGCTGACTGGTATCGAGTATCAGCCGATACAATCCAATACTACTTTTGAATCAATAAACTGTACCTTGCCATGTAAGTAAAGGCATCAGGCTTGACATCAGCATTTAGCCTTGATTAAAGAAAGGTGAGAAATTAATACAGATATAAATGTACTTAATTTTATATTAACAAAAGACAAAGGGTACATTAATTATGATATTGATATAGAAGGAATGACTGATCGGCCACATTCATCCGATATGCGATCCAGCTAATTAGTCAATATCAGAGCCGATATCCGATCTGGGTATTGGATCGGTGCGTCTCTAATTGTAACAGTATGTTTTTCATACTGAGCAATGCTGGCAAAAATCTATTTTGGTTAATGCACGAATGTTCCACTTGCAACTGGGGCTGGGCGATATGAACTCAAACCAAAATCACGGGAAATTAAACATTTTACCTCGATTACGATTAATTGGCAATTATTTCAGTAATGTTCTGTTTTTGGGCCACTGAGTTTACTAAAAGTATTTGTTGAAAACATTTTCATTAGGGGTGTCCAACATTATCGGCTGATGTTGGCATTACAATGTCATATCAGAAAATATCAGTATCGGGTTTTTGGACCGATACTTTTAAAAACAAAATCTCCAGCTAGAAGAAAAAAAAAAAAAAGAAATCTCGCAAGATTTTGTTCCATTAGCAGTGGTCCAGCATGTATAATGCTGCGTTCCATTTACCTCGGAACTGGGAAGTGGGAACTGGAGGGTGATGTCACACCCGACCAACTTGCGTTCCAGTTCACAGGTCGGAAAATAAGATAGCAGCCTAGCAAAAGAACATGTTTGCTAAGGCTATTGTTATCAGCCGTTGTTAGCACAACTGGCGTTGTAGTTCACATATACTACATGAAAAATGTGAATTACACCACAGCAGGTTCCTCCTACATCTATATCAAACAAAACCACGTGTACGACTGATTTAATGCAACAAAAAAATGGTCAGGATTGGAAATAAATGTAACATTACAGAAGCTACAACTGCTAAACCAACTGCTAACGCTGGGCTCGGAGGTTGCAGGATTGTCCGACTTTCCGAGTGGGAAATCCCACCTTGGGTGGCTGTTCTAGTTGAAACTTCCTAGAACTGGGAATTTCAGAATTTCGAGTTCAAATAGAACGCACCAAAAAAGTCCCTGTTATCCTGGAAGAACTTCATTTCCAGGCATTCCTTTCAGAGTCATGTGACTACGGTGCAAATCTTCATTTGAAACATGAATATTAAACTCAGTTGAAAAAAAAATAAGCCTTTTGGGGTATAAATAAAAAAAAAAAAAAATTATTTTCAAAGAAACATTTTATATAAAAAATGTCACTTTTCATGGATACTTTCAGTGTGAACAGTTTCATTGTGATAGGGCTAAAGGAATAAAATGAAGCCTATTGGGGTGTGTATTTGTCTGGTCAAATTAGCTCACATCTTGCTTCGGTGGAAATGAAATCTACTTACCAACCAGGATTTCTGAGGGCGTTTAGTATGTTGTTCTGGAAACTCATAGAAATGATCTGAGGTGAAAAAGTACAGTTAAAATTTGTTCCCCTTTTGGCTCCAAAATCAGATAGTTTGCCTAAAGGCTGCGAGAATAAACTGCTTCGGTTAGATGAAAGGGGTCGGTGGCATCTGTGTCATCGTTAAAGAAAGAATAAACATGCATGCCCAGTTTTTTAATGCTAATGGGGGATGAAGCGTTAAAAACCAAAAACAACGAGCCCACCCACGTCTCTCTCCATTGCCTTGAACAGGCTGTGTGCTGCATAATGCTGCGATTCGGTGGCCGAATTTCCCGCGCTGCCCTGCTGCGGATGCGACAGTGTTGATCCAGGAAGGAGACGGTCGCGGTAAATTCAAACACTGTAAGTGATAGTTATGGATTCTTCTGCCGTCAGCAAACGATCCAGATCAACTGAAAGACACTAAAAAGTAGAACTATGAAGAGAAAGACTTTATCAGCGTAGTAAACGACGTTATAGCTTCAGTTTGTGCTCCCATGTCGGCTCGGCTGGTGGCTGCAGTTACCCGCAGCACCAGTTCCAGCACTCGCAAGTCTCATTCTTTACTCCTGCCTCTAGATCCTTTAAGCTAGCTGTCATGACTTAGCTTGTTATTCATGCAATCTTTCATCAGTCTGAACCGTTAAAGCCCTACCACTGAACTTCTCCCCGTAACCGCGGCTAATCCCACATCCATCTTGCATCATGTCTCTTCTCTGAGCTTTCTGCAGCAGATATAATGTGACAGTTGATGGTCCTGTCACTATGCCTCCGATTGATCATGCGCCCTGGCTACTTGGTCACAGGGATGTCCCTTTGGCTGACTGGTAAATGCGCATGACTCTCACCCAGGAGTCTGTGGGTCCGAATTCCGCCCAGGCCCTCCGCTGTGTACCTTACCACAATAAGTTAGTCTTATTATGACTTTCATCTCACCTCTACAGTCGCTCTGTTTCTTTGCTGAATCAACCACTGTGTTCATGGGGGCCAGTGCATTGATGTCCAGTTGCTAGCATGTGATGGAAGGAAATGCTGCTGTAAAGTGATGCACCAAGATGGGGAAAAAACGTTGTGATGTTTGGATTTTTAGCCTTGGAACGAGCAGAATTAAAGGTTAGATATGGAATACAGACAGAACACCGATATCACACGTGTATCCTGATGGGATTAGTATCATATAGGGACCACATGTAATCTGTAATAATTACAGAGACTGTCTGTGATTTTAATCCTGTGCGAATCGGCCATGTCTGTGATTTGTGATGTAATAATTCCCCCGCAAATTACAGACTATAATTTGCTGAATACCAAGGTCCTCTGATAATGCTAATCCAATGTGAACTGGTATCTCTGTGATTTGGACAGAAATGACACGTGATAATGGTGGTATATGTTTCCTGGACACATTTAATTTCCTTTTTGGCAGAAAATGGAGGCTAAATCGTAGGTTTTCCCTCCAAATCACTATGTTTTTGATCATTTATAAAGCATTAACTTTGGAGATGGAGTGATCAAGGGGAATTTCACCAGTCTTATACACGCCTATATGAAAAATCCGTAATAAGCATTTTCCCGCAGCGAAAAATGTTTATTTTGGACAACATGCAGACATGGTGCAAGTTCTTAAAGCATTGGTAACAACTGTCTGCAAGTTATTTCAACACATTTGTCTCTGAATGATGATGCGCTGCTGATGGCAACGCAGCAGATGTTGCGCAATACGCAGCGCGCTGACATCATATCTGCTAGATGTCTGAATTTCAGTTAAATCTCAGACTTCAGTTGTCCTGCGCAACTGAAAAACGGACATGGGGGGGTAATTTATTTATTGTGGTCCCTAGGAAATACTAATCTCCTCAGAATAGGGCTTAAAGGGGAAGATCAGGATTTTTGACGTAGGGCCTCATTTACAAGTGAGCCAGAATGCTACTTATCACTGAAGACAGTTTCAACACATTTTATCCCATTTTTCTAGTTCCAGGAGGCTGCCAATGCTAATGCTACTGTGAGTCAATAGGAATCTGCTAGCCTGTCATTAAAACCAATCTTATCCACTTCACTGAACATCCGAGGCAAATCAGCAAGCCTATCTGTGTAAATGCCGTGTTAAACTAGTAAAACCAGCCTTGTATGACAAACTTTGCATTACATATTGAGGAACTAGTTTCTTGCCAGCTGCTGAACGATATACTTTGCTTCCGGGTGGTAGTGTTACTACCTTTGTCAGCGTATTCCGGTTCATAGAGACATGGTGACAGTTAGTTTGATGAAAAAAGTTTGAAATCGTCTTCAAAATCGGACATATCCTCATGCCTTTCACTAGTGGCCGTATTTTAGACTTTGTATTTGTGTAATCAAATTCCTTCATGCACGTAGCAGTAGATGACATCACTCCGCTGCCACATACAGGAAGTACAACTTTGTAAAGCAACAATCAAAATGCAACTAATTGCAAGGTTATTTTTATGTGTAACATTATTCTATCAACACGGCATTTACACAGATAGTTTTAAGTTATAAATAATTTGCCTCAGATGTTCTGTGGAGTGGTTAAGATTGTTGTTAATAACAGGCTAGCAGATTCCTATTGACTTCCACTAGCATTAGCTTCGCGACCTCGTGGAACTAGAATAACAGGATGACATATGTTGAAGCTGCCTCCAGTGATCACTCAAAAATGAGGTCCTATGTCAAAAATCCCGAACTTCCCCCTTTAAGTTGTAGTTGCAACAGCAGAAATCAACTCCACCTGCTGCGTCGCCAGGCTCGCTGCCAATACATCAGGTACCAGCAGCCTGCAGCATGTCCAACAAGTAATGCAGAGGAGTTTATAACTGACAGCTAGCACTAGCTACGTTAGCAAGTGAGCTAGCTTACCAATCCAGGAGAAAAGCCCCCATTTCTGTGTTTTGATGCTGTGGAAAATGTTTATGTGGGTCCACTTAGTGTAGTTTTCACCTAAATTTACTCCAGTTTTTGCTCCTCTCAGGAGCTCTGAAGCAGCTGGTGGACTTGCTGACTCCACCATTTTTTCCAGTACCAGTCTAGCTGTGCCGAACATACGATTGCCACAATAGAGATCGTATCTGGCAACCCTCAATGGCGGCCTGCATTTGCTTGTAGGTGTAAACATAACACCATTGTCAAACCCGTTTACATTTATTTTATAGTCATTTTCAGGCTAAATATAATTTTTCAAGGAAATGCTGTACTTTGGTAAAGGAAAAGGTAACAACAGTATTAACAGTCAAGCGCGAGCAAACGGGATAGCTCAGTTCCAGTTAAGCACTCTTCACAATAAACACTTCCGGGTGTTTCAAAATAAATCACTTTAAGTTTAAACAATAACTTCTCTGTACTTATGTAATAAAATCATGTTAAATCCAAACAATAATAAATAATGTAAACTGCATATTCCAACATACTCATGTAAACAATTCACAATATCCAAATAATTAATAATAATGATGTAAAATGTATTTCATGTCATACATATATGAGAATAATTCACAACAGTACTTTCATTCTGTGCCCCTCCAAACGCCTCGTGGAGGTATTATTTCTTTAAAAATTTAGCTTTGAATAAAAATGTTCCATATTCAACCTTTAACATTTTTTATTTCAAGAACTTTTTATTTAATTTTTTAAGAGGGATGGTAAAAAAAGGGATTAATACAGTACTTTTTATTAGAGGGAATATTATAATTTTTAATTATTATTAAAAACGCTTTTATTCATTACGAAGATTATTGGTTTTTTTTGAATTTGGGTGGTGGAGGGGGGGGGGAAAAGGGTTAGTATGTATATCATAATCAAATACACATATCAACAAAAAAAAAAAAAAATTTAACAGGAATATTGAGAAGTGTTTGTGGGGTTTTTGGGGGATGACAAAGGAAAAGAAGAAAAAAAAAAAAAAAATCCATCAAAAATAATTTCATTCAAAAAAAAAATAATTATTAATAAATAAAAAAATAAATTACAATGATAATAATAATAAATAAACTTTTTAAAATGCAGAAAAAAAAAAGAAATAAATAGGAAAAAAAAAAAAGATACTAACACAGGGAGGGGGGGGGGGGGGAAAGAGAAAATAAAGAAAAAGGAAAAAAAGCGAGGAGGGGGGGGGGGGGGAGAAAAGAGAAGGGAGAAATAAATAAAAAAAAAAGAAGAGAAGAAAAAGAGAAAAAGGGGAAAGGAGGGGAAAGAAGAATAAGAGATAACAAAACTAAAAAGAAGAACCAGAAAAAATATAAAAAAAAGTTAAAAGGAAAATAAGAGTAGGAGGAAGAAATAGGGAGGTATAAAAGGGCTGATCCAACAAAACTAAAAGAAAAGGAAAGGAAGGGGAAAAAAAATGGAATTTAAAAGATTTAAGGGATAAGAGAATTTAATAGATTAAAAAAGAAAAGGAAAGAAAAAAATGATATAACGACAAAAGAGAATGAAAAAAAAATAAGGGGAAAAAAATAGAAAAAAAGATAAGTAATGATAAAATAAAGAAGAAAAAAAAAGAAAATGGGAAAAAGAAGAAATGAAAAAAAGAGAAAAAAAAAAGAAAAATAAAAAAAAAATAAAATAAAAAGAAATAGAAAGAATAAAAACAAAATAAAAAATAATAATAATAATGTAATAAAATAAAAAAATGAAGAAAAAAAAAATGAGAAAAAAGAAAAGAAAAAAAGAAAAAAAAAAGAGTCATATAGAGAGAAAAATGAAGAAAGGAAAATAAAAGATCTTCCCCCACAGACAGACCCAGACGTTCTGCCGGGTCTGAGCTCTGCGTTGCCCCCTGGTGGAAACTGCTGTCTCTACACCCACAAAGGTTTTGGTTGTAAACACCCTCACAGCTGTTTGTTTTCACCTCTTTCCTGTCTCCAGCCTACATTGAGGACTTGGCTCGCAGCGTGGAGCAGAGCAGACGTTTGATCATCGTTCTAACTCCTGAATTTGTCGCCAAACGAGGGTGGAGCATCTTCCAGATAGAGACGCGCCTCCACTCCATGCTGGTCACCGGAGAGATAAAAGTGGGGATGATGAAATGCACCTGACTTACCAAGCAGATCTCTCCTGAGGAGCTGCTGCTTTACCGCTCTGCTCTGTCTCTGCGTTTCCAGGTGATCATGATAGAGTGTGCCGACCTGAGGAATGTCATCAACTACCAGGAGGTGGAAGCACTTAAACACACCATCAAGGTCTGCAGAGAATGTCTGTCTCCAGAGAAATGAAGCAAATAATAGTGACTGCAGCAGTTTAACACAGTCTCTGTTCTCTTCTCCTCTTTTCAAGGTTCTATCCATCATCAAGTGGAAGGGTCCGAAGAGCAACGAGCTGTCCTCGAAGTTTTGGAAACAGGTGGTCTATGAGATGCCTGCTAAACGCAGGGAGACGCTGTCCAGACGCCAGGTGTGCTGCTGCTCCACACCGTAAAATACACTCATGTTTCTGCTGTTGCATGCCAGGAAATAAGGTTTCAGTTCCTTATCGGTTCTCTTATAGATTCTCACTGATGTATGGAAAATCATATGAACGGTTTTGGTTGCAGTTACTCGTTTATTTAAAGTATGCAGCAACATTTTCTTTTCAACTCTAACTAAACAAAGTTGGATTAGGTTGAAAAATGACTCTTTAAAATGAACAATACAACAGCAACGATCAACTTTCAGACATTAACTGTATTTGTGCAGAAAAATTTGCATGTTTGCTGTTTCAGGAAGGATACAAAATGTTTTTGGACTTGAAGAGGTAGAATTAAATTAGTTGGATGTCCTCTTTCTTCTTTTGAACATGTTGAATTCATATTTTTACTGTTATTAATATGTGGATGTAAAACTGCCGTCTAATGCCACAAGAGGGCGCTCTAGGCTTCTGATAATTATATTCTGATATATAAATATATATGTATGTATATATACACAGTCGTCCTCAAAAATATTCATACCCTCCAATTAAAGAAGGAAAAATTATCAGCTGTCAGTGAAATAAGATTGGCAAAAGTAATAATAAATAAAAATTGTGTAAAAGTAATGACAATGATTTTGAATTGTGGTTGAACAGAAAAATTAAAAATAGACACACAAAAAATGAAACAAGTGATCAAGCATGATGGGGCTCCAAAGCTAAAATTTTGTTGAGCATCCCTTTGAGACAATCACTGCAATCAGGTGTTTTCTGTAGCGTCCAATCAGACGTCTGCACCTGTTGACAGACGTTGGTCCATGTTTATGGGAAAGGTGCTCTAATGTGTCTGGGACAGCTTGTTTGTTTTTAAATTCTTATTATTTCCAACCACATTTCAAAAGCAACAATTTTTTTCACTAAATTCTAATTTTGTAAATTTTTATTTATTATTTGTTTCTTTACTTTGTTGTTATTTCAATAATTGTGAATTTAGCCTTTTATTTAATTGGAGGGTTTGAATAATTTTGAGGACGACTGTATATATTCATAAAGTATCGCATTAACATTATTACAATCAGGAGTTTTACGTTACCTATATTTCAGACAGAAGACATGCTGAAGCAAAGCATCACTGCTGTTGCTTAGCAACGTGTGAACGATTTAACACTCCCGAAGACTAATTGCATGCTGTGTGGACAAATGTTGGATATTTACTTCCTTTGATGTGATCAATGTTCTGTACGTGTAACTAGCCTTTATATCGTCCTTTTTCATGAAATACAACCAAATTTTGGAACGCGTTTACCGCGACGCCATGTTGGAAATGTTCTGAGCCAAAATACGGAGCGCATGACATCATCACACAGTGGCGTCGGACGTAATCCATACAGTCTTAAATAAGGAAAGTGTTACACATTTTATTTGTTGTTTATCAGAGGTTGAGCTTATCATTGTTAAGATATTTTGAGAATCTGGTCAAAAATAACGGTTTAGATGGTGGTGCTGCACACAGAGAAGCAATCACAGTATCCAGTTGTTCGGAAAAACAGATTTTAATAGCACATTTGAGTGAATTATTAGAGAATTATAGTCTTTTGTAATTATTTACAGGGATAAACACACTGTATGTCCTGAAAAGAACAGAACGCTTCAGAGATCTCTTCTTCCCTGCAGTGCGTACTTTCAGCGCAGACAGATGCCCTTTGAAATCTCTCCTAAACATACATTATGTATTAAAACCTGAGTGGCTGTGAACAAGTGGTGTGCATGTTTTGCATGCGTTGACACCTCAGGTGGTGTATGCCCTGATTAGCAGATAAATGTTCCCCTGCTGCTCGGCCCTGGAGAACGAGCTGCATATTCCAGCTGGAACAGAGCGACGACGGAGCAGCTGACGAGGAAGAGCTTCACGGCCAGTCTTCGTCAGAAACGGTCACTCCTGGAGCTTCGGCGAATAACTCAGAGTTTGGTTGGATTTAGGTGGGCGGAGACTGATCTCTGTGAAAGCTTGGTAAAGTAAAGCAGTGAAAGGCCAGAGATCTCTGCTCTGATGATCCGTTTGACTCCTCAACCTTCACGTTTTCCAGGAAATATCATGAACCGTCAGTCATGTGAAACTCGCTTTACCTCCGCTTGTTCGTTTACAAAAAGAAAAAGAAGCCAAATGCATAAAAACAGCAAAGCGAATTTAAACCAAAACTCTGACTTCTGTGTAAGTTTTAATCCAGGAGAGTCTGACAGTTGGACCATCTGGTAAATGTGGAAATGACATTAAAAAAACATCACCTGCATCTTTCATACACATATAGGCTACATACACTTACGCAGTCGTCCTCAAAATTATTCAATTTAAAAGTTGCAATTTACATGTTGTATAGACAAATAATATGTGAATCAATATATTTCAAACATTTCATTGTTTGGATGTTGCTGATTAGGACTTTCAGCTTAAGAAAACCTCAAATTCAAAAACTCAAAAATTAGAATATTGCATGAAATCAACTATAAAAGGATTTTAAAAGCAAAAAAGTAAGACCTCCTAAAATACAATCTTGCATCTGTACTTAATACTTGGTTTGGGCCCTTTTGCATGATTTCTGCCTTAACCCAGCGTGGCATGGATGCTACCAGCTTGTGGCATTTGAGGTTGCATTTCTTATGAAAGATATACAACATTTAGAGGGCAGGAGATAACTACTAGACATGTCCAATATTATCAGGCGAAATCAGTAGTAAGATGTTATACTGGAAAACATCACTATTGGTTTTTACTCTTGTATATACTCAACAAAAGCATGTCCATGCATCACAATTGCGCAAATATCTTACTCAGCGTAAGCATATTGTTGTTAATGCTTGTAAATGATGATAAAAATCATAAATAATAAGAAGAAACATGTTTTGGGGTTTGTTCCACCACACAGACAGCACAGCCAGATGTCCAAAATGAACTTCTCTCACTGAGATGAGGCTTTTGGGGGGATTTTTGCTCTCGGAGCAGAATATAGTTGTCACACGTCTACAGTGCCCTCTTGTGGCATTAGAGGGTAATGTTTATTCCTTGGTTTACGTCAATAAAGCTGCTTTCAGACTTGCACTGTGGAACATGAGCGGTAAAGTCCATCCACTCTTTAATCGGACTCTTCTTTTCAAACATGCCACTTCCTCCCACTTATTGCATCCCTGGCGCTTTCAGACATCAGGAAATGTTGCAGATAAGTCAGTGCAGCCCCACTCTCCTTTCAACTCTGTCCGGAACATTTTCTTGTGCGTTCAGCCAAAACGACGCGCCGCAACATTTTCGTTCCTATGACATGGTGACCAGCTGGTACATGTCCGCTACATCTCTGAGGTAAAAGACCGGAACGCATGTCTGAATGCAAACGTTATAAAGGACAGAGTCCGCACTTCTACCGCTTTCCAGCACAAGTCTTTGAGGGGTTTAAGTAAGAATTACCATTTAAAAATATGTGAAGCGGCAGGACCAATGGAAATATGAAATGTGACTTATTGTCCAGAAAATATAGTAGACATCTTACGCTTCAGCTACTTTTCATCTCACTCAAAAAGTCAAAATATTAGAGATTCAACCCCACAGTTGTCTGCATAGATTGTATCGGTTGATATCAGATATCAGAAATAAAGAGTTGGACAACATCGGTAAATTGGGTATCAGGTAAAACGGCTCATATGGAACATTCCTGCTAGATACACCTTCAGTTTGCAGTTCAGATGGTCACTTTCTCTTATAATAATATGCAATACTGTATTTTTCATTTCCACATCCTGGGATTAAAGGTTTGGTCATTTTGTGGATTCATTCTCATTTTGAAGTTGCATGTTTTTATGATAAATTCTGCTTTGGCTCTTTGGTAGATGATACTTAGCTGATGATTGCAGCATTTCTATGAAATTCTCATGAGCGTGCTTCTCTGTTAACAGGTCATGGACTCCGGTGAGCAGGGCCTCTTCGGTGACTTACAGACTACAGTCTCTACAATTGCCATGACAACCACCTCTGCCTCACTAGCGCCCCCCAACGAGAGTCGTCACGGACATCATCAGGTGGGTTTATAGAGGATCTTTACTTCAGACTGATGTTATTATTCACACGTTTGTCATCACTGAAACAGAGAGCTGAGTCGTAACTGAGGCCCAAACTCAGGTTCAAGGTTCAGATGGTGGACCAGATGTAGTTTATATTTCATTCAGACTGTAACAAACACAGCTGTCTACTACCTGCATACTACTTTACTGTAGTACTATTAAGAGTTTTTATATTACTCGTGTTTGAAGACGGCCTGGATGAAACTGGCCACAGGCCCGAACTGTGCCTTACATTTACTCTGGATGGAGAATCTATAGTTCCTTTCCATCCATCCAGCCATCCGTCCATCTATTCATCCATCCATATGTCTCTGTCCATCCATCCATCCATTCATCCATCCGTCCAAATGTCTCTGTCCATCCATCCATCCATCCATCCGTCCATCCATCCATCCATCCATCCATCCATCCATCCATCCATCCATCCATCCATCCATCCGTCCGTCCAGCCGTCCATCCATCCATCTGTCAATCAATCTATCCATCATCCATCCATCCAGCCCTCCGTCCGTCCATTCATCCATCTGTCCAAATGTCTCTGTTCATCCATCCATCCATCCATCTATCCATCCATCTATCCATTCATCCATCTACCATCCAGCCATCCGTTCGTCAATTCATCCATCCATCCAAATGTCTCTGTTCATCCATCTATCCGTCCATCCATTCATCCATTCATCCATCCAGCCATCCGTCCGTCCATTCATCCATCCGTCCAAATGTCTCTGTCCATCCATCCATCCGCCCCCCTCCGTCCATCCATCCATCCATCATTTGTCTATTCATCCATTCATCTTTCTTTCCATCCGTCCATCTGTCCATCCATCCAGCCGTCCGTCCGTCCACCCATCCATTCATCCATCTGTCTGTCTATTAATCCATCCATCGTTCGTCCGTCCATCCATCCGTCCATCTGTCCATCCATCCATCCATCCATCCATCCGTCAATCCATCCATGTCAATCTATCCATCATCCATCCATCGTCCGTCTGTCTGTCCATCCATCCATCCATCCATCCGTCTGTCTGTCTTTCCATCCATCCATCCATCCATCCATCAGTCAATCCATCCATCAGTCAATCAATCCATCCATCTGTCAATCAATCCATCCATCCATCCATCGTTCGTCCGTCCATCCATCTGTCCATCTGTCCATCCATCCATCCATCCATCCATCCATCCATCAGTCAATCCATCCATCAGTCAATCAATCCATCCATCTGTCAATCAATCCATCCATCCATCCATCTGCCTATTCATCCATACATCTTTCTTTACATCTGTCCATCCATCCATCATCCAGCCATCCGTCCGTTCATCCATCCATACTTCCATCTGTCTATCCATCCATCCGTCTATCTGTCCATCTATCCATCCATCCATTCATTGATCCATCCATCCGTCTGTCCATCCATTCATTGATCCATCCATCCGTCCGTCCATTCGTCCATCCATCTGTCCATCCATCCAGCCAGCCATCCATCCATCCATCTATCCATTCGTCCATCCATCTTTCCATTCATCCATCATCTGTCTGTCCATCCATCCATCTGTCCATCAATTTGTATATCAATCTGTCCATCCATCTATTCATCCATCCATCCGTCTATGCATCCATCCATCTATCCATCCATCCATCTGTCTGTCCATTCGTCCATCCGTCCGTCCGTCCGTCCGTCCATCTGTCTGTCTATTCATCCATCCATCCATCCATCCATCCTTCCATCCTTCCATCTATATGATGGATTGATTTTTATGCTTTCATGTGTAGATTTTATGTTTCTGTTGTATGAATGACTGTTTTTATCAGGAAACGTGTTCAGTATAAACATGTTTTTATACGTTTGGGTCAGATTGAGCTCAACGTGGCCGTGAACTGGAATAAGTTTGCAGCTCTGGTTCAAACCGTGAATCCCTGCTCATCATAACCTGGTGTGGTTAAAACTGCAGGGAATGCTGGGAATGCTCTACACACCTGGATCTGTCAGCCATGCTTTATTTGGAAGTCTTTCTAAAGAGACAGAGACTGAAAGATGTCCTCTAACTCTGCCGGTTAAAACTTTCCAGTGTTTTATCGGGGTTTGACTGTTATTTTCTCAGTTCAGGTTCACGCTGAAAAAGAAGTCAAGCATCATGAATATTTTACACTTTTTCCCGTCTGGTTTTCAGAGTTCATCCAGAAGCTAAAGGAAGTTCAAAACCATCTCTTCAGGGCATCAGCATGGAGAAGTCATGTTTAAAGAAACAAAGTTGAGGGTTTTTGTGTTTTCGCCTCCTCAGGTTGCCTTGGCAACGGAGATCCCCGACTACAACCAGATGACCTTGCCACTGGGAGGGGGCCACACCGCTACAGCGGCCCAGATGCGGCACTTCTGCCGCAGCTATGAGTTCCAGCTCCCCCCGCAGCCCTCCTCCATGTCGCCCCCCCTCCCACCCCCCTCCACCGTGCAGTTCTCCACTCTGGGCCCCGGGGGGCGCCACGTGTACTGCAACATCCCCATGACGCTGCTGAACGGACAGGTGGGGCTCTGCAGCCTGCGACGAGCCGGTCTCGGACGTCCGTCTGAGCGCGTTCCTCTCTGGCATTTTCCTGTCTGATGTTGCATGTCCTCACAGTCTGAAGCAAATACAAATTAAAGCCCTCTTTTCTCCCCCAGGGGTTCAAAGCAGTTCAATGGGGAACAAGAGGTCTGTTCAGATAAACCAGACTATAGAGAGAAAATAGTATCTGCATATAATCCAGCCTGAAATATTTATTCTAACAGACTGGGAGCTTATTGTTGTCATTAGCTGGGTTTCCGTTACACTTTTTCCCAAAATAAAAGCGATATTTCTTCAGTTTAAAAAAAAATACAACTGCGATATTCATTGAATGGTGTAAGCTGTAATTCTGGTAAAAATCCTCCTCATCAGGAGATGAAAGCAGCAGATGATGATTCAGAGGTAAAGTCCGTATGTACGGAGCCTCTGATCACATCGGCAGGGAAAAACACTCGTGGCGACTTCCAGGACAGACGCTCGAAACGTAACATGAAAAAAAAACCCTCAGGATCAACTTCTGGAGTGTGGATGTCATTTCTGGATCTTTATTCCAGTTCCTGACTGATGTGGTGATGCAGCTGCTGATACGAAGGCGCAGTCATATGATGCTATCTGTGGTCAAGTTTCATTAAATCCTGGTGATTTATAATTAACATGTGGGAACGAGATAGCCGAGTCGTGGTGTTACAAATGTGTGCAAACGACATGAACGGCTCGTGGCCAGTCGTTAATACATGAAGAACTTAAACCATCTTCATGTTGTCCTAAATGAACTCAGCTTGCTGAGTTACGGTGATTTGGGGATTTTTCATATTCTCCTATATGTGATTGATAAACTTCTCCATCACTCCAACTTCACAGTTGATGCTTGTAAATGATCATATTAATTATAATCAAGAGGGAATAACTGGATTTTACCCCCTACGTCACGCCTGACGGCTGTAAATGCGAAAAAGTGTTTCCATGAGCAGCAAAAAACTGCTTTATCAGAACGTCTGAAAAGCAGCTTCATGAAAGCTTAAAAACATTTGAAGATGTTTGAGTTTTTTCAAAATGTAGGTGTTTCCATTAGTGGTTTTTAATTGCGATATTTAGGTTTTGCGAAATTCCAGGTGTAATGGAAACGCAGCTATTGATAAGAGCTGACGCTCGCTATGGGCATGCAGTAGTGATGCTTTCTGTAGAGTAAAGTTTCTGCTGTAGATTAAAGCAACCCTTACCGATGCTGCATTGTTACACTATCTTTTAATAGGGTAACATGCTATGAATGACGTAATGGAACTGTGAAATACAAGACAGACCCACCATTAATCAAAATAAAATATCATTCCAATCTCTAAATTTTCAATGAAAACTCCAACCAATCCTTGGGCCAAGGATTGGCCGAGGGACCTGCCTGTCAGACCTTTGCTTCTGCATTACACTAGGGACACACTGCATGCAGAAGCGCACCGATTTTCTCGTTGACACCGCCGACGTTTGTCATCTCCTCTTCTGCTTTCATACTATTTACAAGCAGAAAGCGACATTTCTGTGTGTGAATCCTTCCGCTTGCATTTTCAATAAAGATGAAGATATGATTGACAAACAATTCAATCTATTAAAAAGAGATCAGGTTTTAAAACTTATTGTGTGTTTTACTTTGAAAAGGGTTTTATTTTGATTGTCTCGTGTTCCTGCGTATTTTCCTGCCTGGCTTGACAAATTCGGCCGCGGCTTGCGCAGAAAACAGAACAGAAGCCGAAATGATCGCTCCTCGGCGCGCGAAGATTTTGGCGCTGCTGCGCGGCGCTCCTCCACGCACCTGATATAGTCGACACCGTCTGTTAACATGGGCACCGAAATGACACTGCTGCGCTTCAGCGCGCATTGCGGCCATTGTGTCCCTAGGGTTAGGAGGCAGAGGAAATGGGGGGGTGGGTCTTCGGAATGAGGCGGGACTGTTGATACTCAAATAATTTTGCTGTGCTTTCTGAAATGCAAGATCGGTAAAGGTTGCTTTAAAGGCATATGCCCCCCCTGGGTGAAATTTAGCCTCCCCCCGCAGTCCCCTGAGTTTGACAAGTTGGCAGAAGCGTTTTCTAACCGATCCAGTCTTTCTCTGAATCTGGCAGCACTGACGTTAGCTTAGCGTAGCATAGTTAGCTTAGCGTAGCATAGTTGCTGTAATCTGGTGGTTCCAACTAGCACCACTCGGTGAAAGTGAACGAATTAACTCGAGATTTTTTCCAATTACTGTTCATAAGCCGCACATTCTGATTGAGTACAAAAGAAAAGACCATTTCACATCAAAGGACTGACTAGGCAGCGTTCAATGGGAGAACCACATGCTGCAGAAGTACAGGCCAATCACAGGTGAAGCACTGTGGAGAGTAGCAAAGGCAGCACGCAGCATCCCCAAATTACGTAAACAGGGTTTACGTAAACGCTGCCTTTGCTACTATCCGCGGTTCTTCACCTGTGATTGGCCTGTACTTCTGCAGCATGTGGTTCTCCTATTGGATGCCTCGTTGTCAGCCCTTTATGTGAATTCAGCTTCTTGTTTGTACTCGATCAGAATGTGCAGGTCACGAAACCTTACTGGAAAAAAATTTGAGTTAATTAGTTCACTTTCTCCGAGTGGTGCTAGTTGGAACCACCAGATTACAGCAACTATGCTATGCTAAGCTAACTATGCTACGCTAAGCTAACGTCAGTGCTGCCAGATTCAGAGAATGACTGGGTCGGCCAGAAAACGCTTCTGCCCACTTGTCCAACTCAGGGGACTGCGGGGGGAAGCCCAGTTTCACCCAGGGGTGGCATATGCCTTTAAGGCTAGCAGGTCCAGTTTTGGGGGGGTTGTTGCTGATCCTCGTGTCGCTGTGTGTTTCCCAGGTGCCTCAGAGCAGTACGCTCGGGAAGAAGCCAGACCTCCACCTGAACAGCACCTTCGTACCGCTCACCAGCAGAGAACTAAGTTCTGACATCTGGTAGACGGACTGCCCCGCTGGTCCTGGACCAGTTACAGACAGCTTTGGGTGGGAGGCTTGTTCAACTGGTTTTCATGAGGGGAGGGGGGGGGTTGGACTTTGTACAGACTTGGTGTTGGACTAGTTTTCAAAGAGGACTGCAGGCGGACTTGTGGGCCAGCTCGAGTCCTGAACAGAGACGTTGCTCCGCTCCTGTCGGACATACCGGACTTCATACAGACAATTTAACGACACGAGGACAGTCACTCTCTGCTGCGGACACTTCCACCACAGGTGTCATGGTTATACTGGTGAGAAAGTCCCTAACTGGTCATGGAGAGTGCGTAAACAGGTGCATGGGTTTCAGAACTGGAGGAAGGATGAAAAGCTGACGGACAACCGGACGACGAGACACCAGGGCTCATCTGTTTGTCCAGCAAGTTGCACCTCTGAGCACAAAAGGAGCCTCTGTGACGAGAACCAGCGGGTTCTCCAGCTGTTAAACTACAAGGACCATCAACCTGCTGATAGACTAAACTTTACATCATCTCAGAGCCAGTTGGGCCACCTTAAAAACCACCAGTCAGCCACACGGATTCACAGCTAGCAACCAGATTCCAGACGTTTTTCAGCCAAATGAAGCAGAAAGTAATCCTAACGTCAACACCAGAGAAGCTGGAGACCAGTTTAACCTCCCAGCTGACCGAAAGGCTTCCTCAACTCTACACCGAGCTCAAGTAGTGAACTGGCCAAGAGATCAACTTTTACAGTACCACCAAGCTACAAGCGTAAAGGACTTGCTTTTTCTATGTGCATGAACACCATTTAGATGGAAAAGAAAACATAATCAAATGAACATAGAGACAAAGAGAAAAAGTCGCAGCTTCTTTTAACCTGACGAATATCTGTTTCTACGCCGTTTGTTTTCTGTCCGGCCATGATGTGACAAACTGAAAAAGGGAAAAAAGGAGGCGTCCCTCCGAAAATATCCTAATTATTTATTTTGCCATGTTTTATTTAAAAGTTTTAGAGAGTCAGTGAGAGATTTTGTTCTTAATGTCGCTTTGTTCCAATAATCTCTGTACAGCTTTCATTACTTATGTATAAACCTGAACATGAGCGTTTCTGTTAACCCCGAATTACGTCCACGAGCTTCTTCTGCTTCTGTTCTGTTCGTCTCTTCATGGATGGGTGGATGGAAAACCCTGCTAACAGACTGACGTTTTCAACCTGATCGCCACCAGTCAGCCAAACGGGGAGGGGGGGGGGGGGGGGGGGGGGGTTACTCTGAACTGAATCAGACCACATTCTTCTTTGTGAGCTTTAAAAGAAATAGAATACCATAATATTTAAGCAAAGTGGATAATGTTTTGAATTTACACAAAGGTACTGTCATTGTCTTATTAGAACCAATGAATTCTGGGTATTTGAGATTGTTTGATACAATAATTAACTATATGAGTTGTTATATTCGATGGCAATATACAGTATAGTGGTTGTCTTTTCATTTCTGCTCATTTCTTTGACTATTCTTTGGATATATTGGTTGAAATAATTTAACTGAGAGCAAATAAAAATGGCATTAGTTGTTTTATAGATTTTGGATGCCTCTTGTTTGAAGCAGTTTCCGCTTTCTACTATTGAAACTTGTTGCTTGACTTTATTTCCTGCAACTGTCATTTTCTTTGTCTCCTTCACACAGCTTGCTCTTTGCCACCACATCCTCTACACCACTGCCTCTCAGATCAATAATTTATTTACAAAAAAGGGAAAACAACAGCCTACATTTTTCAATTAAATTCAGGTTTTTATTTGGACTGTCAAAACTAACATGTCAATGCAAAGAGATCAATCTGTGAAATTAGCAAATTAATACTTAAATGCATAAACATCAATATTATTACTAATGCAATATTGAAAATCTAAATTGAGCGTTATTTCAAGCAAAAGGGGAAAAAAAAAGGGAAATCGAATTCACCAAGAAAACACTGTTACTCTCTTGAACTAAAGAAAAGGCTAAATTCAAAAAGTAATTCAAATAACAAGGAACTAAACTAATAATAAATAAAAATTTATGAAATTATAATTAACTCATTGACTGCCAGACGTTTTCAGAGCAGAGCGCTCCATATTGTCCAGGTTTTTAACCATTTTCACTGATTTTTGGAGAGCCACAGAACATTGTGTGCTATACTTATACAAACACCAAATCTACCACATGAGAGCTTAGACTCTGTTCTTTCATCAGAAAAAAAACATTTCTTTCTAGCTTTTTTCATTCTTTAGTAATCTGCAGTAGAACATGGGGTAGTTGCAGCAAAAATGCTGCTTTTCACCAAAAAGCTGAGAAAACAAGCTTTTTATGCAGCAATGCGCTCTAAGTGGAAAAGTGACTTAGATGTCAATATTTTTTACTTAAGTGACGCTTCCAGCATCTGAACAGCTGTTTACTTCTATGAAACAAATACAACACTGAGAAAAGAGCTTTGGTGGCAAAATACTTATTCACTAGCTTTATAAGCCACAAGTTTGTTTCACAGTTTGTTTAAAAGAAACGTCTGACTTTCCATCCCTGCCTTGTTCCTTCTATCCATCAGCATCATAAGGAAACACCCGCAAACACCGAATCTACCACATGAGAGCTTAGACTCTGTTCTTTCATCAGAAAAAAAACATTTGTTTCTAGCTTTTTCCTTTCTGTAGTAATCTGCAGTAGAACATGGGGTAGTTGCAGCAAAAATGCTGCTTTTCACCAAAAAGCTGAGAAAACAAGCTTTTTACGCAGCAATGCACTTTAAGTGGAAAAGTGACTTTGATGCCAATATTTTTTACGTTATTGATGCGTCCAACATCTCAACAGCTGTTTACTTCTGTGAAACAGAGTGTCCTGCAGCTCCCCCATTAAAACCTGCAATTAACGCTAATAGACATAATGGCAGCCAGTTAAGTGAAATAAAACATTGCTTTTGAATTGTGGTTGAAAATATATTTTTTTGAATCTCACACGGAAGATTCTTTCCCATGATCAGTGGGCCAACATAACTGTCAAGAGGTGTAGAAATCTTTTGATAACTAAATTTTTTTTTTCTCTTCAATTAGAGGGTGTGAATAATTTTGAGAACGACTATATTTTTGAGAAAGTTATTAGCTATCAGCGATTTCAAAGCTGTTTTTGAAATCTTAAAAAAGCTACGTCACAGCTAGGGGTAGGAATCACTAGGTACCTCACAGTACGACACTATCACGATATTTTGCCTAAGATAGCGAAAACGATTTCGGGGGCACCTGCAGAGATTGTTTTTAGCAGTGGCCAAATAAAATAGCAGGGTGGCCAAAGGTTATTAAAGGAAAACTTTTGTTTCTTTCAACCTGGACCAGAGGAACTTCAATCAATCAATCAATCTTTATTTATGAAGCGCTTTTCCAGCAGGTTACGCGACTCAAAGCGCTTTACAGTTTAAAAACATTCCCACCGCTGCCCCCCCCCCCCCCCCCCCCCCCAAAAAAAAAAAAATTGAAAATCCCCAACTCAAGTACATCGATCTTCCTGAGGCTGAGTACAGATGGAAAAAGTGAGGGAACCCCATCAGAGGAGCCGTCTGCACCGGGGCGGCATAGCAACCGTAACCGCAGCGGCCCAGGTGCCCAGGGGAGGTGTGATGGAAGACCAACCCCCACCAAGGCACCAGTGATACTGCATCCAGTCGGCCAACGCCACCCCGGACAGACGGCCCCCACGAGGAAAGCACCGGAGAGACCAAAGGACCCATGAACAATAAAAGTAATAATGATAAAAGTAATAAGAATGTATGAAATACATTAAAACATTGAATAGAAACATCTAAAAATGCCCAAACAGTAATAAAAAGCTATTTAAAAACAACCTGTACAAAATATTAAGATAGCCAATTACAACTTAAACAGTAAAAATCAGCTGAAAGCCAAGCTACTTATGCATTTACTCACCATTTATGCGTCACTCTGACTGCTTTGGACGCTTCTGTATTCAGACTAGTTGCAGATCCATGTATATCCATATAATGGACCTGAAGGGGCAGAATGAATGAGCCTATATATATATATATATATGGCATTATCTGCAGCACAACTCCTTTAGTAGAATGAATGAACAAACGAATACTATTGTCCTGCGGTTTTGGGGGCTGTTCTCCACACGTCTACGGTACCAGCTGCACACCCACAATGGTATTGATAAAAGAACCACAGGTAAATCACAAGCTCGACTTCCTCAATTGTTGTTCAGTGTGTGTGCGTTGCAAACAAATGATTTCACCAAACTTCACTATGACGACCTCACTCACACTGAAAAGTGTGGTGTGTGGTGCTAAATAGGTGCTGATGTGAAAGGGGCATTAGAAACTGGTTGGGGCAGTTCTGAGTCGCACCTTCCTGGATGAATTTGCATAAGAAAGGCCGAGTTAATTATGCGTGACAGACCTGCGGGGGTCTACGGCAAAAGAGAAATGGCAGAAAATGGGAAGTCTAGTGTAATATTTTTTATCTGTTTTATTTCTATTAACTTATAAAGATTTAGACATCCAATCTTGCACCGTGTTAATAGTACATAAAAGTTTATATAAATGAAAAAATATTATTTTTGCTGGGGTGGCCAGCCTTTTGTTCAAGGGGGGCCATGGCCACCTGTGGCCACCCCTTGGGGGCACCATTGGATGATTCTGCAATAATTGATAATTGATAATATCCAAGTTTATTGACCAAACTGAAATGAATTCAAAAATATTATCAAACAATTTCACATAAATGACAAAAATTCATGTGAAATAAGTAAAACAGTAAAACAAAGTGCACAGTGACTCTTCTCAAAGGTGTTTATAAAAAACATACACACCTCATGAAAACATGAGAAACATTTTCAGTCAGTCAATATAATCTCAGACAACTGGGCACTCTATGAAAACCTGGACACACATATTTTAATTTTTAAAATAAAAGTTAAATTTAAAAGTTAAAAAGTTAAACCAACTGTTTTTTATGGACATTAAAGGCGCTAGAGAAGATGTTTTTGGCATTTCTGAAAGCAGAGACTGTTAGCAATGGTTTGTAGTAATGCGCGTCGACTTTGGCTATCTGCAGCGCAGCTCGGCTGGAAGTGAGGGGTTGTGGTCCTGAAGTGTTGCACGCTGGTTAGAAACTTTGTCCGACTTCAGACTGCGCCTGCACTGCACCGGAAAACGTGACCACGTGATCATCAAACATGGCCGAGCCGCCCGACTGCAGTCGGATCGTGCAGTTACACCTCAGCAACTGCAGCTTCTGGACCTGCCTCCATGACGACAGGACCTGGTCCTGATTGGTTTCACCTCTCACTGACGCAAGCTCCGACTTTTGGACGGGACTGCCCCCCCCCAGTAATAAATCCATTTAGATATTTTAAACAGGCTACAAAATGATATCAAACAGCCTTGGTGTTTAATCAGATAGGCTGATGTTCTCAGAACCTGGACCGGCTGATATCTGACTGCTGCAATAAAGTAACACAAACGTGTTTTCGCAACAGTACTCAGATAAATATGAACTAGAAGTTATACCAAAACCTTCACAAATCTTCTTCATAATTTGCATTTATTGAACTTATTGGTGTGTATACACCTTTCCACATGCTCCCTTTGCACACCAAACCCTTAATAATAATAAAAATAATAATAATTATATTTTTTTTTCTACCCCCATCTAAAAAAAAAAAAAAGAAAAGAAAAATTTTCTGTTACTTTATTTGTTTTAAATTCATTCATCAAGGCAAAGCATTTAAGTTTTGGATATTTGAGCTTGGACATTTACCAGATTACTGTCCTCTATGTTGCACCTTAACAGGCAAATAACATTGTCTACTGCAGTACAAGTTCATGTAATCGGCGTCAACAACATGCTGTCTCAATACTCTGATATTAGACTTGATCAGATCTGCACAGCGTTCAGTAACTTTGAGCTAAATAAAGGCAAATGCCGCGACATCCTCCATCCTTGCAGTCTTCACGTAGGCGAACTTGTCCGGGTGAGATGCGCTGCTTCTGTGCTCCACCCCCGACGACTCACGCAGCTCTCGTCTGACCATGACGTCAGACGGTAGACAGACGCAGTCAATCAAGTGTATCTATCTGCGGCTTGCAACCCAGTGGGTGTGTCCTATAGTGGACGTGTCCTATAGTGGGCGTGTCGCATTGTGGGTGGGTCTGGTTAGGTTTAGGGGAAGGGTCAGGGGTAGGGCTAAATTTTACCGTCCTCTCATTGGCCTGGTGGGCGTGTCATCGAGTGACGTCACACTACGACACGCCCACTCTACGACACGCCCCTGTCTTGCGAGCCGCAGATAGACCCTTCTCCAGTCAATCCGAATGAGCCTAATGTCATAGAGGAAATGCTTCCCCCTCCTTCTTTTTCTTCTTCTTCTTCTGAATTGACACACTGAACGCCATTTTGGCATAATGCTGCCCCCCACTGTTTGAAGACCTATCTGCATTTAAGGGGTGTCCCATTTCTAAGTCACAAAATAACCCTTAACACTTGGTTTTGAGGGTTTACCTTGAACTGGAGTTGGAATTGGACCCAAGTATCTTTATCGGGCAGCAGATGATACTTGGCCTGTGGCATTGGGACCATATTGGAAGTGAAAGAGTGGGATTGGGACAGTCCTCCTGTCTACTGTGGAAGTGAGTTCCACAGAAAAGTTTAATTCTTGTACCATTTGGTGTCGCCCCCCCCCCCCCCCCCCCTAGTCCTCCACTCCTCCACAGTCACACTTCATCTGGATCAAGCTTCAGTAAACAGTAGACGGATCCCCTGAAAGAACAGCCCGACTCTGCACTGATTGTTCGTTCGTCCAAATCAATCTGCAGCTACATACTTGTAATAATTGCCAAGTCAGAGCAACACACAAGAAAAATGTGTCAAAAAACATTTTCACACCCTGCAATCTGTAGATAAGCATCCACGACACAACTGAAAGTGAAACAAGCTGCAGTCGTAGCTGCTTGTGATCTGTTACAGCAGCAGTCAGCTTCGTTAAGACCAAACGCCTCCTGCAACCTCAAACCGCTCATGTTCACATATAGACTAACGATGTTCACCATGCTCGTGTGTGTGTGAGAGAGAGAATCTGCACGCTGTGTTTGCAGGAGCAGCAGAACTGGAAATAGCTTCTGGATGTCTAACTGGAAACGATGTGTAAGATACAGAAATGTAGGTGTGTGTGACAGTGTCAAAGGGATCAAAGCAGATCTGTTGCGTTAGTGTTTATGTCCTTGCATGCATGCATTAAAGGTGTCATAACCTAGTGTTTCACATACACAATCCTTTTTAAATTATCTTCAAATGCATTTTTAATTTTAGTTGGGTGGATGAAAATTTAATGAGCTCATTTTAACCTCTTTTTTATCCCCAACTTTTGTTTGTCGAGAATACGCACGCGCGTTAGAGTGTCTGTAAGCGCATTCACGAGGCAAGAGTCAAAAGCCAAAACAAAGTTTTATCAGGACAGAGCAGGTGAAGGAAATGATGTCCCAACAGAGAAAAACGTGATAAAAACGTAACAGTACGGCTGATAGAGAGGACCCGCGGAGTAAAAGGGCTGGACCAAATGTCATGTGACTGGCAGAGACGATAGTTGCCAGCCTGTAATAATCTGTCCAGTGAAATCATGCTCAGCTAGTCAGCACACGCACGTTTAGTGCTCGCTGTTAAAGTTATGTCATGTAAACATCTATGAAACTTTAAAAACTTTATAAACTTTATAATCTACACTGGTGTAGATTACAGCTGATATTGTGATGCTGTGGTAGAAATAATCCTGGTGTGACTGGTACTACCCTGTTTGACCAGAGTATTTAAACAGAAGACGTCACAGACAGAATAACTGCATCCATCTGTAACTACAGCAAAATGTTTCTCATGTTTAATAAAATCTCATCTACTTTCATTTATATCAACACAATACTGATTTTACACCTGAGTGTACAGACTTCATGTTGCTGAGTAGCCTAGGCCTATACAGTCCTGATGCACAAGTGATAACTGGAGGTGTGATGTCATGTTATGTGATGTATTATCATGTAAATCAGACATAAATCATGTCAGAGTGATTTGTGTAAAATAAGACAATGTTTGTCCTTCTTTCTACCAGGATCATAGCTCTGCATTGCCTGGTTGTCTGACTTCTCTGAAGGCCATAATCCACCAGTTCATGTGAAGAGTGTAAAGGATGGAGTGAGAAAGACAGAAAAAAATACCAAGGCCAGCTGGGAAAAGATGAAGACTTAAAAGTGTCTTTTGGAGGATCTGAGGGAGAAGAAACTCATAAATGAAGAACTTAAGAGAGGAGTTAGATGTGATATTTGCATCTGATTACAAACACACCTGATATGTTAGTGTGTGTGTGTGTAATACAATGTTTATATTATAGATATGTGTGTGTAGAAACTCATTTTACGACGCTACACCATGGAGCGCCACAGGAAGTTATTCCTGCCAGTGGCCATCTAACTGTACAGTTCATCTCTCTGATAATTATTTCATTATTTACTTCATTTGGGATCCTTATGTGCAATAATAATAAGTATTGAGGAGCACTGTTGTACAAACTGAGATTTTGTCTCATTTTTATTATTATATATTGGTATTCTTAATGTTATTTCTTGTATAATGGTAATATAGGAAGGGTTGCAATTTTATTTTTTTCTATTTGAGTTTATTTTTACTTTTTCACTTCATTTAAAAAATTTGAACTAGTCTTACACTTTCTACGTCTGTAAATGGGAGTAATACAAAAAAAGGAATTTACCACAAGGGATTAATGAAGTAATTCTAATATATATTGTTACAGATGCAATTAAACATTTTGAATATTTAATGCATTTTTTTTTCTGTCATTAATGTGCAGATTAAGTAGGTAATTAGGTATCATATTAACTTTTATTTGTGAATGTTATAGTAGACAAATGAGGATATGTAGCTATGTATATTTGCATTGTTACTGTTATTAAGTGTAGAAGTATGATCAGTGTAGAGATGAAAGTAGTGGGAGTCTTAGTATAAATTAATGCACACACACACATACATGTCACAACCAAACAGAGCTGACCATTACCACAATAAGGTGGCAATCCCTCAGGGGAAAACATAAACTATCAACAATAGTGGGCCAGAAAATATAAACAATAATACTGTAGGCTAAATAAAATAAGAAAAAAAAAATCAAATATCTTTCATCAAAGTTTCAACAACCACTAACAGTATCTTTTATTCTCAGCTACATCACGCTGTCGTCTACAGTGGGAGTTTGGGTAAAACAGATGAAGAAGTACTTCATCCATTACACTGCCTGTGCAGGCACCTGCCATCAGGTGAGTCTTACTTTACAGCATGGACGATGTGACGTTTATACATTTTAGTTCACTTATCCATGGTAGATGCACAAAAAACAAGGAAAAGTGATTTAACAACGAGCAACTACCCACGTAGTGGGACTGGCTAACCCTTTGCGGGATGATTATTAACCTGAAATGTTTGCATGCATGATCAAGCAAACTGAAACTCCATCCGTGGCAGAAACATTCCTCCCTGAAACGTATCTGATGAAAGACGGAAAGTGTAGCAGCTGCTCCGCGGCGTTTCCACAGAATAATGCGGAGACCTTTGCATCTCGTGCTGTCTTCGGCAGATTTGAGGGGGCACAGTTTGTTTGTTTGTTTGGGGGGAGGGGGGTGTGTGTCTACGGTCTACATTTTGCAAAAGAGGAAAATTGATTAAGAATCCGCTGAGTTCTGCTCAGGAAACGGAGCTGGTGAGCGGTCGGAGATGGCGCCCCGCGGCATGTCAGCTCCCAATGCTGCCCTCGCGTCGCTTGCTCCTCTGTCTATCTTCTCGTGTGTGAGTGTCTCCCCCCGTTGCTTTCCCCCTCTCCCTCCCCCTGCTGGTTGCCCTTGGTAATACTGAGGTTAACGTCATCTGCGATCAACTACATCTGCCTGTCGCCAGGTCTTGATGTGTGGCACAAAAGGTTGAATTCAAGAACTGAATTTGAATTTGAGAACTGAAGATTCAATATCAAATAAGGTAATTCAGATTCAACTTTTTAAAGCAATTATTCAAACTGGCAAGTTCAGGTTCAAATTGAATGATTCAAATTCAAATATTAGGAATTCATATTCGCTCTGCAGTGGCACAAGATTGATCCCATAGGTGCTACTGTACCTGAGGATCCGGAGGATTTAGGTCGTAAACAAGACCGACACCGGCGCTGCCACAGCACCGATCTTATCAGGTGTTGCTCCAGACCAGCTTCCCTTCAGGTGACCCGAAGTTAAATTACGTTATAAGACTCCGTGAAAGTATCGTCTTACCGGTGGGAAATTCGCCAACAATGGTTGGTTTATCAACGCGACATCTGACAGGTCAGAGAGGGAGAGAGAAAGGGAGCGCGCGCTATCGGGCCGACGCATGGCACTCCTCCTGAATGAATGGAGAAGGAGCGGCGTCGCCTCAACGTGTCGAGCCTTTTATTCTGCGTTATTTTATGGCTCTGATGCAAACGTTCACTGCACATTACGTTGCTGCAATCGCAAGCGGGAATTTCCCGCATTATAAGAGCGAAGTTTGCGGGAGTTGATGGTATTATACAAGATTCCTGCAATCCCGCAGTGAATTTCAGGCCCTGCAATGTAATCCAAGTGTCCTGAGTGGGTAGCGTCCAGAATTTACTTCAAACGACCTCATTTACTATATTTTTGTAGCCTAAACAGCTGAACATTGTACTTCCACGAAGCATGCAGACGAGATCGCGCGTTCTCTTTTTCTTTCTTTCTTTGTTTTAAATCAATAGAGCCCTTCAACGTTTACAAACACAGTGACGTTTTTTGGTGGGCGGGGCTTAGCCTGGAGACAAAAGCAGCTCTAAACGTGATGTTAACAAGCCGCAGCTAGCAGTTTTAGGTGGCTTTTTTTGTAAATGGAGAGTTGTCAAACAAGTGTTAAACTCTCTGAACTGTGGGAATATGTCCGGATACTCTACAAACCGTTACAGATGTTTAGTAAATTAACACTAGCAGATGGAAACAGGCTGATCCAGACACCTTACAGGAGAGCATGAGGATCTTCTGTGCTGCAGACGGTGGAGCGGCTGGACCCCAATCCAGACACCATGAGTGTCCAGCAGAGAGAAGCTTAAAGCGAAGAAACATCTGGATGCTTACAACTATGTCAGAAATGGTCACCATACGTTTTGATTATAAGATACATCAGTCTACGTTTGGATCTTTGTGAGCTGCGGTCGGAAGTTTTGCTGAACCAGGTCAAAGCAAGAAGAATGACATGAGACCTGGATCATCGTCAGTCGGGAAAACATCATCATTTTACCAGCAAACTGCACCTACATGCTGGTAAGTTTAAGCTAACGGAAACACTTACAATGCAGCAGCTGTTACACTCATTCTGATGTGTCAGTGATGATTCATTGTAATGTTTTTAGGGAAAAGCAGAACATATTTGACGTTTTCAGTTTCACATTGCAGGCTAGGGTCTTGTTGCATCATTCAGCAGTATTATTTAAACTGCAAACACGAGCATAAATGATGATCGTCTCTGTTCATTTTGTTTAACTTATTGCATTGAACCATAAATGTCTTCGTTTTTCTGAGGACTAGTGTCCGCTGGTGTCCTAAAAACTTAAATTTATTGTTACTAACATTGTTCCTCCTATTCTGGCACCCAAACACACAACAAGACGACATTTTAAAGTCCTGATAACACTTGAGAAAGCTTATTTCTGCAGTCTTCGCTGCGCGCTTTCCTCTGTTTTTGCCCCCAGCTACAGCAGCGAGGTCACTGTGACGTAGGCCGTGAACGGGTCTATAGACAACACCTCTTGTATTTGTCTGCAGCTCGTTCGTTTATGCTTACATTATAAGCAGAGTTGGCACTGAACGCCGCGGCTTCCATAGTGTCGTGACTTGCATTGGCATGCTTCGTGGACGTACGATGTTCTACTGTTTAGGCTCTAAAAATCTACTAAATGATGTCGTTTCCAGTAAATTCTGGATTCAATACCCACTCAGGACACTTGGATTACATGGAGCATGGAGGAATATTGACAAGTTTTTGTGGACTTTTTTGTGTTGAGCGCCGGTCACCTCCGTTATATGAAAGTTGGGGGGAAAACGAAACACACACACACACACACGGATCTCCGTCTGCATTTGAGATATTAAAAAAGTGCTCAGCATGAGGGTGAGCAGAACATGAAGGACCACCATTCTGTGGGTGTACTATTTCTTTAATGCTTGTAAATAATCATAAACATCATAATGAAGAAGGAATAACTGTTTTTTACTCCCCTACGTCACGCCTGATGGCATGTAAATGTGAAAAGTGTTTCCATTACACTTATGAGAAAAACTGTTTTATTGAAATGTCTGAAAAACCTCATGAAAGCAGAAAAACTTTTTGCGGTATCTGCGAGTTTTTTTTTCAAAATTTGTTTCCATTAGCAGTTTTTAATTGCGATATTTTGCAAAATTCCAGGTGTAATGGAAACCCAGTGTTGAGATGAAGAGCAACATTGTGGAGTTCTCCTCATATGGGGAAATGAGAGTGCAACTGTGGACGTGAACTTGAGCAACAAGGAACAGAAATACGGTTATCAATCATGTTTTTTGGTCTCACAGCCTTAGAGACTCTGCTTCCTCTTCGATGCTCATGGGAATCAACTCAAACACGATAGGCTTCATGAGAAAAACGAATTTCTCCTTGAAAAAATAGTTCTAACCAGTTTGAAAGACTAGTAAGTTTAGCCACTTCGAGGCATAAAATAAAGAAGTGAGTTACCACAGAGAACTCCAGTAAATGTCAGACGGTGAAGAAAAGTTGGGGAGGTTGCAAAATAAAGTGCAAAATGACATATTTTTAGGTCTTCAGTTCTCTATTACTGGCCACAAAAATAGATAAAAGCTGCAGCTGTCACAATGTTGGCATGCAAAATGCTCCAAAGTTTACAGTCTTTTCCACTTGAATGCAGCGGGTGAGCATGCAAACTATGTTAAATCTCACTTTTGAAGACGATATCTTTACCTCACCAGTATCTTAGCCATGGCTGTAAAATGTTAGACCAAATGAAGCTTGAACTTTGCAACGGTGTGACATCTGATAAACAACAGCATTCAGGGAGTTTTTGTTTGTTTGTTGTGACACTTTTGCATTAAAGGTCCTCACTGACTCAAAGGTCCACTTTTGGACAGCAGCGTGTCTGAGTGTGTTAGAAACAAACACAATCATTTCCTTTCTCTCTTAAAGCCAACCCTGATACCAGACTAGACCAATAAGTCCCAGATGGGTTAATAAGGGTTTGGGCCATTTTCACAGCAGAAGTAAACATGTTTACAGCAGAAAGAAAACATGTTTAGAGCAGAAAAAACTGTTACAGCATAAATAAACATGTTTACAAAAGAAATAAACGTGTTTAAAGCAGGAATAAACATGTTTACAGCAGAAATAAACACAGTTACAGCAGAAATAAACATGTTTACAGCAGAAGTAAACACAGTTACAGCAGAAATAAACATGTTTACAGAAGAAATAAACATGTTGAAAGCAGAAATAAACACACTTTACAGCAGAAATAAACATGTTTACAGCAGAAATAAACATGTTGAAAGCAGAAATAAACACAGTTACAGCAGAAATAAACATGTTTACAGAAGAAATAAATATGTTGAAAGCAGAAATAAACATGTTTACAGAAGAAATAAATATGTTGAAAGCAGAAATGAACACAGTTACAGCAGAAATAAACACACTTACAGCAGAAATAAACATGTTTACAGAAGAAATAAACATGTTTAAAGCAGAAATAAACACTGTTTAGAGCAGAAATAAACATGTTTAGAGCAGAAATAAACACAGTTACAGCAGAAATAAACACACTTAAAGCAGAAATAAACATGTTTACAGAAGAAATAAATATGTTGAAAGCAGAAATAAACACAGCTACAGCAAAAATAAACATGTTTACAGCAGAAATAAACACACTTACAGCAGAAATAAACATGTTTACAGAAGAAATAAATATGTTGACAGCAGAAATAAAACAGTCACAGCAGAAATAAACATGTTTACAGAGAGAAATAAACATGTTTACAGAAGAAATAAACATGTTAACAGCACAAATAAACATGTTTACAGCAGAAATAAACATGTTTACAGAAGAAATAAACATGTTTGCAGCAGAAATTAACATGTTTACAGCAGAAATAAACATGTTTACAGAAGAAATAAACATGTTTAAAGCAGAAATAAACACAGTTACAGCAGAAATAAACATGTTTACAGTAGAAATAAACACAGTTAAGAGGAATAAACATGTTTACAGCAGAAATAAACATGTTTATGGCAGAAATAAGCATATGTACTTTACACATCAGTCTGACAGATTATTTCTACTCAAATGTTTTTGGCATGGTGTCTTTGTGTTGTCATGACGATGACTGGGACTGACACCTGGTGGTGAAGGTTTAGTGTGTAGGGGGCGGTTTGGATTGGGCCTTGGGCTTAGGGGTCAGGGAAGAGTGAGAATAAACCAATAATAATGGCTTGTGGGAGGAGTTAGACGCCCGACTCCGCCTTTTCCTTTCACCTGCAGGTGGGACCTTCTCGACTGAAAAAGCAGAAATAAACTGTGACGTGCATCTGTACGCCACATAGCATGAATGTAATATTTGAAGGAAGTATTAAATCATGCTTTAGTGGTAAAATTAAAGTAATATTAACAACCAATAACTCTATTATTATGTTTCAAAGCCCTTTTCTTTAACTCTGTAATAAGCTTTTTGAATTCTTGAATTGAAAGAACAAATCTGCAGTAAGACGGGCAGAGTAGGTAAACACAGATTTTGATTTTTCAGTGAATAACAGTGACTGAACTCTGAGAAACATATCGAGTCATGCTTGCTCCATTTAAAGGCTTTAACAGGGTTAACGGGCTTTCCAGTGTAGCTGTGAGGAATTCATTTCATCTTATTACTACTTCTCATTTGATGCGTTACTCAGACCAGACACCACTTGTATGGTCCTCCTCAATAGGAAGCCAGTGTTGTTTTCACCCACCCCACCCACCAAACCACGATGACTGAGAGACGTTCAGGCAAGTTACAGCAAGACATCCTCGTACTGACTCACTCTTATCTCAGCCTGCATTATAACTGGAATTTTCCTTTATTTCAACGATGCCTGAGAGCTTCTTTTTCCAAATGGTAAGCTTAGACTTTAATTTACCAGTAAGATGCAGCGCTTTGTGGTTCTTAAATGTGGAAGCTTTTATGGCAGGTCTCATCTAAGTGGAGGCAGTACAACAGACGGAGTCCTTAATGCAGCCGTTATCTTTGCTCTGAATTTCTTTTGAAAAAGCATACTTATCTGAGCACAGAGGAAGTGTAACGACTATAATCACACGTTATGAGAAAATTCCTTCATAAATATGGATTTTTCTGACATGTGATCCATTCACTTTCAATTTCATAGAAACCTATTTTTGACTGGTTGCTTACAGCTCAGGCTGTCACACTGCAAAAACTCAAATCTTACCAAGTATATTTTTCTCATTTATAGTCAAAATATCTCATCACACTTAAAATTAGACAAAATCACATTCAGAGAAACTTTTCAGTGAAATATAGGAACTTGTCTTAAGACAAATGCATCTTATTTCAGTAAATCCTACCAAGAATATTTTGCTCATTACAAAGAAAAAGAAAAAGAAGAAAAAAAGGTTTTTACTCATTTCAAGAATGGCCAATGGAACAAATAAAACTTTCTTGATTAGATTTCTTGAAATAAGATGCATTTGTCTTAGAACAAGTTTGTATATCTCACTGAAATGTGTCTCTTTAGGTCATTTTGCCCTCTTTTAAGTGTGATGAGATTTTTTCACCAGAAATTAGACAAATATACTTGGTGAGATTTTTTGCAGTGCAGATGACATTGCACATCTCTAATTACAGCGCTTCAGATGGGAAAAAACACTCTAATATGTTTAATCTCTGCATGAATCTGTCAAACCTGCTCAAATGTTCTCCCCCTCCATGCATAGCACACCAAATATCTAGAAATGTGCAGTATTTCTCTTATTTTAACTGTTTGGTGCTTAAAGTTCTATGTGTTTCTGACTGAGAATATTTAGCATTCAATGCAGATTATTTTGCTTCCTTATTTGACAAAAAAAAAAATCATATTTCATTCACATGAACAATGCTTGTTTTCCTCCTGACTTAAAACTGTTAGTTATATTGCACAAGCACATGCATCTAAGAGAGTTGAGTCATTTAATTTTTATGACCGTTAATGTGGCAACTGGTGTGAAGCTTAAACTGAATGCTGGTCTGTTCACATGCTATCAACAGTGGAGACTATTTTCAGTTTCTCATTATAAAGCGACTCTAAAGTGAGTTTATCTCTCCGCGACAAACAGGAAGAAGAGGACAGACACTTCAGAAATGTACCATCAAGTAGAAACAGACAAAAAAGTGATTAAGGAGTTGTAACTGAACACTATAAAAGTGCACAGATCATGACGGGGATCGACTGTATCTTTATGACAAAGTCTTGAATTTAGAGTAATTATCAGTCTGAAGGAAGCTCAAGTTGATTTGATTCAGTTTGTGTTTGTATGCAGTTATATCCTGTATATTCACCAGCCACTTCATCAGGTCCACCTTCTAGTACCAGGTCGAACCCTTATCCCCCCCACACTCTTAAAATGAGTTTAAAAAAATTATATTTTTTTGCTTGTAATAAGCAAAAGAATTCTGCCAATAAAACAAGTGAAATTTTCTCGATAAGTTCCTTGAAATAAGATGCATTTGACTTAAAGGGACTTGAGGCAGGAATTTAAAAAACAAACAAACATGAATGTCCCTTTTTTTTTATACTAATGGGTGATGAAGCGCTAAATACCAAAAATAACGTTTCCACCCACGTTTCTCTCCGTTGCCTTGAACAGGCTGTGTGCTGCAAAATGCGCTGCAATTCGGTGTCTGAATTTCCCGCGCTGCCCTGCGGACGTGACGTCACATGACGCTACATCCGCTGTTTTGATGCAGGAAAAAGACGGTCAAGTTAAATAAAAACACTGTAAGCGATAGTTATGGATTATTCTGCCGTCAGCAAACGATCCAGATCAACTGAAAGACACTAAAAAGTGTAACTACAGAGAAAAAGCGTAGTAAACAACATTATAGCTTCAGTTTGTGCTCCCGTGACGGCTTGGCTCGTGGCTGCAGTTACCTGAAGCGCCAGTCGCGACTTTCGTTTCTTAATCTTGCCTCAAGTCCCTTTAAAACAAGTTCCTATATCTCGCTGAAATGTTTCTGTTTTGGTACTTTTGTCTTATTTTGATTGTGATGAGATATTTTGATGAAAAATTTAAAAAATATACCGTATTTTCCGAACTATAAGTCGCTCCTCAGTTTAAGTCGCATTAGTCAAAAAACACATCATGAACAGGAAAAAAACATATATAAGTCGCACCGGACTATAAGGCGTATTTATTTATTTTAAAATACGGTGATTTTCAGGTTTTTCGTATCCTACTTGTTACAGCAAAGAATGACCCAATCAGTCCAATTAGTCCAAAAAGTTAATGCCTGTAAATGATCATAAACATCATAACTAAGAAGGATAAATATGTTTTTTGAGGATTTGTTCCACCGCACAGGCAGTACAGCCAGATGTGCAAAATGAACTCCTCTCACTGAGATAAGGCTATTTTGGGATTTTTGTCCTTGGAGCAGAATATAGTTGTCACATGCGTAGAGCGCCCTCTTAGGACATTTGACGGTAATATTTACTCCTTGGCTCATGTCAGTCAATATGAATTGATAATTAAAAATTTGTTAAATTATATATATTTTTATATATAAGTTGCACTGGACTATAAGTCACACAAGCCGCCAAACTATGAAAAAAAAAGTGTGACTATAATCCAGAAAATACTTGGTAAGATTTGAGTTTTTGTTGTGTGCTGAAAGACGCAGAGCTTGTACTCTGCAAAATCAGTCTGTCAGACCAAGTTTTAGTTTCCTATATTCAGCAAAGACTGTCTTAACTTTCTCAATTTGAGAGTAATATACTTAAAAAGACTAGAATGTGTAAGATTATTAATCTAGTTATGAAAGTTAATCCCTTTTATTTCTTACTTACATTGCAAAAACTTAAATCTTACCAAGTACATTTTTTCTAATTTCTAGTCAAAAAAATCTCATAACACTCAAAATAAGAGTAAATTACCTTGGCAGAGTTTTTTTTTTTTTTTTTTTTGCTTATTACAAGCAAAAAATAATAATCTTGCCCACTCCTTTAAGTAAAAAAAGATTTATTTGTTTTTCATTGAATAGGCAAAGAATTCTGCCAGGAGAACAAGCAAAGTTTTCTTGATAAGACTTCTTGAAATAAGATGCATAACCTTAAAACAAGTTCTTATATCTCATTGAAATGTTTCTCTTTAGGTCATTTCGTCTTATTTTGAGTGTGATGACAAGTGAAAAAAATATACTTGGTAAGATTTGAGTTGGAGGTTTTTTGTTTTCTTGGGGGGTTTTTGGGCAGTGTAGGAGGGGAATCTTAAAACTGGTTATTCATATTGAGTTAAATTATCTCACTAAGACACTGTTTCAGATCACGTTGTGTCGTTCACTCCCACTTTTAGCTCTAAATCCTGTTTTCAGATCTCCACTTCCAGTTCATACACACAGGTTTCTTGTAATAAGAAAAATATCTAGATGTTAGACAAGTGGGAACTAGCTTAAAACAGGTTGTGAAACACTCATCTCAAGTTTCTTAATAAGGGAAACCCATTTAAAACTAGTCTGGTAACGTTCGTGTGGTTGCGTTCTTATTTTGAAATAAAAGATCTTAAAGGGTCTAGAGGCAGGAATTAAAAAAACAAACAAACATGAATGTCCATTTTTTTTCATACTAATATGGGTGATGAAGCGCTAAATACCAAAAATAACGTTTCCACCCACTTTTCTCTCCGTTGCCTTGAACAGGCTGTGTGCTGCATAAAGCTGCAATTCAGTGTCCAAATTTCCCGCGCTGCCCTGCGGACGTGACGTCGAATGACGCTACATCTGCAGTTTTGATACGGGAAGAAGACGGTCGCGGTAAATTCAAACACTGTAAGCAAATATATTGTATATTGTAAGCCAGTCTGTCACAGAGAGACGGACACCCATGCACACTCACATTCACTCCTAGGGACAATTTAGAGTGTCCAATTAACTTAACATCATGTCTTTGGACGGTGGGAGGAAGCCAGAGAACCCACACATACATGGGGAGAACATGCAAACTCCACACAGGAAGGCCACAGTTGCAATTGTTCAAAACCCCTCCCCAGCCGGGAATCAAACCAGAAACCTTCCTACTGTGAGGCTGCGGTGCTAACCACCACACCACTCTGCAGCCTAAAACAGCACTGAGCTCCTCAAATCCAGCAGGGTTTTCAGACAAACAGGAAACCCACTAAAACAAACTGAACCCTGGAAAATCTGGATTATCTCACAAATAATTATGGCAGATTAAAAAACATCAAAAACTCAAATCTTACCAAGTATATTTTTTTAGTTTCTAGTCATTGTTTATTGTCTAGTCAACAATTGTTTAAAATACTGCTCTGATGTAAAAAAAAAAAAAAAAAAAAAAAAATGTCAGGGTACTTTAGAGATCTCCAGATAACATACCTATAGATTATCATTACCTTAGTCCAACGTTGTAAATCCAGATATTCACCCTGCTGTCCATGTTATCAGGGACTCGTTCCCCAAGCAATGGTGGCGCAGCAAGATGGCGCAACACACAAAATGCTCGTTGGATTAGTCAATAGGAACTTATTTTTAGATCAATTTTAGTCAAAAGAATTTCACTTGTTCTATTGGCCGATTTTTTTATTTTTATTTATTTATTTATTTTTTTTGCTTATTATAAGCAAAAAAAAAATCTTGGCCACTCTTAAGTTTAGTTTTTTTAAAAAATATGATTTTTTGCTTGTAATAAGCACTTAAATGTTTCTCTTTAGGTAATTTTGTCTTATTTTGAGTGTGCTGAGATATTTTGACCAGAAATTAGAAACATATTCTTGCTAAGATTTGAGTTATTGCAAAATTTAGTGGTCTTAACACAAGTTTTAAAAAAAACAAACAAACAAACAAAAACACTGAAATTTAGAAAAATCAGACAATTTTGAAAAGTGTTAAAGATTTTTTTTTTCATAAGTTCCATTAAATAAGATGCCTTTGTTTAAAACAAGTTCTTAAATCTCACTGAAATGTTTTTCTCTTTAGGTAATTTTGTTTTATATTGAGTGTGATGAATTATTTTGACTAGAAATGAGAAAAACATACTTGGTAAGATTTGAGTTTTTGCACTGGAGGAAGCAGAGATCTTCCAGATGAGGACATGGGAGGAATTCCATGTGGGTCAGATAAACAATCAGAAGTCCCGCCCACGGGAAGGCAGGAGGAGGGAAACTAACGGAAAAGCCTCACAGCAAGTCCAGCAGCAGCAGCCTGAGGCCACGCCTGCATGACATCACATGGGAGCTGCTGCCATTTGATTGGCTGATTAGATGTGCAAACAAGCAGGTGAACAGGTGGAGCTAATAAAGAGGCTGGTGGGTGTATAAAACTTTCTGAGGACATGCATGTAGCTACATGATATTCCTCACATCAGTGAGTTTTCCCCTGCATGCCGTAAAATGATCCTGTGGGATGCAGAGCCTTAACGCTGGCAGCAGACAGGATGCAGCTGATGTGTGAACCAGAAGCAGTAAAGATGCTCCTGCTTTCTCTCTGCAGTGAGAAGACTCGTTGCACCAGAGCGAGTCGCTGCTTGTTTTGCTCTATGCTGCTCGTCGTCATTGGGACTTTGGTTTTCTTCAGCTCCAGCTTGCTGGTATCCCGGTCGTCTCACTGGGCGTCAACTTCATGGCTGAACCAATCCTACAACACCAAGACTTCTCAGCCAGAAAGTGTAAGTACACCCACAGAGCTGCCCAGTCAGGTAAGAGAAATTTCACCTTTTTTTTGTACATTTTAACACATTTTCATTCCCACATTTATACAAAAAATACAAGAAAAAATGCAAGAAAAGCAAAACGCTTTTTGGAAAGTCTGTGATTAACCTGTGGAGGATTCAGTTTATCCATCCAGTTGTTCTAATATATTATTCCAGTATGAGGGAAATGTGTGTGCGTGACACACGGAGCTGCCGGAACTCTATGGCAGCATTATCATGCCAAAATCCCGCGCGAGGGGAAATGAGATCTGCGCGATGGGGAATTGACGTCCGCGCGCGAGGAGCAGACTGAAGACGCGCGCACATACAGACATCCAAACGCACGCGCGCAGAGTTCCTCCCCTCGCTTGAGTTTGCCTGCCCGCGGGAACTTCTCTGCTCTCGCACGCACAGTGTTTGTGCTCCAGTTCTGGCTGCTCCCTCGCGGTAAATTGTTCTGTCAGTAAGTGGGCGGATCCAGTCAGCTTTGTATCACTACATATGATTGGCTACAGTCGCAATCCTCTGTGATTGGCCATCTTGGAGACGAAGCAGCTGGCTGAGACAAACCAGCAGAGATGAGGATCTGATACTTACGTCAGAGTTCTTCATTCTCTTTAAATCCAATCATTATTGTGTATTTATTAAAATATATACAATTTTACATTTTTAAATGTTATGGACTGACGTGAACCAAGGAGTAAACATTTCCGTCTGACGCCACACGAGTGCGCGCTAGGCTCATAACATCTATGTACAGTCTTTGGTAGAGACCCAAAAATTACACTTTCCCAGCAAGGAAGTAAATTTTTGGACATCAAAAACATTTTGTCCTTTTAAACTATATTTATGGTTATTTACAGGTATTATCTTTAGAGTCAGAGTGATCAGGGAAGTTTTACCAGTCACTTTTAGGATGATATTAGAAGAACTAGAAGTGTCTTGACACGGTCCCGGTGGGAGCTGCCGCTCCATGGAGGTCAGTTGTAAGTCGCACCGCAGCCGCAACGCACCGCAGACGGATCTGTTGGAAATCCGCCTTAATTTCCAGGTGGATCCTCCACAACAACCTGATTTACAACTACCTAACAAACAGACCACAGTTTGTGAGACTGAAAGATTGTGTGTCTGAGATGGTGATCAGCAGCACTGGAGCACCACAAGGAACTGTACTCTCACCATTCCTCTTTACACTGTACACCTCAGACTTCCAGTACAACTCTGATCCTGTCATCTGCAGAAATACTCCGATGACTCTGCAGTTGTGGGGTGTATCAGTGATGGACAAGAAGCCGAGTACAGGGAACTGGTCAACCAGTTTGTGAAATGGTAACAATCACCTCATCTTAAGTACCAGTAGGGATGTAACGATATGAAAATGTCATATCATGGTTAATGTGACCAAAATGATCACGGTTATTATTTTTAATCACAGTATTATAGAAATACCCTCTTGAGACCATCCTGATCTTGCGAGCTTCAGGTTTTCACTCGCAGATCAGTCTGGCTTCTTTCCGTTGAAGAGAATTTGGAGCAGTTCACCAAACAAACGTCCAATCAGCGTTGGCTTTGAGGCGGGTTGAGGCGTGACACAACAAGAAGCGACAGTTCAGTCTAAACAACATGGCGGCTTCGGCGGATGAAACTAGCGTCAGCGTAGCTATCGCTCAAGTTTTATTGGAATTACAGAGTATTTCTTCACTGAAAGAAGAGCAAAACACTGCTCTGGAGGAAAAGATGTTTTTGCTCGTGTTTTTGTTGTCGCTTTGTTAGTACGGCATATGCTTCGTTGACCTTATTGGTCGATTTGGCCGATCTATCACCAACATAGGTGGTGATAGACAGATGCCTTATCCAATAAGCTGAAACGGTATTACTAATCGTTGGTCATTTTATCACGGTTAACCATTTTACCGTAATCGTTACATCCCTAAATACCAGCAAGACAAGATGATTGTTGACTTCAGGAGGAGCAAGAATAAGCAGCATAGTCCTGTCTACATCCTGGAAGAGGAGGTGGAGGTGGCAGAGAACTACAAATACCTTGGAGTTCAGCTGGACAACAGACTCGACTGGAAATGCAACACTGACTACATCTACAAGAAAGGTCAGAGCAGACTCTACTTCTTAAGGAAGCTGAGATCATTCAACATCTGCACCAAGATGTTGTAGATCTTCTTCAAGTCTGGTGTGGAAAGTGCAATCAGCTTTGCAGCATCTGCTGGGGAAGCAGGACCAGAACCAGAACCGGAATCAGAGACCTGAAGAAACTAAACAAGCTGATCAAGAAAGCTGTTCTGGTTCTGTGCTGGGGAGAACCCTGGACCTGCTCTGGTTCTGTGCTGGGGAGAACCCTGGATCTGTTCTGGTTCTGTGCTGGGAAGAACCCTGAAGCCGCTGGAGCTGATTGGTCAGAAGAAATGCTGCACAAACTGCTGAAGATGAAGGATTCTTCTTCACCCTCTCCATAACACTGAAGAATCAACAGTGTGTGTTCAGAGACGGGCTTCTTCAGGTCTCCTGTAAGACAGAAAGGTGACTGAAATAGACAAGAAATAGTTCAAGCAGCTATACATGAGTGATCTTCAATTCATTCTCACTGGTATGCTGATGTTAGACTGGGAGTGAGGACCCCTGGCGCTGATGGCTAGAACCTTTGGCCTGCATTCGTAGATGGACCCGTGAGCGTCAAGTCTGCTCCTGCTTTGCCAACAAACCGAAGGACGCAGAAATGTGCAAACTACAAACCTGCACCCATTAATGGGAAGACCAGGAGGATGTAGAAGTTGCTGTGATTATAGATTTATAGTGAGCTGCAATTAAGATACCCCTGGAGAAGGTTTACCAAGTTGAAATATCTAAAAAAAAAAAAAGTTGCCACCTTGGGTAGTAGCAACAGAAAAACTTTTCCTGGGCCCATGTTCTACTCTCAGTCCCCCAGTCATCCCCTATAGTGGGAGGATATGGGAAGATTACACATTTCCTGAAATGTTACAGTCCTGTGAGTATTTCAGTTTTTGGTATTCATGTGAGGGTTGTTCCTCCTCACAATGCTTACTTTAAGGCAATTTAGGCCAAAATTGTCAAAAAATTATTATTGACAGTCTGTGAGTCCGTGTGGCCTCAATATTTTATAGACAGATGCAAAACTTGGTTAAATGAAAGATAGATGCTTTATTGATCCTGAGGGAAAATTCATGAAAGCTTTGAATCTCCCCTTGAAATTGCTGCCAAACATGTTCTCAGAAAAGATGAGCAAAGGTCTGGAAAATAAGCTTTAAGTAGAATATGCAACAGCGCCTAAAATCCTTTTGTCTGGTAGGGGTGATGAACTTCATTTGCTGATGACTGTGACAAAGCTACCACTTAGGACAGGTAATCATGCCATATGGCTGCACAATAAACCGTTAAAAGATCACAATCTCGATCCGCACACACACACAATCTTATTTCTACACACAATGATTCTGAAGCATTTTATACCACAAGCTGCATCAAAAACAAATGTTCTTATTTCTTCATGGAATTAAGAACAAAAAAGCTATCAGAACCATGTCTGTATTTGAAAAAATGCATATTCCCTGGTAATACTTACAGTATCTTTGACTGAATGATTACATTTTTATCTGTAAGCTTTACTATCTGTGATTATTTCCCTCTGTTACACCACCTAGCATCTGGTTCTCTCTATGTATTGTTTACAAATAAAGCATAATAAACATACACTACTTCCCTGAATGCAATCCTGGTCCTTTGTTTTCTGCCTTTCATTATTGGACAAACTTCTTAATTCATGTGTGCGTGGCCTCAGTAACCATGACGACAATGGCCAGACACACCTGGATTAACCAGTTTGTCCAGCAATAAAAGACAAGAAACAAGGTGCTGTATTAAGTTTAGTACATATTGGAGTTGTGCATATTGCATTTTAGTAGTTTTCTGAATCAGAAACCATTCAGTGAAACATCAATCATGACATTCCTGTCATGTTTTTTTTTATTATTTTTAAATTGTTATTGTGTAGCAGTGTTGTTTTTGTTAGCTATCTGAGTTTAAATTTTAGTCTCTCTGACGAAAATGCTTATTAGTTTTAGTCACATTTCTGATGGATTAAAGGCTATTGGAACTGTGTCGATATTATTTCATCGTCTCTGACCAAAGCAGTAAAGCATCTGGTTGATGCTGCCTCACCTGCGTGTCTGACCGCAGGTGTGTTGTGCATATGTGCACCAGAGTCCTGCAACAGTTCGGATACCCGACGGGTAACCAGCAAAAACGCTGATTAGCAGACAGAAGTGACAAAGATTATCATGGTTCAGGTGGTGGTCGGTGTGCCCAAACAAGGGTGAGGAAGCAACTACTTTTTAAGCTTTTCACAGCTAGATTAATGCACAATAAGCAGAAATTTCCTGCATCATGAACGTCTGACAGACCAGACACTGACATTTTCGTCAAGTCTCGTCAACGAAAATTCACACACGTGTCGTCATGTTTTAGTCATCATAAAGACATGCTTAGCTCTTCATGAAAGAAAGGGGCATGAAGGAAATGATTTCGTCACCGCTAACGAAAACAACACTGCAGTAGTCATTACAAATAATGAAACGGCATCTTTATGGGCTGACACTGACACTGCTAGATAACCCCTACGCAATGTGGACGGCACACTTACAGCTTTGTGACAATGAGTCTGCTTCATTAGCCAGTGCACTTCTGAACGATTCCACCACCCGCCTGGCAGCGATTTGTAACTGTTCCTGTTATACAGACGTAACCAGATAAAGACAGGCTAGTTAGCTAGCGTTAGCTTAGGTAAAGTTTACAACTATAAGCTGCTGGCAGACAGCGGCAAAAAGAAAAGACTAAAGGCCCTTACACACCTACTCCGAATATTGCGTCCGAAAGATTCGCACAGCAAAAGCTTGAATCAAATTAGTATCAAGTCAACGGGAGCGTTCACATCAGTGACAAAATTCCGTCTTGCGATTTTGCAACTTTTATTTTTTTGAACTGGGGTCGATTTTCTTAATATTCGCATCCGACAGATACACAATCCACCAATCAGAGAAGGCGCTCTGACCGTCACAGAGCTGGTCGCAAGCAAAAAGAGAAAGGAAAAAGAGAGACGTGACGCTTGGTCGCTGTTACTGCATCATTATGACTCAGGTGTTATCACCTTTGTGTCGCAGCACTCTTGTTTGGCAAACGGGGGTTGGGGGGTGTCACAGCTGAAGTAGCAGTGTTTTCCCTACATTTTGTAGCCTTTTGAGGTTATTAGCTACAGGTGTTCTATTTAACATCTCCATTTGGCATCTCCACGGTGAGATCAGCTATTTTCAGCATCCAGGAGTTTCCCTGCAGCCGCCTCTCCCTCCGTCACTGCTGCATGTGTTCACGTTCCTCTGGGATAACAAATGCGAGTTTGTTTTTGCATCGTAATTTCGTGTCGGAGCAGGTGTGTATAGACAAATGCGTTTATTTCTCCCCCAAATTATTCGCAATTTCATGCCGTTTATTCACATTGGTCCTGGTGTGAAAAGGCCTTGAGACACTCCAATATTTTAGCTAAACAAAGAACTATATTAATGATAAGCTGTATCATCAAGATTAATTTGCATGGCAAGACATGTATAACTTATCTCTCGATAGTCTGCCATGCTGCTATCCTAACTCAGCCGAGTAGCTTCTTCGTTTTCCAAGTAAGATGGCCAATCACAGAGGATCGCGACTGTAGCCAATCATATGTAGTGATACAAAGCTGACTGGATCCGCCCACTTACTGACAATTTACCGCAAGGGAACAGCCGGAACTGGAGCGCAAACACTCTGCGCGCGAGAGCAAAGAAGTTCCCCACGAGCAGGCAAACTCAAGCGAGGGGAGGAACTCTGCACGCACGCGTGCGTTCGGATGTCTGTACGCGCGCGCATCTTTAGTCTACTCTCGCAGAGCAGTTCTCCGCCTGCGCAGATGTCAGCTCCGCTCGTGCGGATCTCATTTCCCCTCGCACGAGATTTCGGCATGATAATACCACCATAGACTCCTGCAGGTGCCTCGTTAAACGTTGGTAGGTAGCGGGGCCTTCCTGTGTGAAAATGGCAGTTACACAGGCACAGAACTGCACTGAATGCAGCCTTTGTGCACTACTCGAATAACTCTACCCTGAGAGAAAACAGTAAGAGATATCAAAATACTTTTTTGACCATCATCGATATTTCCCGATATCACATTATGCTGCCGAAATCGGCCAATAATATTATCGATAAAATCAGTTCCTACGGTAGTGTGTGACTCTTTGGGGTAAGTTGTGATGGATATGTGGCAGGATGGAGTGCCCAGGCAGGAATGGTCGGCGTGCATGACTCTAAAGCTTGTTCCATACTCCATGAGAACTTTGTTCTTTCCCTCGAGGCTGCAAGAACAGGGAAAAAGTGTACATATATATATATATATATATATATATATATATATATATATATATATATATATATATATATATATATATATATATATATATATATATATATATATATATGCGCCCAGCCACTGAGCCAGGTGAGTCCAATCAGCACAGTTTAATTCACTGGGCTGATTGGACTCACCTGGCTCAGTGGCTGGGCAGAGCAAATGCATGACATGGAAAAGACTTGTTGACTCCACAATTCCCATCTCTGATATACATACATACATGTGTGTGTGTGTGTGTGTGTGTGTGTGTGTAGGCTATACAGTATATGACGTGTGTTAGTTGTTGCATAAACACCAACATTTCAATTGATTGGTTTTACTACTGAGAAGGGGGGGGGGGGGGGGGGGGGAGTGAAAAAAAAAATCACCCTGTCATCAGAACCCCATCAATAGTAAGTAATTTTGTATTAACTGGGGATAAACGCTGTGCAGCTTTAAAAACTCTCCAATCTTTCTTTACAGATTTCACTATTTTCCCATCAACACTCGGAATATTTCGTGGAATATCCGCACAAATACCATTTCATACTGGATGAACCACACAGATGCCGCCAAGAAAGCCCGTTCTTGGTTCTTATGATCCCAGTCCCATCCCAAGACTGGAAGACTCGTGACATAATCCGCAGCACGTGGGGGAAACGAAGCATCATACTGGGAAAAGTGGTCAGCCACTTCTTCCTGCTGGGGCTGTCCAGGATAGACAACGGGACGGGAGGTCCTGAGGGATGGGTGAGGCTGTCTCTTGTAAACACTCTCTGCCTTCAAACTGAATGTAAAAATTTATTAGTTTTGTTTAGCTTCATTCTGCATGAAGTAAGGCAGGGCACCCTTCATATACCCAGTTTCACATGCCATGTGTTAAACCCCTAAAGTTTACTTTTGTTTTGAGCAATTACAGACATTATTCTCCTCAGAGAACAAGACAATAACGTCTTACTGATTCCCTTTTTGATCATTATCAGTAATAAGATTATGGGCCAGATCTATCAAAGGTTTACGCGTATGAAAACATGAGCAATCTCATTGCATATACAGAAAAATGTGTCAAGTAATCTACTAACAACGTGCAAAAAGTGGCTCAAAAAAGTGGCTGCGTTTTTCAAAGTAAAAATATTTTTAAAAAAAAAATAGAGTGTTTGCCCCCTTCCTAATTTCTTACTTTTTTGCATGTTTGTCACACTTAAATGTTTCAGATCCTCAACCAAATTTAAATGTGAGACAAAGATAACACAAGTAAACAGAAAATGCAGTTTTTAAATGAAGATTTTTATTTTTATTGGGGGGGGGGGGGGGATCCTAAATTAAATGGCCCTGCGTGAAAAAGTGATTGCCCCCTAAAACTAATAAACTGGTTGTTCCACCTTAGCAGCAACAACTGCAATCAAGCGTTTGTGATAACTGGCAGTGAGTCTTCTACAGCGCTGTGGAGGAATTTTGTTCCACTCATCTTTGCAGAATTGTTGTAATTCAGCCACATTGGAGGCTTTTCCAGCATGAACCGCCTTTTTTAGGTCATGCCACAGCATCTCAATGGGATTCAGGTGGGGACTTTGACTAGGCCACTCCAAAGTCTTCATTTTGTTGTTCTTAAGCCATTCAGAGGTGGACTTGCTGGTGTGTTCTGGATCATTGTTCTGCTGCAGAACCCAAGTGCGCTTCAGCTTGAGGTCACCAACAGATGGCTGGACATTCTCCTTCAGGATTTTTTGGTAGAAGCAGAATTCATGGTTCCATTTACCACAGCAAGTCTTCCAGGTCCTGAAGCAGCAAAACAGCCCCAGACCATCACACTAAAACCACCATATTTTACTGTTGCTATGATGTTCCTTTCCTGAAATGCCGTGTTACTTTTACGGCAGATGTAATGGGACCTACACCTTCCAAAAAGTTCAACTTTTGTCTCGTCAGTCCCCAGAGTGTTTTCCCAAAAGTCTTGGGGATCATCAAGATGCTTTCTGGCTAAACTGAGACGAGCCTTTATGTTGTTTTTGCTCAGCAGTGGTTTTGGTCTTGGAACTCTGCCATGCAGGCCATTTTTGCCCCCCAGTCTCTTTCTGATGGTGGAGTCATGAACACTGACCTTAATTGAGGCAAGTGAGGCCTGCAGTTCTTTGGATGTTGTTCTGGGGTCTTTTGTGACCTCTTGGATGAGTCGTCGCTGTGCTCTTGGGGTCATTTTGGTCGGGCGGCCCCTCCTGGGAAGGTTCACCACTGTTCCATGTTTTCACCATTTGTGGATAATGGTTCTCACTGTGGTTTTCTGGAGTCCCAAAGCTTTAGAAATGGCTTTGGAACCTTTTACAGACTGATGGATCTCAATTACTTTGTTTCTCATTTTTTACTGAATGTTTTTTGGATCGCAACATGATGTCTAGCTTTTGAGGATCTTTGTGGTCTACTAAACTTCAGCCGGCAGGTCCTATTTAAGTGATTTCCTGATTGAGAACAGGTGTGGCAGTAATCCAACCTCGGAATTGAAATCAGCTTTCTAAAGATGTGATAAAACACAGTTAATTTATGTTTTAACAATCACTTTTTCACACAGGACTGTGGGGCCCCCCCCTTCAGTAAGAAATATTTTCATTCAAAAACTGCATTTTCTGTTTACTTGTGTTATCTTTTTTTTTTTTCTTTTTTTACTTGTCCTGTCCAGCATCGAAGCAAGCAGAATGGAAATCTGATTGCTTTATTCTGTTGAACAGTTTTGCTTTACCAGCGGAGCTTTATGAATATAAGGCTCCACTTGATATCATGTTTATTCATTTTATTTCTTTATTTAAACATTTGTCTATTACACCATTCCATTTCATACTGCTGGGCCTGACAAGGGAGAAATGAAAGTTAACAGAGGTAATGATAGAAAGTGAAACAGAGAGAAAGGAGTAAGGAAGAGGAAGAGAGAGAGGAGAGAAAACATGAATCCACTTACACAGTTCACTGGTACATCTGTACAGCGATCCCTAAACAACCAAGGTCTCTGTTGGAAAACAAAACAAGCAATCCTCTACAGGAGGACCTGCAGGTGGCTTAAATATCCTCAGATCATACAAACACACGCAGAACTACGCAGAGAAGAGGTACAACCTAGTCAGCGCAATGGGAAGTAGAGAAGAGGTACAACCTAGTCATCGCAATGGGAAGCAGTGTCACAGTGTCAACATGCATAATAAAGGGTGCTCCGTGGTGATACAGTCATGCAGATGCAGCCTCGTCTCTGCGTCTACTTGTGTTATCTTTGACTCACATTAAAATTAGTTTGATCTGAAACATTCAAGTGTGACAAACATGCAAAAAGAAAGAAATTAGGACATGCACATGTCTGCTGCCATTAATATGCAATATGAGGCGTTTACACGCAATTGTGCGCATTGTGAGGAGAAAATGAACATATATTAAATTTACACTAGCAAAGTGATTTAAATCACATGTGCATGTGATTCATGCACATATGAACCACATATTCATGCACGTGTGATTCACGTGTGCAAGCATGTGCTTTGGAACATTTCAGTGTGATCCACATGTGAGGAAAATGTAATGCACATGTGCACCATATGTTCATGCATGTTAACCATATTTGTGGTTCACATGTGCATATTTAGCATGCTTCTTACATGTCATTCACACGAGATGCCAGTGTGGCTCACATGGGGGCTAAATGTTTTTCACAGGTAATCACATGTAGTTTACATGTGACTTACATGTTAATCATATGGGTTTATATGTAATTCACATATGAATCACATAGGGTTTTACATGATGCACATATAATTCATACGTGATTCAGATGGCTTACACATGGTGCACATGTGCATTTATATCTAATGCTTTTCACTTGTGATTCACATGGAGGTTAAATGTGGTTCACATGGTTCATGTGAAATTCATGTGTTTTTTTCTGTAAGAGATGAAGCAGTCTGATGACGTATCCCACCTTATTTAAAAATATCATTGGTGATACTGCCCTGTATTTACTGTCATCTGAGATCCAACAGGGGCCCGAGCAGGTCCAGAACTTGAACTCAATCCTTTCTCCTTCTCCTTGCAGCTGTTAAACGAAAGCCAGAGACACCACGACATCCTCCAGAGTGACTTCCTGGACAGCTACAAAAACCTGACCATTAAAACCATGCTCATGTTTGAGTGGCTCAGCACTCACTGCCCCAACACCTCCTACGCCATGAAGGTGGACTCGGACATGTTCCTGAACGTACACAACCTCGTTGACATGCTTTTAAAAAGCCCCCGACATCTCTACATGACGGGCATGGTGGCGAGAACTGCTCAAGTTATTCGGGACAGCAGCTCGAAGTGGTTTCTGCCCTTTACGGCCTTCCCCGAGTCGGTTTACCCCCCTTATGCCCTGGGATTAGGCTACGTGTTTTCACTGGATTTACCCAAGAGGATATTGGAGGCGTCCTGGCACGTTAAAGCTGTTTACATTGAGGATGTGTACGTGGGTTTGTGCATGAGACATTTGGGATTCGCACTGACGGATCCACCTCATGATGGCTTGTTTATGGCTACAGTGCCTTTCCTAAAAGGTAGCTGCTACTGGACCTCTGTCATCACAACGATACTGCAGAACTCTGACGAGCTTTTGGATGTATGGAGAAAATATGAGACGGAAGTGCAGAGCGACTGTTGCACAGCTGCCTGTGCCGCATAAACACTGTTGCTGTGAAAGCCTGCAACTGTATAGAACGCTTTCTCTTTTGTACGTCACTGACTCCTGATGCTGGAATGAAACTTGCGTCTGAGATAAAATGTGTCTCATACTTGTATATACAGATTTCACAAATGTAAAATATGTTTATTTATTTCTGTCACTTGAAGAATGTTATAAATTCTCACCTGCTTGGACAGACTGACAGTGTGTTCAGACCAAACGCTATTTGGGCGTCAAGGCCGTCAGGTTTACATGCAAAGTCAGTGGCCAACGCGGGTCTAGGAGGTGTTGAAAAACCTGCGGCGTGTTTTGTGCATTAGGCGCAGCGCGTCTAGGGGCTGCACCCGAGAATCAGGGAAATCTCTTCGCTCTGTGAAGACAGAGGAGAATAAACTGTGATCTGCATCCGATTCTGGGTTCTGAACGGCGGTTTGATGATCTGCTGTGCCGATGGGATTTACTGGGCTTATAATGTTGCCCCACATCGGGACAGCGGGACATTAAACTGGGCCGGATCACACAGCTGAAAGCGCCCCTCATCACACTCAGAACACCTGGAATCATCTGGTGAACCCAGACATGGAGCAGAGACGCCCTACGACGAGCGTTCCCTAGCTTTGTTTATCACATAAAGCCGAGCCCCTCTCAGAAGCTCGAATCTGATAGGCTACCACCATCATGTGATACAGAAGCTAGAATCTGATAGGCTACCACCATCATGTGATACAGAAGCTAGAATCTGATAGACTACCACCATCATGTGATACAGAAGCTAGAATCTGATAGGCTACTACCATCAGGTGACACAGAAGATAGAATCTGATAGGCTACCACCATCAGGTGACACAGAAGATAGAATCTGATAGGCTACCACCATCATGTGACATAGAAACTAGAATCTGATAGGCTACCACCATCATGTGACACAGAAGCTAGAATCTAATAGGCTACCACCATCATGTGATACAGAAGATAGAATCTGATAGGGTACCACCATCAGGTGACACAGAAGATAGAATCTGATAGGCTACAGCATCATGTGACATGAATCTGATAGGCTACCACCATCATGTGACATAGAAGCTAGAATCTGATAGGCTACCACCAACATGTAACACAAAAGCTATCTGATAGCTTTTCGATAAAAATCTTTATCGAAGATTAGATTTTCGCCCTGGTGTGAAAGTGACCTCAGTTCACTTGCAAACGGACTATCGGATTATCCAGCGCACCTAATGGAAGTGACGTTTGTCAACCGCAATAAAGTAGAAGAAGAAGAAATAGAAGAAAGTGGGGTAGATTATTGTTTGGGTTGGAGGGAAAACAAAGCAAACAGTGCATGTTTGAAGTAGCTGAGGTCAAAACAACAAAAAACAACTGGAAAATGTGTAGACAGAGATAGAGTAGCCTCATAATAAGAAGCAGAAAGATTTCCACTTTAATCACAGAGTCCGGGTTTCTTCTTATTCCTACTTCTACATCATTGATCAGTGGTTGTATTGGGGAGCGTCGATTTTTCAGAAATCTCTGTCCAATCGGATCGAGTCCTGGACTATCCTGGTGTAAACACATCCTTGGTCTCTTTGTTGCACACAAAGCAAACACATGTACAACTTTGCACCAGCATGAACTCTAACCTCTCGTTTCTGTCTCTTATCTAATACGAGTATAAAATGTAAATAAATGAATTGCTTGTTGCCACTTTGAGAAAATGTTATCTCAGGGTGACCACATCAGGAGCTATCCCACCCATCACCCCAGGAACCACCAGGTCATGGCCGGCTGGGACCCTCGCCACAGCTGCAGTGCAGGGCCCCCAAACCACCCAGGTGATGACCATCACTATGGCAACCACCAGGCATAGCCCCTGGCATGGAGGATCCCCATGAGGAAAACCTATAAAACATTTTATTTTCATCTTAAGTTTTTGCTTTGACTAGTTTAGTATTTCTTATTCCGTGTCAGGGATTTTGCCTTTTTGTTTAATATTTTTGTGCATCTGTCATTTTATGTTAGTTTTTCATAATGTCTTAATCCGTATGTTATTTATTAGAAGAAAAGACTGAAACTGGCTTAATCAATTCAGAGACTGGAGAAGTAAAACATATGTAGAGAATGTATGAAAGGAAAACCATCATCCATCCATCCATTTTCCACACAGTCCAGTTCAGGGTTGCAGGGAAGCTGGATTCTTTCCCAGCAACGAATCAATATGAAATGAGGAAAAAAATAAAGATCATCTTATACTGTATGGAGTTATGGAAGCATATGCATTCACTCGGGGAAAAAAACTACAGAGTAAGTTCACATTTACTGTAAGTGGATGCCGACCCGGAGTACGAGTGACCCCCCACAACTGTTAAAAATACACTGGCGTACAAAGGTTTACACACACTCCCATTAAAAGAAAGACTAAATTCCCAACAGTTATTCAAATAACAAGAAACTGAAAAAGAAATAATAAATAATAATTCACTAAATTGTAATTGAGCAACATGAAACCTTGATTTTAAATTGTGGTTTTAAAAATTCATTTTGAAAAAACAAACAAAACTGTCCCAGACAAATTGGAGTACCTTCCCATGAACATGGACCAACATACCTGTCAACAGGTGCAGACAGCTGATTGGATGTTACAGAAAACACCTGATTGCAGGGACTGCCTCAAACTTTTGACCAACCAAATTTTAGTTCAGTAGCCCCATCTTTGCTTGTTTCCTTTTTTATTTTTTGCTTGTTTTTATTTAATATTTCTGTTTAACCACAATAGGGGATTATCACGCTTACCGGAAGTTCCCGGTATTTGGACACTTCCTCTTCCGGGCCATGTTAACGACAGCCGTTCCTGCTCTGTTATACTGTTTAAATCGGATAAACTTCAAACATACTTAGGTTTTCATTCCAGACTGAAGTGATACTAAGGAAGAAGTGGATCAAAGCGATCGATTCGCCGCGGTGAAGGGCCGAACTTTATAATAAAACACACGTTTGTTTGTCACCGGTGGGGCACAACACCGGCACTTCACAGCATGAATTAGTCAGCTAGCGTTTACTGACGTGCTTAACATTGTGCGTCTTAAAACACACAAACATCTGAAAATCGGGTCTGTACCCCCCGTTTCCAGTGGAACAACTGGGGACTGCCAAGAAAGGAGACGCTTTCAGATGATTGTGTGTTTTCAGCCGCCCAAAGTTAGGCACGTCATCAAGCTGGCTAATGCTAGCCTTCTAACAGTAGTCCGTCAGCTACTACTCTGTTAAACTTTGTAAATCGGATAAACGCCAATGCCAAGTTTTCATTCCAGACTGAAGTGATGCTGAGGAAGAAGTGGATCAAAACGACCGATTCGCCGCGGTGAAGGACCGAACTTTATAGTAAAACGACACACGTTTGTTTGTAGCCGGCAGTCTGCACAGTCGTGTTGGCAGGCTAGCATTAGCCAGCTCGATGACGTGCCTAACTTTGTGCGGCTGAAAACACGCAAGCATCTGAAAGCGTCTCCTTTTTTTGGCAGTCCCCAGTTGTTCCACTGGAAACGGGAGGGTACAGACCCGATTTTCAGACGCTTGTATGTTTTCACAAGCGAAAAGTTGGTAACGTCAGCTAACGCGAGCTTGCTAACGCTAGCTGTAGTGTAGTCTGCATCATTGAAGTGCCGACAACAGACATACGTGCAACCTTGTTTTATTTTAAATTTCGGTCCTTCACTCCGACAAATCGCTTTCATCCACTTCTTCCTCAGTGTCTTTTCAGTCGGGAATCCATGAAAACTTAGGTACGGCTGGCGTTGTTTATTAGATGTACACAATGGAACAGAGCAGCAACATCGAGACTTGAGCCATTCCTGGCCCGGAAGAGGAAGCTTCAAATGTTTCAACTTCCGGAAACCGGAACGCGGAAGCGTGATAATCCCCTATTCAAAATCAATGTCATGATTTTCATAGAATTTTTAAAAATTATTTAGTCAGTTTCAACTTTTTTCACTGACAGCTGATTTTTTGCCATCATTAATGGGAGGGGATGTAAACTTTCATATGCCACTGTAAAGCTGACAAAGAGCGCTCTGACATTTTGACTGCAGTATTTATATTGAATATTAGTATTTGTATTAAACTGTGGTGTCTGGTACTGCAGAAACAAGGCCGGTGCTCAGTTCCCGCTGCATAGTTTAAAGGAATAGTACACCCACAGAATGATGGTCCTTTATACTCCATTATAACTCCATTATATGAAAGTTGGTAGATAAAGAAACCCCCCGGATCTCCGGCTGCTTTGAGAAATTATAAAGTGCTCCAGAGTTTTGCTCAGCATGAGGGTGAGTAGAAAATGAACGCACATCATTCTTTGGGTGTACTATTCCTTTAAGTTGTAACTCTTCAGTGAAAGGATGGAGGGTCCAATGTGACAATTTTTATCTGGGGGGATGGAGGTTTTCTGAACTGTTTCCACGTAGTTGTCTTGGTTATCTGAAGGTCTGTTCATTACAGCCTAGTGCCCCCCCCCCCCCCCCCCCCCCCCCCCCAAGTCCTTTACTCTGCACTGGTATACAGTACGTAAACATGATGATGCTGCTGGTTTCATGGATGGATGGATGGATAAAACAACAGGAAGGATCAGGCTTCTGGCTACGCCGCTTTACAGCATGCTGTGTTTTTCAGCTGCAGGCCTGTTTTTGAAAGTGAGGTCAAAGTGAAAGAAAACTTTTACACCCCACCCTCACATCAAAGCAAGTATGTGTCACCACCACATCCTGTAATAACTGAAAACATAACGTTTGATTTTTGCACCTGGTCTGCAACTCTGGTGGGGTCCTTCTTGCTTTCACAGTCACACTTGAGCTGTTTCTAAAGGAAGTCTGCAAATAAAAGAAAGAGCGCTCTCTGGTGGCCAGAAGATGTGATTTGTACATTTCAGACATGTAAAGAAAACAGAAAAAATAAACTCTGACATTGATATGAAGGTGTGCATGTAAACACACATGCCCATCTATCCTCCTCTATGCATCTGTCCATTCATCCATACACATGTATTCATGCAGACCCACATGAACACATATAATGCATACACATACATGTACACACAAACATACATTTTTTACTATATAAATCCCCTTCGATCGTTGTGAATAATCTATAATGGTGCAACAGATCATTGAACTCACGGTTAAGATCGGTTTATTGTTTTTGAGTGAAGGATTAGATCAATTTTTGGATCATCAAAAAATAGAAATAGTACAAGACAAATTTACCTCTATTTCATTTAAGTATATTTGCATATTAAAAGTATTCAACACAAGACTCATTCCACTCAATTATATAAAAACAAATTAATGATAAAGAAATTATTACAAAGGACCAGATGTCAAAATTGCAAGTCATACATGATGTCGGCAGTTCCCACGATAAAAATCACACTGCAAAAACTCAAATCTTAAGCTGGCGGCACACTACACGATTATTTGCCCGATTTTACCCACGATTGTCAGTCGGTGTAGTCGGCTCCAGTTGGGGCTAGTTGAGTTCAGTCTGCCTCTCCAGTCGGCAGAAAAATCTTTTGGTGTGTCTGGGGAAGCGACTCAGATCTCCAAGTGTGCTACAGAAACCGACCCGACTCAACCTCAGTCATAGTCAATGAAACATGTTTGAAAACTAGAGGCAACTACGCCCGACTGGGAGCTGCGCAGCAGAACTGCTGCAGCCGCATGTGCAAAGTACCGCTTGGATTTCCTACTGAAACCCAGCATACAATCAAACCCTGGCAATTTCATGTGCACTATCATTTTCAGATGCAATCTATGCATATGCATGGATCTAAGTTGGCAAATTTCCTTTTTACGTCCCAGTAAAGGTAGAATGGAGCACAGTTGTTGGAGTACTACCTGCACCGGGGATTCCCCTCTCTGCGCGATCAGAAAGACAAAATATGACAATGGAAGTGAGGAAAAATAAAGAATTTAACTGAGAACGAACTTGAAACTGTTTAGGGGCAAAAAAAGTGTTCTGCTCCGGCATAACACGCAAACAGAGAGGTGGTGAGCTGAGAGTGTGACGCTGCTGTGGAGTCAGACTCTGATGGCTCCCACGGTTATTACATATTTGTGAAACATATTTGTTTATAGGCTGCAGCAGCCTCCTCACAGCACAATGTCACTTTAAATATTGTATCTAGTAGCCGACACAATTTATTATTGTAACAACAGGTGCAGGTGCAGCCACGTGCCACAGCCTTGGGAATTAGTGTTGCGCGGATTGAAGCACATATTTCAATAATCTTGCCCGTCCCGACCCACTGCTATTAGATACACTCCGTGGCGATTCCAGACTATTTTTCCTGTAGGTGCACAGGGGTGCTGACCACATCATTTATGCAGCTGTTAAACTTTTTATTTCATGCCACACCAACAGCCATGACGCACAAACGCATACAAACACACACGATTGTATTTAACACCCATTCAGCATTCATTGATACCCATTCAGGTCTATGTGTACTTTCTCCAAAAAATCAATGTAGAATCTAACTGCAGTACAACACTGTTGAAGAAAAAAGCAACTGCTGATGTAGGCACGCCGCCAGAGCGCTGCGTTTTACACACGGACACACCACAGCCTCAATTACAAAAATCTAACTGATTCTGCTGCCAAATAACACGGCAGCTTCCAAATAAATAAATGCATTTTTAAATATAATTTTTTTTCTTTAAAAAATTCTGCCAATGGGACAAGCATGATAAAAGGGCTGGACAAAAGCCCAATGGTCCATGATGAAAAAAACCCACTGAGACCCCCTGACCAATTGTCTTCCAAGCTGGTGTCACTGGTAATAACATAATATTTCTATAATTCAGCCATCGCAAATCTGATGGGGGCTCTTATTTTGAAGTTTATCAAACTGCCTTCTTACTACTTTACTTTTAATCCCATTTAATAAAGACATGACAAATGCTATATTTAGTGTGTATATATACAACTGTGTGAAAAGTGTTTGCCCCCTCCGTGATTTCTTACTTTTTTGCATGTTTGTCACACTTATATGTTTCAGATCATCAAACAAATTTTAATGTGATTCAAAGATAACACAAGTAAACACAAAATGCATTTTTTAAACTAAGATTTTGATTAGTTAGGAGGGGGAAAAGTCCAAACCTCCATGGCCCTGAGTGCCATGGAGTACTCACCCCCCCCCCCCCCCCCCCCCCACGTTACCCCACGTTAAAACATGAGGTAACTTTGGTTTATCACATCTTTGGAAAGCTCAGTTCAATTTCTCTAGCCACACCAAATCACTTAAATGGGACCTGCCTGACGAATTTAAGTAGACCAAAAGATCCTCAAAAGCTAGACATCATGCTGCGATCCAAAGAAATTCAGGAAAAAAATGAGAAACAAAGTAATTGAGATCTATCAGTCTGGAAAAGGTTCCAAAGCCATTTCTAAAGCTTTGGGACTCCAGAGAACCATAGTGAGAGCCATTATCCACAAATGGTGAAAACATGGAACAGTGGTGAACCTTCCCAGGAGGGGCCGGCCGACCAAAATGACTCCAAGAGCACAGCGACGACTCATCCAAGAGGTCACAAAAGACCCCAGAACAACATCCAAGAACTGCAGGCCTCACTTGCTTCAATTAAGGTCAGTGTTCATGACTCTAGTGCTGCAACGATTAGTCGACATTATCGACAAAAATCGATAATAGAAATTGTCGAGAATGAATTCCATTGTCGACTATTATCGCCAAACGCGTTTTTTCCAACAGAGTGAGGCATCTCACTTGATTACAATCTCTGCCGAGAGTCGCTCATGCGCAGTAGCGTCTCTGTCTCTTAGCGGTAACATACAAATATGGCGGCGTCAACATCAGGTACGCGTACGAAAACTTCTAAAGTTTGGGAGCATTTTAGCCTGGATACGGCGAATAAAAAGATTACTTGCAAGGTTTGCAAAGCAGACCTTGCGTATCATGGCAGTACCTCGGTGATGCACGAACATTTAAAGAGAAAGCACGTCGGGGAGTTGAACGAAACGGAGTCTGACTTGCCTCGGTAAGATTCAAGTAACATTCAAGCAAATGCAGTTTTTATGACATACATTGTGCATTTTATAAGCGCATTTTTGCTATTAAAGAGAGCTTGAGGGTTATGCCAGACTGCCTGACAAACATATTTTAAATTAAATGCATGCAGTCCGAAGAAGAGAAGCACCATGGACCCTTTCCTGCAAAAGAGGCAGACGTGCACCCCTCAACAGGCGGCTGCCCTGACTGAGTCAGTACTGCAAATGCTGATCTGTGATATGAGGCCGCTCTCCATGGTTGACGGGGCTGGGTTTCAACAGATGATAGCCCAGTTCAACCCCGACTACATCCTACCATCCAGGACCCATTTCACCCACTTGATGGAGCAGAAATACAGTACAATGTTTCTGAAGGTAGTTTTTTAAAATACATACACACACACGGTTTATATAAGCAATCACACATTTCATTTAAGAGCAATTATGTATTTCATATTAGCAATCACCCCCCCCCAAACACACACACATTTCATACAAGCAATCACAAATGTAATTTAAAAGTAATTATATATTTAATTAATATTACATATATATGTATTAAAATATCTGAAATACATAACTTAATTTTGGTAATATCACAGAGCAGCTGCAATAAAACTTTTATGTTGAATAGTTTCTGTTGACATGTAGGTTTTTGCTCTTAAATATTTACAAAAATCAACTTTTGTGTTTTAAAGGTAAAGGAGATCCTAAAAGAGGTCAGCAGCTCCCTCACACTGACATGTGATGTTTGGACCAGCCGTGCCACAGAGGCATATCTTGGAGTTTCGTGTCACTTCATTACCACTGGCAAATGAAAACTCTGAACCTCACCACTCCACCTCTGGAGGAGAGGCATACTGCTGCCAACATCATGTTATGGATGGAAGAGGTGATAGAGAAATTTGACATCTTGCCTAGCAAAATTAAAGCAATAGTACACGACAACGGGTCTAACATGGTGGCGGCAGCTCGACTCCTGGAAGAAAAACATGGTTGGTTTTCCGTGCGCTGTGCTGGGCACACTTTCCAACTTATCGTAAACAGTGCCCTCAAAGAGCCAAGCAGCAGCAAAGCCACCGGTGCAGCAAGAAACTTAGTGGAGCACTTTAGGAGAAGTGAGCTGGCAAATTCAAAACTGAAGAAGCAGCAGCAGCAAATGAACACTGCAGAGCACAAGCTGATCCAGGACGTAAATACGCGACGGAATAGCACGTACTATATGGTGCAGAGACTCCTGGAGCAGCGATGGCCAGTCACAGCACCCCTCTCTGACCCTGAGGTAACACCTGAGGCAAGCACTTCTGTGACCTCAAACCAGAGCAGTGGGTGCTACTTGAAGAGCTGGTGCAAGGGTTGGGGCCTTTTGAATGTGCAACCGTTTTCCTCAGTGGACAGGAGTATGCTACTGCTTCATGTCTTCCACAGCTGGTCAAAGGCCTGCAACAGTCCATACAGCAAACACAGTTTGAGACAAGTGCAGGAAAACCCTTTCGAGCTATTACAGGAAAAGGAATAAGTGAGAGGTTGGAGAATCTTAACACTGTGTCTGCAGAGAGAGACAACCCACTTGTTCTTGCAGCTGCCATCGACCCAAGATTCAGAAAGATGAAGTTTATCTCTCCTGAAGATGGCACAAGGGTGCAAAGCACAATTGAAGTTCTTGCCATAAAAGAAGCTAAGGCTGAGACTGGGATACATGATGACCCTGAGCTACAGCTGAAGAGGGGCAATGACTCCGGGGGAAAGTCAGCGCTGGATAACCTTCTTCAGTCCGACACTGACAGCCTGAGTGAGGAAGAGGAGGAAACCCAGGAGGACCAAAAAATCCAAGTGGTGAGGAGGGAAGTTCAGATGTTCTTCACAGAGGCACCAATAGGCAAAAAGGATGACCCGCTCAGCTGGTGGAGGGAAAATGAGGGGCGTTTTTCCACACTGTCCAATGTAGCAAGATCCCTTTTGTGCATTCCTGCAACGTCCACCCCAGCAGAGCGAATCTTCTCAGCAGCAGGAAATATCTGCTCCCAGAAGAGAGCAAGTCTCACACGAGACCATGTTGACATGCTGACTTTTCTTAGTATAAATAAACTGAACAACATAGCCTGAGCCTCATCTTGATTTTAAACCTGTCCACCATGACAGGTTTGTGTCCAAGTTATACCACACAGTCCATGTTTACAATTTGAATATAGACACTCTGAATGCTTATTTTCAGCTGTATCTACAAATGTCAGTTGTTAAAACCGTTAGATCTCATACTGTTGAGAATTGTAAAGTTCTTTTGCAACAGACAGTTGACCACTGTGCAGTTGCCCACTGACTGTACTTCACAAAATGCACATTTTTGTTTTATTTACTGTTCTACTGCTGCTAATGAGCCTGTTCTTGTTTACAGGAAAAAAAAATGTTTACTTGATTTTAATTTATTATTTATCATTTATTTGCCTGTCCCTAAAAAATGGACAGAGGTTTATTTATTTGTGGATTTATGTCGACATTGACTGAGCTCTGTGCCTAATTGGAATTAGGAGATTTTTATTTAATTTTTGTACAAATCCGCAGTATGTGCAATAAAAGAAGTGTTTTTCATTGCAACCATCTTTGTTGTGTTCATTATCATTTGCCACATAATTAAATCAACTTCATGCTAATTTTAAGAAAAAAATGAAAGTTATCCGATTAATCGACTAATCGTTTCAATAGTCGGTGACTAGTCGACTACCAAAATAGTCGTTAGTTGCAGCCCTACATGACTCCACCATCAGAAAGAGACTGGGGGGCAAAAATGGCCTGCATGGCAGAGTTCCAAGACCAAAAACCACTGCTGAGCAAAAAGAACATAAAGGCTCGTCTCACTTTAGCCAGAAAGCATCTTGATGATCCCCAAGACTTTTGGGAAAATACTCTGTGGACTGACGAGACAAAAGTGGAACTTTTTGGAAGGTGTAGGTCCCATTACATCTGGCGTAAAAGTAACACGGCATTTCAGAAAAGGAACATCATACCAACATTAAATATGGTGGTGGTAGTGTGATGGTCTGGGGCTGTTTTGCTGCTTGGAAGACTTGCTGTGGTAAATGAAACCATGAATTCTGCTTCTACCAAAAAATCCTGCAGGAGAATGTCCGGCCATCTGTTGGTGACCTCAAGCTGAAGCGCACTTGGGTTCTGCAGCAGAACAATGATCCAGAACACGCCAGCAAGTCCACCTCTGAATGGCTTAAGAACAACAAAATGAAGACTTTGGAGTGGCCTAGTCAAAGTCCCCACCTGAATCCCATTGAGATGCTGTGGCATCACCTTAAAAAGGCGGTTCATGCTGGAAAACCCTCCAATGTGGCTGAATTACAACAATTCTGCAAAGATGAGTGGAACAAAATTCCTCCACAGCGCCGTAGAAGACTCACTGTCAGTTATCACAAACGCTTGATTGCAGTTGTTGCTGCTAAGAGTGGAACAACCAGTTATTAGGTTTAGGGGGCAATCACTTTTTCACACAGGGCTATTTATATGTTTATATATATATATATATATATATGTGTGTGTGTGTGTGTGTGTGTGTGTGTGTGTGTAACCACAGACTAAAACAAATGGACGTAGTATCCAGTCATGTCTGAAGAGAAAGTGAACCAATGGGGCAAATGACTGATAGTCAAGCTAATGCTAACTGAGCTAATCCCAAATGAACAGGAACTAACAAAGATAGGCAGTTTAAAGGTAAGACACGCTCAGACTTGCCGTTCACCAGCTAAAAACCACCGTTGTGCAACTCCGCTACAGGCTGAGGCCTTCCAGGGAGCAAGCAGAAAGCTAACTATTAGCCTTCACGGCTAAAACCAGCGGCCAGTCTGCCGCCTGTCAATTAAAAGGACACACCCGTAATTATGTGTAATTATGTGCTGTAACTCCTCTAAAATTAGCAGAACAATGGTAAGGTTGATATTTTGGAGCTCCATTTTGCTTCGGTCTGGTGACGTCACAGTTTTTAGGCAACAACAGATATGCTGAGTAGGCTAGACCATCTGAATTTAACAGCCTGTTACTTCCACCTTATGCCGTGTATGGAGGACCTGGCCTACGTAAACCGGGGAGGATGCATCCTTCGATGGACCTGGCCCCTGAATTTGGACACAGCCTATATATGGATATATATATATGGATGCTTGAGAACCGAACTTGGGAACCCCTGATCCAGTTTTCTTCTGCTTGTCTATCTTGTTTTATTCCTCAGTAAGTCTTGATGCAGTGCTGCCTCTAGTGGAGAGAGGAACACAATGGTTCAAAGGTCCGACCAGAGTGAGCTGGTTCGAAAGAGCGTTGCACACACTGATTCTCCGATGCAGAGGTTAGCAGAATGTCCTGGTGCAAATGCACCCGTACAGAGAGGAACACAGCCATCTCCTTTCTGATGCTGTGACCCTGAATGGACCTCATTGTGGTGAGGAGCTCCCTCTGCCTCCAGGTGGTGCTGTCCTCCTGCTGTGGTCACCTCTCTGGCTGTCAGTTTTCAACAGGCGTCAGCTTCTGGTTAGACTGGAGACTGATGTCAGAATCTGTTAAATCAGCTCCTGTCTACACGCGTTCATCCTCATCCTCTCCTCTTGCTCCCTCTTGGCATGGAAAGATCGTGCCAAGCCAAGCTGAATGGTCATCACATGGAGTAAGAGATGAATCTCTGTTGTACACAGCAACAGTATCTGAAGCATTAGAAGCTGTACACTGTAAATTCTAACTAGTTGGTAGTGATGTGCGGATCGATACTGAAATATCGATACTTCCGATTCCAGCTTTTAATGTTCTAGAATCTTTTTCCATGTCAGAATAAAGATATTTTAATACTTTTTTGTCAGTATGGAGTTTTTCCCAAACTAGAATACAGTAAAAGTAACTGTAATATCAGAATCTTGTCTAAATTTTACCCAACTAGTAGGACTAGTTTTTCTTCCGCCCGCCATTGTCACACGTGCAATGAGGCTCAGAATAGCAGTCACAGCGCAGCAAAGCAGCACCATAATGATCCCTCACTCAGTTCCTAGCAGTCATGTGTGGAACAACAACGGCGTGCTTCAGTATGGTGTATGTAAGAAGACAGAGGTGCGATAGCAACACCACAGACCTGAGTCAGTTATGTAAAAGATAATGCCGTAACACGGAGCTTCAGACTGATGAAGAACAACAAGGGTCTGAAGTATGACTGCATTTTTAATTCTTTACTGTTAGTGAAGCCCAAAGTATCGGTATCAGATCGGTATCGCCAATACTGGCTTGAATTTCACTTCAGTGAAATGAACTTTAGTGGTATCGCACGTCACTACTTGTTGGGTTTACTTAAAGTTATACCGTGTAACTTTTGACGCTGATATGAAGTCTAAAATGAGCAGTATTAGATGATTTTTGGGGCCAATATACAATGACTGACACGTGTCAGCACTCTGAGCGGGCTGCCCTCTGCAGAAACCAGACATCGTAACTTGAGAGGCGGGCCGTCGATGAGGCGGGCCTCTTCCGTAAACACAGAAATCTCTACTTGTGCTACTTTCTCTCATTACTCGAAGCTTTGTCAGGGTGGAACAAAGTAAAAAGGTGAAAGTGATGTCTGAGCAGGCCAGAAAAAAAAGAGGCAAAGGGATCACGGCAGATCAGAAACACATGTGGACATTGGAAAAGAATTCAGTCGTTCGAGATTTCTGAAACAGCAGTGTGGAAGCTAAACCCACTCTCTGTTTGCCACCATATCATTAGACTGGTAAGTAAGTTTGGCTGTTGTGTAAACATATGGAAATGTGATGCTTTTCTTTTCTTTTTTCAGTCAGCGTTTATTCAAAACATCAATAAGAGCTGTATAAGCTGCCGATAGTTTCCTGTTAGCGAAACACAGCGAGAAGATAATTGCTATAGACCAAAGCTAACTTGACTCCCTAGCATTTTGCGCAATTGTGGCTGGTTTGCAGCAATAAATGCGTTCTCTGTAATTCATATAAATATCAAAGAAGTAACAGAACAATCAGCAGTTTTCTTGGTTTAGTTGTGTGCTTTTCATACGCGGTTCAGAAGGAAGCAGAGCCACTGTAATGTCCCGTAAGCTGAGCTAATCCAGACGTTTTCATAACAAACGTGAGTTTTGCCAAAGTTACGACTTCATTCAGTGCACAAAACTACAGCTTGGTTTCGTGGCCGGTTTTGATTGCACATTTATCTTTGCATTGTGCGTTTGTATGTGTGATGTTTCAGCTAAACGTATATGGTTTGTGCTTCCATGTATTGGTGTGTCTTTTTGTCTCTGGTCTGTGTCGTGGAGAGTTTGAGACCTCTTTACCACCTACCCATCTTTCCTCATGTCACCGTTTTCTTTGCGAAGGTGCGCCCTGCGGGCTGCTTGGCCACGGTCTGCCTGATCCTGTCTTGTTATGTTTTGTTTTGTCTATGTGTGGCGGTTGTACTGAACATGATTTCCCTCGGGGATAATAAGTTCTTTGATTTGATTGATAATTAGAAACAGTTAGAGGTGCGTACCTCCACCAGGGGTAAATCCTCCAATGGTGAAATATCCTTTAGAAAATTCTTGAATCTTGATGGTCTTGTTTATTTCAATATACAAACACGGGAGAAGAGATTTAAATTTGCGTCATTGCCATGAGTCCTGTGAGACGTTGGCGCCGTTGCAGGTTCAGCGCTCCTAGTGGCCAAAAGTTACACGGTATAACGTTTAAAAAATTACGCAAACTTGCTGCCTCAAAAAAATTAAGTACTCAGTAATAGGAGTCATTAAGTAGAACAAACTAAAATGGTTTAAGTTTGTAGAACTTTTTTAACTTGATAAATCTGATTAAGCTGTAAGTGAATGAGGTTGTGGAGGAAACTTGATGTGATTAATTTCACATATTGATGCTTCACACAATCTTCTTTTTATTTTTACCAACATGATGATGTCTGATGACTAATATTATTCTTACTATGTAGCAAGAACTAAGCTAATGTGGGTTTTAGCTAAAACTGTCAGACTACAGACGTCTCTGTCGCGGTGCAGCAGCTGCTGGATAGTAGGTATTGTAGTGATTGAGGTCCTCCTAGTGAGGGGGGGGGGGGGGAGGAAAGGTGGTTATTTTAAGGGGGAGGGAGGGGGGGGGGGGGGGAATATAGAAAGGGGGGGGGGGGGGGTGGGTGTGGGGAGGGGGGGGGGGGTTGGGGTTGGGGGGGGGCCTGGCCGAGCCAAGAGGAGGGGTGGTGAGGTGGGGTGGGGGGGGGGGGGGGGTGCCGGTGGGGGGGGGGGGGGGGCGGCGGGGGGGGGGGGGGGGGGGGGGGGGGGGGGGGGGGGGAGGGGATGGGGAGGGAGGGGGGAGGGGGGGGGGGCAGGGGGGGGGGAGGCCGCCCCCTCGGAGGGGGGAGAGGGGTGTGGGGCCGGTGGGAGGACATCTTGGGGCGGGGGGGGGCCTCTTAGATCGGGGGGGGGGCGGGGCAGAAGCTAGGAGCGGGGGCGGGGGGGGGGTTGGGGCGCGGGGGGGGAGAGAGTATTTAGTAAAATATGAGGTGTGTGAGAGAGAGTGGGGGGGTGGGGGTAGGGGATTAACCCGGGAGCAGGGGAATATGGGGGGGGGGGGTAGAGACAGAAGGGGGGGGGGTGGAGGGTTGGGGGTGCTGGTGGTTGTGTTGGGGGGGGGGGGGGGGGGGGAGGGATTACATGGTGTTGGGGGGATTAGAATGGGTGTGGGGTGAATTTGGTTAGGGTGAGAGTGTGGAAGTGCAGTGGGGGAGTGGTGTGTGGTGTGCGGCTTGTCCTATTTTGTTGTGGGGATGGGGGTGGGGGTGGGGAGGTGGGTGTGAAGGTTGGGGTTCTGCCTCAATAGAGGGTGGTGGCTGATGAAAAAAAAGATAAAGAATTAAAAAAAATAAACTTTATTCTATAAAATAAGAAGTATTATATACAGGAATAAACAAAGAAATTGAGAGCAGACACATGACACAACCAACATTATTTATAAATCCCTCATTTGTGAATTTTCTCCAATTTATTGTTAAAAGAAGAAAATTCCATTGGGGGAACCCCTCCCCCCTCATTATTACTATATTTTTGTATTATAATTCATCTTTTTTTTATATTTTTTGGGGTGTGTGAGATTTAAATTCTAGGGTGATTTTTTTATAAAAAAATATAAAAATTGGAATATTTTCAAAATTCATATTTATTACTAAGGGATAAGAGAAAAAAAAAATATATTAATCTAAATAAAAAGGAGGGCCCGGGCTGGGGAAAACAAAATTTAGTATATCCCCAAACACTCATCTCAGTGAGAGGAGTTCATTTTGGACATCCGTCTGTACTCTGTGTGGTGGAACAAATCCTCAAAAAACATGTTTATCCTTCTTCGTTATGATGTTTATGATCATTTACAGGCATTAACTTTGGAATTGGACTGATTGGGTCATTTTTAGATATGAAAATCACCCCATTTTAAATAAATGAATACGACTTATAGTCCGGTGTGACTTATATATGTTTTTTTCCTGTTTGTGATGCATTTTTTGACTGATGCGACTCATAGTCCAGAAAATATGGTAATTTCCTTGTACTCATTTTTAATAAGCTGATTCAACTTACTGTAAGTAAGTTATCTAACATGCTGCCCTCCAAAGTTCTCAGCAGAACTTCATGCCGGGATTAAAAGCCTTCACAATGTTTTATATCTCGTAACAGGAAATAGAACACCAACTGCATTTCTAATGTAGTTTTTCACAAAATAACACCTGGTGACATCAGTAAGAATAAACATAACTGGTGGCCACGCATCACTAAAGCGCGGCCACAGATGTTATCCCGCAGCATTAATAAATCATGGACACAGTAACCAAGTCGTGGCCGTTTGTTTCAATTTCATTCATGCCGACGATGCAACCTGGAAAACTAATTGAAACGTGTTTCAGATGGAGATTTAGTTTCTTCCTGCATCATATTTTTTGTCTTTCACCAGTGGAGCAAGGATTCTTACCCAGCTAGGTATAGACCAATCCAGCCAAACGCCACAACTAAACCGTCCGCCATTGCCGGGGGAGCATTTCTGTACATGTGTAATGAGAACAGATGAGAATCGGACTTTTTTCTTAACAACATGGAGGAAATCTGGAAGGACTGTCACATTGCTGGTTGTTGGAACATCAGAGGAAAACTTTAATGTGGTAATAAGTGAATAAGAAGATAACAGACATTTAGTTCATGAAGATTTCTGCTGTCTGTGATAAAAGTGGACGGTGCTGCTCAGTCCACTGATGTCAGTGTGTTCGTATCGGGAGGAATATCGGACACACAGAGCAGAGGAGGAATAACTTGCTGCCACGGTGAAAAACACTGGGTTTAATCCCCAACAACAAGAACACGGTAAATTATGGTGAACACTCATTAATCTGACACTTTATTTCACGTATCTATGCTCCTGAAAATGACGCATCGCATAACGTTATTATGCTAGCTAATGCTAACAGAGACGGCTGTGGTGTTGCTGAGAGTTAAAGATCAATCTGGGAGACCAGAAAATAAAAGCAGTTCTTTCAGAAACACAAACGGATCAGGAAGACGGTGTCCTGCAGCCTTTAGTTTCATCTGCAGGACATGTGAAGGCTACGTGGTCCGTACAGTCCTTAAACAATACCAAAAGCCAAATATGTGGTAAAATAAAAAAGTAACCACCTTTTGAAAGAGTTTAGTTTTTTTAACTTTGATCAGTGATCATGAGATGTGTGTGTTACTCCAGCGTGGCTTGTCATTAAAGCCAGTTTCGGAGATGAGTAATAATTTAAATTAATACTTCGATGTTAGAAAAATACTGTATATATACATATCAGAATACTTTAAAGATCGTTGGATAACATACTTATAGGTTATCATGACCTTAGACGACTGTCCAACGTTGTAAATCCAGATATCCACCCAGCTTTCCATGTTGGCAGATACGAGGTCATTGGGACTCGTTCCCCCAGCAATGGCGGCACAACAAGATGGCGCAACACACAAAAACTCTTGTCGGATTAGTCTATAAAAGAGTATTTGAAAATCTAGTGTTTGAAAGGAAACTCTCTCCTGGCCAGCGGTGGTGTTTTTGTAAACCAAGCCGTGCCCAAGAAGACCACTCCGAAGGAAATGTGACGGTTTCACAAACTCTGCTGCCTTCTTTTTTAATGTCAATGTTTTCATTAAAATCAGGAAGAAATGAGTCTCGCAGCTGCTTTCTCTTCATTCTTATCCTGCCTTTGTTCATGTTTTTACATATTTTTTTCATCAATAATAAGTGTATGAACTGTTAAACAAATGTGGTCAAAGTAAATTATAATTTGTCATGTGCCAGCTAAAAAAACAAAGCCTCTCTTTGTGTTTCAGGAACTGACAACAATATCTGACACTCCATCTTATCACTCGTACGCAAGTGCCCTCAGGAAATGGGTAAGATAAGTGGAATGTCAACTTCCTCTCGACTCAAAATACCTTATATATGGAGTATGTTTGCACATACGCAATCATGTAAACACACATGGAAAAACAGAAATGATGATGGAGAGATGCGGACAAACAAGCCCTGTCACTCTGGAATTTTCTTATTCACTTGTCTCACAGAATGTTGTCTTGTTTAGGTTACATGCAAGTCTACCAATCTGTGTGTGTGTGTGTGTGTGTGTGTGGTGTGTGTAGGCAGCTGACCCGGGTGTGAACAGGGCTTCTGTGTGAGACCACAGAGAAACTATTCTTCCTGCAACATAACACACTCATGCACACATAAACCACACACCAACAGCCATCCACTCTCGCCCCTTAATTCGTCACAAACGCACACAAACACACACAAACACACATACAGAGGGTGCAAGAGAGTCGCTCGCCATCTCTCATTCTGCTGCAGAGAAAGCTAGCATAGCACACACACACACACACAGTGTCCCACCACATAATGACCCTTATTCCACCGTCCTGACTGTGAGTCACTGGTTCAATCAGGAGGCTGGAATGTCAGGCTCCATTACTTCAATTTATACTCAAAATACATCTACATGTGTAAAAACCCATCATATACACCACCGGTCAAAAGTTTGGGATCACTTTAATGGGAAAGTCTACCTCAAATTGATAATTTTGCAATATTTATTCAAATAAGGACGAAACAAAAAAAAAAAAAAAAAAAAAACAACCAAAAAACCAAAATGATAATTTAGTGAAATTAAATATTATTTTTGAGTTGTGGTTGTAAAGAATTTTTTTTAAACTAATAAAAAAACTGTCCCAGAAAAATTTGAGCACCTTACTCATGAACAGTGGACAAAATACCTGTCAACAGCTGCAGAGGTGTTATTGAACATTACAGAAATCAGCTGATTGCAGTGGTTGCCTCAAAGTGTTGCTCAAAAAAATTTCCATTGAAAAGCCCCATCATGCTTGTTTTATTTTTTGTTTGTTTTTAATATTTCTGTTGAAAAACAATCCAAAATCATTGTCATGATTTGCATTTTTTATTTATTATTTTTGTCACGTTTGGGATCACTGCCCTGTTGGATTAAATGGGGAAATGATCCCAGACTTTTGACCGGTAGTGTAGCAGTCTGTTTAATACACGTCCATTTGAAAAGAATATAGAAGGTTAAATGAAATGAAATGAAAAATACTTTATTCATCCCCGAAGGGAAATTAAGTATTGAAAAAGATAATTTTTTTTTTTTTTTTTTTTTTTTTTTTTTTAAATAAAAAAAAGAAAGATAGGTTTGGTCATTAGGGTGATGGGGGTGGGGGGGGGGGGGAGAAGACTCCCCGCCCTCGGGGGAGGGGCTCCCCCGATACAACTTTTTCATCAAAACAATTAAAAAAAAAACATTCACAGAATGTCTGCAGGGGTACAGAATAACGTATTTATCTGGTGGCAACCCTGTTTACGGAAGTTGAGGATGCTGTGCATGCGTGCTGCCTTTGCTGCTATCCACGGTGCTTCGCCCGTGATTGGCCTGTACTTCCGCGGCATATAGTTCCCTTATTGAACGCAGCCTAGTCAGTCCTTTGATGTGAAATCAGCTTCTGCTTTGTACTTGATCAGAATGTGCGGGTCAGGAAATGTAATTGGAAGAAATCTCGAGTTAATTAGTTCACTTTCGCCAAGTAGGGCTAGTTGGAAACCCCAGATTACAGAAACTACGCTAAGCTAACCCTGACCAAAAAGTAGCAAGTATGCTTTAAGTAAACTAATTTAAAACTTTAAATAAGACAGTATACTTTCAGTTTACTTTTTATGTACTTGTCAGAAATATACTTTACAAAGTTTACTTGGCATTTACTAATAAATATACTAGAAGTTTAACATATTTAGCCTATACTTATATTTAAACTTTTGAACAATATGCTTTAATAGTAGTACATTCATAGTACATTTTCAAACATACTGGTTTCTTTGATACTAAGAGTTTAAATGTTACTGGACCATTTGGTGGAGTCAAATAAAACACCTGAATCTATTTCTGACATAAATTTTGTAATCTTTACTTTACTCAGCATTAAAGGTGGAGTAGAAGTATAATAAGGCGATTTTCAGTATATTTGAAAATGTATTTTTAAACACTAAACAGTGGACTATAAGTGTATTATCAGTAAACTCATAGCAAATCTAAAAGGTTAGGTCTGTTTCTTAAACTAAAACGGCATCGAGAAGTTTACTGCTAGAAAAAAAGAAAAAAAGGAGGAAAATTTAGAAAATAAAAGGTACTGTAAAAAAAAAAAAAGTTTAACTAACAGTATACCTAGAAGTATACTTCCAGTATACTTTAAAGTGTACTTTCTAAAAGTAAAAGTAAGCTTGCAGTTTTAGTACGAATACACTCACAGTATACCAGAAGATTACTTTAAGTATTCTTAGAAGTATACTTTTAAATACTTAAATTGGGCAAATTTAGTCCCAAGAAGTACACTTGTTAGTATACTGGTAGTACACTGATAGCAGTGTACTTGGTAAATAAAAGTACACTTGTTAGTATACTGGTAGTACACTGATAGCAGTGTACTTGGTAAACAAAAGTAAACTTGGGGGGATATACTTTAGTATACTTGAGTATACTTAATGATGTACTTAAAGAATACTTCTTTTTGGTAAAGGAAGCTAAAGTCAGTGCTGCCAGATTCAGAGTGACCGGGTCGGTAAGAAAACGCTTCTGCCCACTTGTCCACCTCAGGGGACTGGGGGGGGGGGGCTCGGTTTCACCCAGGAGGGGGCATATTCCTTTAAGGCTCTTTCACCGAAGGCAGAGGTGTCAAACTCATTTTAGTTCAGGGGCCACATACGGCACAATTTCATCTCAAGTGGGCCGGACCGGGAAAATTATGAGATTTTAACCTATAAATAACAAAAACTGCAAATGTTTCATTTTATTTTATTTCCTTTTATTTGTTAAGATGTGTATATTTACATATATGTGTATATTTATTTATATTTGAACTTTCCTTTTAGAAAAAATGAACATGAAATTTATAGACGAACATTGGTGATTTAACAATATTTTGTCATTTGATTTTTTTTTATTCATTTTATCTATTAATATCAGTAAACATTTTATTGTATATATATGACAAAAAAATCATATACATTTTATACAAAATCATATAAATATGAATTGTTTTCTCTTAAAACTTCCAAATATTTAATATTTTAATGTATGAATTTTGTATTTTTATTATTATCATTTGATCAACTATTTAAATCGCACTACATGTTCATTATAACTTGCAGATCACAATGTATCTACAAAATCACTTACTGTAATATTGAATCACAGGAATCTGGAACTAAAAATACTGTATTTACATTATGATTGGGGACTGAAAGAGAAATAAGATTTCCAATTTATGAATTACACTGACTATAATGAGGTCAGATCTGTAAAGTAATATTGAAATACTTCATTTTTAGATATTTAACCTCCTGAGACCCGAGCTTTATTTATTTGTGTGCATTTTTATTTCTTTCATGATATTTGAAGAGAGTATGGGCATAATAACTACATAAAATTTGTTTTGGTACAGTAAGTCGTTTCTGAGAAATAAGATGTCTTATAAGTGGACAGCGGGTCAGTGTTATTAGATAAATTTACAAAGTCATCAGAGTGGAACAATGAAGGAAACTCCTGTTTGCTTCCACAAAAAGACCAACAATAAGTGTAAAATGTAACAGAACAATTAAGTTGTGATTTCAGTTCAAGAAAATATCACATTTCACCTGCACACTTGTCGTTCCTGTACAGCCCTTTACATCACACTGTGTTAGATTATTCAGGTTGAGACGCTCAGGAAAGCTGCAAAAATGACAAATGTAATGGAGCCATCTGAATATCCAAATGAAGAATAACAGAAGTTCTCACATTTGACAGATTTATTTGACTCAGACTGCAAATGAAAATGAACTGATGTATTTCATCACAAACCCTTTTTAGATTCTTTGATGAAAGGTTTATGCATACTTTTATTCTTATGCATGACAAGGGGAACAATAGTAAATACTTTTCTCCCCATGATTTGGATATTCAGATGTATCCTTGTATTTTTCCATTTTTGGAATTAATGGATTTGGGATCTGACCTCCGCTGAGTTTTCACAGTTGAAGCAGAATTTTTACTTTGTTTTTAGAAGCTCGGGAAGGTATTTTGCAAATATTGTGCAAACTGTGGCATGAAAGATATTTTTATTATTTTAATTTATTTTATGGTTTATCTCTTGTTTTTGAGTAACATCATCACTGTTACACCAAAATTACCTGAGACACCATCATGCAGAATCAAAGGAAATGTACGAGAGTCCTGGTGTAAAACTTTCAATGTTGTCATGGCGACACAAGAAGCAGCTGCTAGATTATCAAGGTCAAGAAGTGAATCATTATTTGAAATGTCCACTGCTTTTGGACATTTATTCAGTAAGAACTCATCACCCCATCTACCAAGTCAACACCGCCCACCAGCATGTACTAGTATGTACGTTCTTCTGAAAATGCACTTTTGCTTTTCACCAATATGTGCGCCCTTGTGGCTTGACAGAGTAGTGCACCGTGATAAATGCAACCACTAGGTGGAAGCTAAAAGTGTCCACTTTTGGGACAACAGGTCTGTTATGTGGAATGAAGCAAATGGTGGAGGGAAGTAAAAATGTAATGTCCTCGTATGTACACACAGGGTCTCAGCAGGTTAAAAAGATTCCAAGCTCTGGTGGACCAATCAGAAACTAGAGTTTGTTTTACTGTTTTTAATGTGACATTTAATAATTCACCTCGCGGGCCAGACTGGACCCTCTGGCGGGCCGGTTTTGGCCCCTGGGCCTTTTGTTTGACACCCCTGACCTAAGGCGTTTAGCAAAGGCTAAACATTTTTTAACCCGGTGCGACCTGGAAACAGTCCTCCATGCTTTTATCACCAGTAGAATTGATGTTGTCTTTGGCGTATCTCAGAAACACCCGTCTCGCCTCCAGTTGGTCCAGAACGCTGCAGCAGGTAGCCTCTGCTGATAAGCACCAGGAAGAGAGAGCACATCTCCCCGTACTGGCCTCTATTCACTGGTTACCTGTAACTGTTAGAGTTCAGTTTAACATTCTTTTTTATGTTTTTAAATGCCCTAGCCCGCCCTTATCTTTCAGAGCTTCTCCATCTTCATGCTCCCACTCGCCCTCTTCGGTCAGCTGAGTTGCTGCCATAGACTGTATATAATTACTGGACGTAGCTTCCGGTCTCTTCTGAATAGAGAAATGTGAAGCCAGTTGGGCGTGTCTTACCGTCGCCATCTTGCCGTGTCACGTACGTCGTCACTCCAGGAAAATACTAAAATGGGCACAGCGCGGCCGCGGGACAAATGATTGACAGCTGACGTACTGTGGGCTAAACGCTAACTGAGCTAACACGAAACTAAGAGGAGCTAACAAAGATAAGCCCCCTAAGCGGCATGGTTAAGGTAAGACATGCTTAGACTTGCAATTCGCTGACTAAACACCGCCGTTGTGCGACTCTGTAACAAACTGAGACCTTATTAAGAGCAAAGAAGGAGCTAACTAGGAGCCTTCGGTCGGCAGGCGGAGCTTCCGGTCTGCCGCATGTCAATCATAAGGATACGCCCTTAATTATGTGTAATTTGAAGAATAAATAACATCTAAACGAATGAGTTATAAAAAAATTCACCCCCCTCACAGTTGACATGAAGGTAAACGTGACCTAATAAACCTAAAATGATTTTTTGAACCAGGCTGTAAACCTGTTTATTTCTGCTGTGAAGTCGGCGTTTTTAACATGGGAGTCTATGGGGATTTGCTCGCTCTTGGAGCCAGCCCCTAGCGGATGAAGGGAGGATTACACTAAATACAATGCGGAAGAGAGCTTCACTGTTCTGAGGCGGAGTTTGCCCCTTGGTTGCTGCTGTTAGATGTCCCAGAAGATGTGGGGGGGTGGGGCATTTTCTGTGGCGGCCCAAAGTTGTGGAACTTGCTGCCATTGCATATGAGACAGGCCTCACCTGTTTGCCCTGGCGTTCCACCCTTCATGAGCCACTCTGACTTTGTCTGTTGTTTTAAGTCTAATTTTTTCTGATATTTATATTCCTTTTACTGTTAATTGTTTTGATTGTTCTTATGTTTCATGTTTGTTTTAATGTTCTCACTTTTTCTCCCCATTGTGAGACCTAATTTCTGTTTTCACCTCTGTTCAGCACTTTGTGTCGGTAGCTGCTGTGTTTAAAGCGCTTTACAAATAAAGTTGACTTGATTTTATTCATAGTTTTTATTTCTGTTTATTTATCTGCACTGTTTCTATAAGCTTGAATTTATATCTCATGTTTTCCTTTTCTACACATTTTTTTGAAATCCTGGTTCTTCTTTCCTGCTGTATGATGATATTTTAATGTCCCTTTTAAAGCACTTTGAATCACCTTGATCTCGTTTTATTTTAGCTTTTTCCATCTCAATTTCTGTTATTTTCTTTCTTTATTATTATTATTATTATTGGACTTGTCTGCAAAAATCTATCTATCTATCTATCTTCTAAAATGTACTTTTTAACTCCTCTGCATCCTGTAATAATGCTTTTAATGTTTTATGTAGGGCACTTGGATTGTCTGAAATGTGATGTAAAAATAAACTTGTCATACATGTACACGTGTACCCGCTGCAGGTTACATTGTCTGGCTTTTTTTTGTTGTTGTTCCATATCAAACAGAAACCTGTACACATTTTAATTTTTGTCTTATGTTAATTTAAGTATAAAGCCAGAGTGCAGAATGTGCTTCACGCTGTGTTGATGGGTGGCTGTGCCCATGTAGCTATCAGACTAATTTCAAGACATAACAAAGGCAGCCTTGCAGGTGGTGCAGCTTTTTCAGGTGAACATACAGTTAATGTTACTGTTTTGTCTATTCCCAGTACAATTTTTACCAGCTCGGATCCAATAATCAGTTCAGCTGATGTCAGAGTCCTGTTCTCTATGATCATTTTACCAGTTAGTGTTGTACTTTTCTGATAGTCATAGACAAAAATATCATATAAGGATAATTTACTGAACTGACAAGCTGTTGGACCCTGTTGGAGCTGGATGCTTGCAAGAATACAAGGGATTTTCCTGTCAGATCAAACATACCCAGCAATAAGGCGACACTGTTAGTCATGGAAACATCGAAAATAAAATTTCATTGTCCAAAAATTACAGGATCTTTATGACATCTAAAAAGCATAGTGGTCATATTCTGAGCATCAAAAAGACAAAGACACACAAAACCACCATTGGTCCATAAGTTCCTTTTCTTTGTTAAAGGGACACTGTGTAACTTTTGACCCAAACATTGGCGTAATGTAAGTAATAAATGATCATTTCTGTTACAGGTTTAAAGCCCCTGGTGGCCAAAAGTTTACACAGTATCCCTTTAATAATAATAATAACAAAAGTATAGACTAATGCCGTAAGCAGACCATCTGCCATTTCTTAGGGAGCCTTTCTGTACATGTGTAATTAGAACAGATGAGAATTGGACTTATTTCCTAACAATATGGAGGAAATCTGGAAGGACTGTCACATTCTTTGATTGTCGGAACAGCAGTGGAAAACTTTAATTGCAGTAATAGCGAGTGTGTTCATATCGAGGACGGGAGGAATACCGGATACACAGAGCAGAGGAAGAATAACTTGCTGCCATGACGGAGAAAACACAGGATTTAATCCCAAACAACAAAAACACTGTAAATTATGGTGAACACTCATTAATCTGAGACTTTATTTCACGTATCTATGCTACTCGACAATGATGCACCACATAACGTTATCATGCTAGCTAAAGCTAACAGAGACAGCTGTGGTGTTGCTGAGAGTTAATGACTTATTTGGGAGATATTGTGAAATATAACGTATTTACTCTGATCAGGGAAAGGTTGTGACCAGAAAATAAAAACAGTTCAGTCAAAAACACAAACAGATCAGGAAGACGGAGTCCTGCAGCCTTTAGTTTCATCTGCAGGACATGTGAAGACTATGTGGTCCAAACCTTAAATAATACCAAAAGTCAAATATATGACAAAATAGAAAAGAAACAACCTCTGAAAGAGTTTCTTTTCTTTTTTTTTTCAAATAAACTTTAATAAGTAATAACGAGATTTCAGTTTTATATTCCAGTGTGGCTTGTCATTAAAACCCGATTCTGGAGATGAGTAAAAGTTCACATTATTGCGCCGATGTAAAAATAATATGTCAGAATACCTTAAAGATCTTTGGATAACATTCGTATAGGTCATCATTACCTTAGACGACTGTCTAACGTATCCTGAAATTCGTGCTGCTTTCCATGATGGCAGATATCAGGACTAGTTCCCTAAGCAATGGCAGGGCCACAAGATGGCGCAACACACAAAACGCTTGTCGGATTAGACTATATAGGTTTCAAAGAATATTATCATCACCAATGTTCATGTATTTTTATACCCCCCCCCCCCCCCCCCAAGAAATTAGCAATGAACAAACATTTTACTTCTGTTTTTTTTTTTTCTTCTAAGTTTAATGAGTGTCAAATGTAGATAAATAAATGAAGTAATTAATTTTTAAAAAGTGGAATAATAAAATAAAAAATAAAAAATAAATCTCGGAACAAAACACATGAAGTTTCAGAGTAACCGGAAACTAAACGGTCTTAATTTCAAAGTTAAGTCCTCCTGTTCCAGGAACAACTAAACAAGCCGAGATTAAAATGTAGATCTTTCATAATTTCTTTTATTGTAAAAAACAAATGGAATGTTATTTAAATTCTAATGTTATTTCATAGTTAACCTCAGTTTTAAATGAACAGTAATAACCCACACATCCGTGAGAAAAACCGTCACAGAACGCTGAAGCTGCTTTATTCTGAAAGAATCAACCGGAATTCGGTTGTTATTCGCCGGCTAGCTTACCGAAACTAGCAAAACTTCAGAATGGACCCCAGGAGAGAAAAACCCGTTACTTTGCACCGTTAGGGGAGAAAGTCCGACCGTCCATGTCTCCTGTACGAATATCTGCCCGCTGACAAAATTACTGGCAGCAATGTCGAGAGAAAACACGACGCGAAGTTTGGACAGTATAGACCTCGCTTCTCTGAGAGTAAGTAGAGATGTTCTCTTCCTTTTTTCCCTTTAAAAAAAAAAAAGAGAAAAGAAATCTATGAGTAAACACTAGGATGTGGTGGGTGTTGCGCGTGAGCCTTAACGGCCGTTTAAAATGACAACTTTTAACAGCACTTCCAGATTCCTCCCCCAATCTAACACAGTGTTATTAACTGTTTGAGAAAGTTGACGTGTGTTAACGTCAACATCGCACCCTGTCTCCTGTTTGGTGCAAGTTTACAAGCTACACTGTTTACACAGGATTTCCCTTTGTTGGACTTTTTGAGAAAAGTTAACATGCAACAAGTGGCTCACATCAAGACAAGCCAGTGGAATAAAGAGACTAGTTAGAGGAGGATAAAATAAAATGAAGTGTCTTCCGTTCAAGCTTTTTCTAACTGTAACGATTAAATCAGATTTCAGTTATACTGGTCTGCAGTATGACAATAATCTAACTTATTTGGGGTATTTGTTCACTTGGAAGTGTGAGAAAAGTGGATATGGTTGTGTGCATGATTTCCTTTTTGATAATACTTCTGCAGTCCTTAAAGATCATGAAAGTAAAACATTGAAAAGTTCATGATAACCATATTTCTGTTCCTTGTTGCTCAAGTTCACATCCACAGTTGCACTCTCATTTCCCCATGCGAGAAGTCCACATTGTTGCTCCCCATCTCAACACTGACATTGAAGCTGCTTCTCAGAGTTTTGCTTGGCATCATCTGGTTGTGTTGTGACTTTGCTGAAATGTAGTATTTCCTGCTCCGCACCAGTAAATTCATCTGTTTTCTCCGCCGTGAGAATAAAAACTGTCATTTTTCTCACCACGTTGCTTTTTCCTCCAGGATCCAGCAGGGATCTTTGAGCTGGTGGAAGTTGTTGGCAATGGGACCTACGGTCAGGTGTACAAGGTGAGAATAACACCCCCTCACTTACTTGATGCATGCATGCAAGGACATACACGGGTGTTTATTTGATTTTGGGCTTTTTTTGTGTGTCCTGATCAATTTTATGAAAAAAAAAAAGTATGTCTGAACTGTCACATTCATTAAAACATTTTTTCAACATTTTTTAATCATTTTTATGGAGCTATTTTATTTTTTTCCTTCTGTCCCCAGAATAGGTTTCAGATATGCAGTGCTTTATCTTGCTAGTAAAAAAATGAAAAAAAAAAAAAAAAAAAAAAAATTAGTTTTTTTTTTGTATAAAATCCGTTCTTATCATAAAATGTCTAATCCATTAATATATTTTTTAAATAAATATGTCTGTCCCTTTAATATTGCATTCATTACCACCACGCTACCATGTTAATTGTTCTTATTTTTTGTTTTTTATTTATTTATTTTTTATTTTATACACAGTTTTTGTTTTTTTTTTTTTTATTGTGCAAAAAGGCAATACAGTGACACCGACATACAGACAAACTGAACAACAACAAACAACCACATTGGTGGTTTTACGTGTGTGCGTGGGTGAGTGTATGTGTGTGTGAGAGTTGAGTTGTGTGTTGAGACTATATAAGGAAAACGCAATGATAACAGAAATCAATAGAGAAGAGATCAATAAACAGCAATTCAAACTTACAGTTTTCCCAAGGGGCAAAGTGTGAAACCAGGAAGTGAAGTCTTTCTTCATCCACTAGAGGCTCCAAAGTAGGGAAAATCCCCACAAACTCCATGTTAAAAAGACCAACTTCACAGCAGAAATAAACATGTTTACAGCCTGGTTCAAAACATCATTTTAAGTTTAATACGTCAAGTTTACCTTCATGTCAACTGTTTTATAATTCATCCGTTTAGATGTTATTTAATCTTGAAATTACACATAATTAGGGGCGTATCTTTTTCATTGACAAGCAGCAGACCGGATGTCGGCCTGCTGACTGGTGGCTAACAGTTAGCTCCTTGTTTGCTCTCGGTAAGGTCTCAGTTTGTAGCAGAGCAGCACAATGGTGGTTTTTAGCAGCTAACACCAAGTCCAAACATGTCTTACCTTTATCCTGCCGCTTGGGAGGCTAATCTTCGTTAGCTCCTGTTAGTTTTGAGTTAGCTCGGTTTGCGTTTAGCCCAGACTACGTTGGCTGTCAATCGTTTGCCCCGCGACCATGCTTGCCCATTTTAGTATTTTCCAGGAGTGATGACACACACAACACGGCAAGACGGCGACGGTTAGACACGCCCAACTTTCCCCTAGTCAGACGTAACCAGATACTGCGTCCATTTTATTTACAGTCTTTGAGTTTTCCCCAAAATTAAAGAAACAAATAATATTACTGCTAATAATAACAATAATAACAGCAATAATGATGATAATAATAATTATAAAAGCAATAATAATAATAGATAGTAGTAATTATTATGATATAGAGGGAGTATGGAGGAGGAGGGAGATGGAAGAGGTATCTTATATGAAACTGAGGTTTATTTATTTGTTTATTATTTTTTATTTTAAGGGTGCCTTAGGCCCCTACTGACCTGTGATAGACCACCTGGCAGCCACAAACATCCCCAGCCCTACCTCCCCTTCTGGGAGTTCCCAGATCGCATGCAGCGCAACACCCTATACTATTTCTATATGTCTTTTTGTTGTTGTTTGGTTTGTTTTTGTCTTTGTTTTCTTTTTTTTTAAACTCGGAGTGTATGTGATGCATTAAAACAAGGTGGGGGATGAAATGAACTACATGAACTACATGTTAATTGTTTTTAAATCAATATAGTTTATTTTGAATCTGATTCTTAAACTGTGGCAGTTTGTGCTACCACTCCAGCACATGCTAGACAGAAGGAAGACATCTTAAATACCGGAACAGCAAGTTTTTTTCTAATTTATACTGACAAGTTGCAGGATATTTTAATTACGTATCATTACCAAACAGCTTGTAGTTTATAGATATTTAAAGATTTTTGCGTAAAAAACTTCAGATTCATATAAAACATTGTACAGCACCATGTAGCTAAAAGATTATTTATGCTAACTCTATCATTTTAACACAAGAAGCTCAAAACTTTTAAAATGAAATCTTAAACTGAATTAGCAAATGTAGATTTTGACTCGCAGAAGGATGACAGTTGAGGTAAGGTAGGTGTGGCGAGGTATTGTGATATTCAATTTTTTAATGACATTTCATTTTTGAGAAAAAGAAAACTCAGAAGTGCCTGAAATCAAATAAATACCCAAACACTAACGCAAAAAAAATCAGCTGTGTCTTGACCACTGTGACACTTGCACACACACCTATATTTCTGTATCTTGCACGTCATTTCCAGTAAGAAAAAAAAATATATTGACGCTACTTCCAGTTATTCTGAATGCAAGAAGAAGAAATTTCTCATGACAGAAATATCCTGTGGCTCCTGCAAAGACAACATGCAGATTCTCACCACACACACACGAGCATGGTGAACATCTTTAAAGGTCCTGGGTGGGGCTCGCTTCCTTATCGCTATATCTGCTTGTCTAAATGTGAGCACGAGTGGTTTGAGGTTGCAGAGGTGTTTAGGCTTACTTTGCTTAGCGCAGCTGGTTGTGCCTGGTGTTCAAACTGCTGATGTTATACCACAGAATGGGTGCCACTACTCTGCTTGTTTCAGTTTCAGGCATTAAAAAACAGGGGCACTCTTGAGTTCATGCTGATTGTGCAACACAAACCTTTTTATATTTGGATTGAATGAAGTGAATGGGACCAGTAACATGACTGCCCTCCAACCTCCCGTATGGAAAGAGTAAATAAATACGAGCAGTGCTGCAGAGTTTACCGGTCTGTAGATTTGCTCAGAGGTGTGCTGCTCTGTACGGGAATATGCGTCAGACAGTTGCCACCCAATTTCCTGAAAGAGGAAATGTTGCAAGAGATGTGCAGGATAGTAGAAAATTGTCAAAAATTGTGAATTTTTGTCTGTGACTCACACTGTGCGATGGCTTAATGAGGGGAAACCACCAATCCCAGATGAATGATGAGCCCTCTCATTCAAGCTGACTTAAAACAAAGATTGTAAAGATTCAAGGCGGAATATCTGCAAATTACCGTAGATTACTGTCAGCTTATTGTTTTTGACATAAATATTCTCCTTTTTGTAAAGTTTTTTTTTTTTTTTTTTAAGGGATTTAGCTTGCAGCCCTGCCCTGCAGCAGGGTGTGGAACCAGTAGTAGTTTACTGGCTTAAAGGTGCCATGACATCAAATTTCACTTTTCTGGGGTTTTGGGTGTATAATATGATCTGTTGTGCACTGATGAGGCCATGTGAATGTCCAGAGTGAGAATCAAAGTTCCTGTTTATGGTCTGTCAGCTTTGTCTCTCTGCTCAGAAACAGTTGAATCAGACAGCAGCCTATCATTCTACGTAGTTCTATCATTCTACGTAATTTAATTGCTCCAATAAGAGCACACTATCAAGTAAACAGCGCCCCCTAACGGTTTATGCACCGTCCGCTCCCCCTCCCCTCCCTGTCTGATTCAGCTGCATGTATGGAGCTAGTAGTAACTTCTCTGCAGTCAGGTCTGGGTTTTCAAACAAATGGATTTAAAAGCAAACTTCTGCAGCAACACTGAGGGAGGGGGCCACAACCTTGTCATTACCTGTAAGTTTATTTATTTTCTAAATGCTGTCTTGTCTGATAAACGTAGCTCACACTGTCTGAAGTGCCCATGTTGCTAGCAGTTAGCCTTTAGCAAACTCCGACCGCAGCTTGACCTAGATTCTCCAAATAAGGTCATAGCCAAATAATGTGTAGCCAATCAAAATGAAGTCAACGTGGTCTCCAGGTAAAGCTCCATATCATCACCGGACCCAACTGTATTACTGAGGAAGTGAGGTCTGGCGTTTCAAAATAATACTCCGCTGTAAAAAATGCTGTTTTTTTCTTTGGAGTATTTCACATATGCAGTAATGCCAACAACATAAACTAGTTTTTAACTGTTATGTCATCACTCCTGTAAATATCTCCTGGTCCAACATTTATTGGCTTATTGGCCAACTTCATACATTTTTTTAATACAATACACATCCGTAACAGAGGTTTAGAGGTACATAATCCATTTCTCTCTGTGTATTTTTTAAGACAAAACATTAACAAAACATTGAAAACAAAACGGAATAATAAGAAAAAAAGATTTTAAAAAGTGGGGGTATGTCATTCCCCTTCATATACAGTCATCCTCAAAATTATTCATACCCTCCAATTAAAGAAAAGGCCAAATTCACAATAGTTATTCAAATAATAAGAAACTATTATTGTGGTTGGAAAGAATAATTAAAGAAAACAAACAAAAAAACTGTCCCAGACACATTAGAGCACCTTTCACATGAACAATGGACCAACATACCTGTCAACAGGTGCAGACGTCTGTTTGGACGTTACAGAAAACACCTGATTGCAGTGATTGCCTCAAAGTGTTGCTCAACAATATTTTAGTTTTGGAGCCCCATCATGCTTGTTTACTTGTTTTATTTTTTTGTGTGTTTGTTTTTAATATCTTAATGGAACAACAGTTCATAATCAATGTAATGAATTTTACAGAAGTATTATTTATTACTTTTATCAATTTCATCTTATTTCACTAGCAGCTGTTTTTTTTTTTTTCCTTTTTAAATTGGAGGGAGGATGACTTTATATGTGTCTAAACATACAGTATCCCGCATAAGCTTCCTCATTCCTATATGTTCACCTGGTCATTAAAGGTTGGTTTTAGCCTCAAGCTAGAATATGTCTTTAAATCCTCTTTTCCTGGATGTTAAATTTACCTGGATTGGAATAAGGGACAGAAAATTTGGACTAAAAATTTTATCACGATAATGTATGTTTTGTTTTTTTTATCATGGTAACATTCAGAAACAATAAAAAATATAAATGATTTGTATTATAAAACTCACCACATTCTGTCTTAAGAGCCCTAAAATAATAATATAATGCACTAAACTACATCAACTAAGTTCAAGTAGTACACTTGTATTGTAAAACTGAAGGGACACCAAACAAACGTATGAAATATGAGAACAAATTTGACATTTATCTAAACGGTGCAAACAGCAAACTATATATATATTAAAAAAAAGCAACTACATATAAATAACTGTAAATACAACCTGATAAAATGAATTTATCACTTTTATCCTGAGATGACAAGTTATTACCATGGGGAATTTCTTTGACGATATATCCCACACGATAACATATCGCCCATCCCTAATTGGAATAAATGCATTTGACATTTAGCTAGGTAGCTGTTGAAGAGTGGGACAACCAGAGGCTTGGGGTGGGGCACTGGTTACTTTCCCGAGGTTGACGCTAGTGGAAGCAGAGCCTAATGATGGCAGTCAGATGTCCAGGCGAGTACAGTTGTCCTCAAAATTATTCATGACCTCCAATTAAAGAGGGGGGGGGGGAAAATCTGTCAGTGAAATAAGTTGAAATTGACAAAAGGAATGATAAATAAGAATTCTATGACAATCATGACATTGATTTAGAATTGTGGTTTGAAATAAATATTTTTTAAAAAAATAATAATAAAACAAGTAAACAAGCACGATGGAAGCTAAAATTTTGTTGAGCAACACTTTGAGTCAATCACTGCAATCAGGTGTTTTCTGTAACGTCCAATCAGACGTCTGCACCTGTTGACGGGTATGTTGGTCCATGTTCATGAGAATGGTGCTCTAATGTGTCTGGGATAGTTTGTTTGTTTGTTTTAAATTATTTTCAGTCACAATTCAAAAGCAATATTTTATATCAAAATAATTGTCATTTGGTAAATTTGTATTTATTGGTTTCTTTAGTTTTTTTGTTATTTGAATTACCATTGTGAATTTAGCCTTTTCTTTCATTGGAGTTTATGTAGTTTTGAGGATGACTTTATCTCCTGTCACCAGCTTAGAAAGACTGTCAAGTCTTGAGGGTTTTAAACTTAAAACTTAAAAAATATGAAATGAAAAAGGCTTTCTTTAGGGGTTAAAGCCCAAATTACACAAAAATAAATGATTGAGTTGAAATCATTTGGTCCCCCCTAGTTTAAAAATCCCATCTGCACCCCTGAATATATACTATGTGCTATCGTGCAAAACGTTATGATATCTGACTTTTCGTAATGACATAATTTCCTGTTATCGGACAGATAATTATTGTGCACCCCTAATTGAAAATTGCTGCTAGAAAAGAAGCTTGCAGGTAAACACGCTTTACAAGCATAAGATGAGGCCCAGCTGCCCGTTAGCTGAAGTCGTCTATCAGCTCTTTATTCTGGTTTATTAGACTTGCCGTAAGCAGAGTAATTACAGGGGATGGTTTATCTAATGAGGACAGTACACATTTGTTTTCTCTGGATACACTCCTTACTTTCTAGAAGCCTTCGTGAGTTTGTTTACATGTGTTAATGTGCATGAGTGAAACCTATCGTGGCAGATCAGGACAGGAAGAGGGCCAGTAGAACAATAACTGGTGTGTCCACACACACACATGCTCCTTATAAAAACACGGCGCGCAGGAGATGCTGACCAAGCATGCAGGCTTTTCCTTTCTTTATTTATAGGTGTCAGTGAAGTTTATTTTGAATGTGTAACAATGTAAGGCGAGGAGGAAATCCAGGAACAGCTGATCTGGATTTTAAACTGGTCCATCACAATTGCGTGCAACTAATGAACAATCGATTCACAACTTTGGCTGAAAACGTAATCACGAACTTTACGATACTGTGCAGAAGTCTTGAGCTAGCCCTCTTTACTTTAGAGTTTGATACCAAGTAGGCAGACTTTCTTTTCATCTATCAAAGGGGTCTTCCTGACGGTCTTTTCTAGTTTTATTCAGAGATTTCTGCTTTTTCACTCATGTTCAGTCTGGTCCTTGTAACTGACCATTTTCAGAGGAATGTGCACTTTTGCTTTTTAAGCCACTTAACTTTGATTCATTTAAGCATAAAAACAGGCATCTATTTCAGGCAATGAACCAGTGAACTGACAGCCTGTTGCTAATAAACAGAATTTGTTCCCATTTCTTTAGATACATCTACAAAAATACCAATGGTAGTTTGACAGGGAGAAGTAGTATTTCTACACCAACACGGTGATTCTCACCAACTTGTCGGCTGGAAATTGACATTTCTCTGCATGTTGAGCAAACCAGATAAAAGAAGAAGAATCAGGTCTAAAAATTGATCGAGATTAGATGAGCGATGCCGGAAAGACCTGCAACAGGATCTGAGAGATGAGCCTGAACCCCCAGTTCACTGACCACGTTTACATGATAGTTTTAATTCAGAATAAAAGTTAATTCTGCTTTAAGAAGACCATCTAAACCCCTAATTCTGAGTGAAAACGATAAATTCTGAATAAAAAAGAGGTTTATTCCTCCTTTAACTGAACAAAATAATCCCACTGCCATGTAAATCTTTATTCCGCTCTAACTTAATTCCTGTCGTTCTGAGCATGCTCTTTCTCTTGTCCTGTTGTAATGGCGCTTATGAAAACACACGTGAAACAAGTACTGGATCGTTCCAGCCGGCGCAAATGAAGAAGTAGTATGTTAGTGTCGAGCTGCTGCTACAAAACTACAATCACAATACAGAGGAAATCTGTGTTATGTGGTTTTTATGTCGTTGCTGAAGCAAAAAGGAGCTGGAAACAAAGTTTGTTTGTTCCACGTAGACATAAATACATCACGCCCGCCCCCTGTCCAATCAGAGCCTTTCTTTCCCCCAGAACTAAAGCAGAATTATGTAAATGTGTGTTCCATGTAAACTTCAATTCCGAATTATTATTTCCATGAAAACACGAAAGAGAAAAATTTAATTCCAAATTAAAAAGCGTCATGTAACTGGGGCAACTGAAGCCTCATCAGAAATGGTCTCCATGGAAACGTGGCTGTTAAGAAGCTGTTTCTCATGTAGGGGACCAGAGAGAAAAGGCTGAGGTATGTCACATGACCCAAGAACTGGACTGAAAACTTACTAGCAACGGGTCTGATGGGGGAGGGACAGATCCTCCCCAGAACCTGGACCTGAACAGGTCTGATGGAGGGATGGATCCTCCCCAGAACTCGGACCTCATCAGGTCCGATGGAGGCATGGATCCTCCTCAGAGTGTGGATCTCAACAAGACGACTGTAAATGTCCTTTATATTATTTATTAAAAAACAACAAACTGTACATTTATTATGATATTAATTTTAAAAAAAGAAATGACCGGATCTGAATGCTGGATCAGCAAAATTCATCCGATGGATCAGTGCATCTCATATTTGCATATGCAGTTTGTTGTGCTGCAAACAAGCAAAAATATTCTGTCGTCCAACAGCTGACCCATGTTCCACATCAGGAATTGATTTTGTGATTACTAAATTTGAAGTAGTCAGATATTATGTCAAAGACTGGACCAAAGTTTTTTCTCTCTTCCTGGTCAGCAGACAAGATTGTCTGACAGGCTAAAACAGACACTGAATGCAGCGCGGAGGCGGATACCATCAGGCCATTTCGTCCAAACCTCCCCTGAGAGGACTTAGCAACACCAAGATGTCCTGCAAACTTGCTTTTCTGTCTCCAGCACATTATAGGAAGTAATTAGAGAAACCAAAGCTGTATTAGTTTAAAAGCCAGCATGAATCTGGACAACACCGTTGTGTGTTTGCGTGGAAGTTGTTCTCTTGTTTTTCTTTTTATGTCTAAATGAAAGTTGTGTTTGACCGGAGGGTGACATTCAGTGCTGCAGACTCCACCCGTGTAGGTTTTGGCTTGGAGGAAAGCAGCAGTGAATTAGCAGCAGGAAGATTTTAAAGACAAGACGCGAAACCCTGAACTCAGGTTCCTGAACGCACACAGTGTTCCTCAGACTCTCAGAATGCTCCCGCTATTAAAGAAATACTCAAAAGTCTGCAGAATAACCAGCTTTTATTTCATCTGCATTTCACCACAATGATTCATCTTCAGCTGCTGCTTTTTCGTTTTCTAAGCTCAGCACATTCACACAGAAACATAATGCACATCAGCATTGAAGGCTGTATTATGTGCTGCTGGAATCACATGACAGTCGGATTCCTTCAGCACTGTTGTGGCCTCGGGACAGACGGATCCAGCCTTGGCAAAAATAAAACAAATAATAAAGGAGCTACTTTAGAGCAAAAAATGTCCTTGTAATGCTGCATTAGATGTTATTGGTACACTTTGCATGCATCTCACTCAGTGCATACATCATCACACACGGACACATGCAGACACACACAGGGCGTTTCCCTGTTTGCAAAAGGAACTTCCCTTCCCTGCAAGGCTGTACAGTCATCTGTGTGTGCATGTGTGTGCGTCAGTGTGACAAAATCCACCGAAGCTTTGACCTAATTCAACACAGCTCTTTTCTCAGGGGCTCTGACATGAAAATGACGACTGTCAGAGTCTAAAGAGTCACTCTGAAAGCTGTTAGATGCAAGTATGTTACCAAAGCTATTACAAGTCAGTTAAACTGGTTGGAATGGTTAACTTTGTGTGGTTAAATCATCTTGATAATCATTGATGAAGTGTGCAGGAGGTTTTCTGAAAGATTTGCTTGTTGGTTTGCAGATAAAGTTTTGATCCATCTGCTTTCGCTGCAGTCGGACTTCTGGCGCTCTGCAACCGTCGGTGACATTGTGTTGAAACTGTGCAACAGCTGGCATTAATACCATTCCCAGAGTGAATCACTTACACTTCCTCAATTCCTCCTGGTTTTAGTAACATTGCTTCCCTTTCTGCTTTCTGCATATCGTCACTCTTATCTTACTCATGTTCACATGTGCTGACATAAACATGCAAAAGTAATGCATGCCTAGACGTGGGTTTTACAGCGAGTGGAGATTTGAACTGACACAGAGAAAATAAAAAGTCTGGAGTGTTTGTGCTTGTTAGAGGTGAAACACAAAAAGAATGGGGGTGCAAAATGGAGAGGAAAGTGAAGGGGGGTAGAGAGGAAGGAAGGCAGAGGTGAAAGGCAGAGAGACAGAGGAGAGGAGGAAGGAAAAGGGAGAGCGAGGCAGAGAGGAGAGGAAAGCAGCCCCCCAGGAGAGTTGAAGCTGTGGTTTGTGCTGATTGCTCCTGTGTGGTGGAGCAGCGGGAACACAAACAGCAGAAACCGGCCTCCTTATCCTGCTTTTAAACGCTGAAACCATCATTTAACATGCAGCCATGATTCAGTGCTGCATGAGAAGCGATGAAGACTGGCTCGTCATCCTCAGTCTGATTCAGACTCTGAGCTGAGGGTTCCCGTGGGTCCTTGAAGGGATATAACACCCACAGAATGATGGTCCTTCATTTTCTACTCACCCTCAGACTCTGGAGCACGTTTTTAATATCTCAAATGCAGCCGGAGATCCGGGGGGGTTTTCGTTATCCAACAACTTTCATATAATGAAGGTGACCAGTGCTCGAAACAACAAGGTCCATAAAAGTCCACAAAAACTTGTAAATATTCCTCCATACTGCTCGTCCAATGTAATCCAAGTGTCCTGAGTGGGTCCAGAATTTACTGGAAATCACCTCATTTACTATATTTCTATATCCTAAACAGTAGAACATCGTACTTCCGCAATGCGCATCCATGCGAGTTCTCAACACTACGGCACTCGTAGTTTTGAGCGCCGGCTAAATTTAAAGGGGAAGTTCAGAATTTTTGACATAGGGCCTCATTTACAAGTGAGCCAGATTACTACTGATCACTGGAGACGGTTTCAACATATTTCATCGCGTTATTCTAGTTCCAGGAGGTTGCTGATGCTAATGCTAGTGGAAGTCAATAGGAATCTGCTAGCCTGTCATTAAAACCAATCTGATCCGCTCCACAGAACATCCGAGACAAATCAGCAAGCCTATCTGTGTAAATGCTGTGTTAAACTAGAAAACTTGAGTTAAAAAAGTAAAACTAGCCTTGTATGACAAATTTTGCATTACATATTGAGGAACTAGTTTTCCTACCAGCTTACTACCTTTGCCAGTGTATTCTGCTTCATAGAGACATGGTGACAGTTAGTTTGATGAAAAAAGTTCTAAATCATCTTCAAAACCCGACATATCCTCATGCCTTTCAGACGTGGCTGTATTTTAGACTTTATATTTGTGTAATCAAATTCCTTCATGCATGTAGCAGCAGATGACATCACTCTGCTGCCAAATACAGGAAGTAAAACTTTGTAAAGTGTCTCAGCAGCAACATTCAAAATGCAACGAAATGCAGGTTAGTTTGATTTGTAATATTATTCTATCAACACGGCATTTACACAGATAGTCTGAAGTTATAAATGATTTGTCTCGAATGTTCTGTGGAGTGGATAAGATTGTTATTAATGACAGGCTAGCAGATTCCTATTGACTTGCACTAGCATCAGCATTGGCGACCCACTGGAACTTGGATAACGGAATGAAATATGTTGAAACCGTCTTCAGTGATAAGCAGCATTCTGGCTCACTTGAAAATGAGGCCCTATGTTAAAAATCCTGAACTTCCCCTTTAAGATATTAAAAAAGTGCTCCAGAGTCTCACTCAGCACGAGGGTGAGTAGAAAATGAAGGACCATCATTCTGTGGGTGTACTATCCCTTCAGAAAGCCTTAAAAGTCTTGAATTTACAAATTTGCATTAGATACCTTAAAAAGTCCTTAAGTTTGACAGTTGTGGTCTTGAATTTCAAATGGCAAGTCCAAGTATGTTGGCCAAAAGTTGCACGAAGTTGCGTTAAAGTGTTTGGGGAAATGTTCGAACTGCAAAACGGCAGTAGTAAACTTCAGTAGTTTTCCCCCGTTCCAACTCTATTCTATTCTATTAAAATTGAGGACCAGTTATCGCTGACTTTGTGGGTATAAATAGTTAAGGAACATTTAACCCAACAGATGAAGCCTTTATTTAGGCACAAAAGACAGCAACTTAAAGGGGCAGCAAAGAAATGCACTGATTAGATCTGCACCTACGGATCGGGCCATGGATCGGCTCATTTTTACCAATCCCGATTTTTATCAATCGAGGATTTTTTTTTCTATATCTGATCTGATCTGATCTTCAGATCGGATCGGTGCATCCTTAAGAGGAATGTCTGTTTTTGTGATCACATTTTTGTGATCAAGCAACCCTTGCAACTTTGCATTAGTGTATTAATTAGCCACTGCTGATATACAGTCGTCCTCAAAAGTATTCATATCCTCCAATTTAAAAAAAGGCTAAATTCACAATAGTAATTCAAATAACAAGAAACTAGAAAAACTAATAATAAAGATTTTTTAAAAATATGCCTTAGTTAAATAAAATATTGCATTTGAATTGTGGTTGAAATTACTAATAAAAAAAAAAAAAAAAAAAAGAAAAAACTGTCCCAGATAAATTAGAGCATCTTTGCCATGAACAGAGAACCAAAATGTGTGTCAGCAGGTGCAGAAGTCTTTCTGAACATTACAGAAAACACCTGATTGCAGTGATTGCCTCAAAGTGTTGCTCAACAAAATTTTAGGTCCGGGGCACCATCATGCTTGTTTACTTGTTTTAATTTTTGTGTGTTTGTTTTTCATATTTCTGTGTAACCACAATACAACATCATTGTCATGATTTTCATAGAATTCTTATTTTATATTGTGTCAATTTCAACTTATTTCACTGACAGCTGATTTTTTTTTCCTTCTTTTATTGGAGGGGATGAATAATTTCGAGGGCGACCGTAGATAAATGCATTTACTTCAATTGTAGGAGTCATTAATTATTACCAGTGCAGCTGTGAAATAGCTATTAAGTTCTGTTCTAAATGGTCTAACAAAGGTCTTAAAAAGTCTTAAATTTAGCTTGTAAAATCCTGTAGGAACCCTGTTATAGACTCCTTTCCACTAGTGATACATTATGATGTTAAAATGATCAAACTCATAACACAATCTTCTTTCCTGTTAGTAGGGAGTGATGTTGTGTGCTCTGTAATTGTTAGTAACATGAGAATCCAGGGATTCATGATGACATCTTGTCAAGTGAGAATTCAGATTAATGCTGAATTTTGCTGCACTGATTTAATGCTCTAAACACTTGTGTCTAAAGCTGCTGGACGTCTTTACAGAAATCTGAAAGATTTCTAGACATTTGATGTGTCTGTGCTCGCTGTCATCATCAGTGTTGGTTGTTAGGCATGTTGTGTTCATGTTCATGTTTACTTCTCAAGAGCTGATTGGGTCAGTCGGTGTCCAGATGATGTGGTTTTAAGTGGTGTGAAGTCTCCACTCACTCTGTGTGACTGGGTGGTTGTGGTAATAAACCACTCTGAAATTACTCTGATGTTGATGCAAAACTCTTGCAGCATAACTTAATCAGCTGGACGTAGATGGTCTAGTTTTCATTGATCTACGAGTCAGCGTACTGATGTAATTACATCTATAATCATCTTCAACGTTGGAAATCATTTCAGTTTGTGTTGCTTAATCTTCACAGCCCTGGTCGTAAAGCTGCTGTTTGAGGTATAAATAACACTGGTTAAAGAAGCAAGACCATATATCTGGAATTAAATATGGTTTCAGTTTTCCTCAAGTTTACAGCCATGCGGGGGCGGGTCCGTGGAGAGTCGTTGGGTGGGGACGACACAATACACTTCAGTGTTAGTTTCATATGTGTAACTTACATTTATGCTTTTATAAACAGGATGTAAATCTCATCAAGCTTGAAATCAGCTCTGCTGATGAGTAGACCATCCATTACGGAATATTTTCTTCGCACACTTCACAACCCTGACGATGTGTTCAGCGATTTGGGCGTCAAAACACCCCTGATGCCCAAAGTTGGACACTGAGTCGCTAAAATTGCTTGATTTCCAGCATCAAGACGCCCCCAACACGCGTTTAAGCATGTCCAGTCAAGGCGCGCTGAACACGTGTTGGGATGATCCTCTGTTCTTTTTCCTGTCACCGGTCTGTTTGCACCATGGCAGATGCAGGAGAGAGAGCAGCTCGGCTTTATGTGATAAAGCGAGGGATCGTCGTCGGGCATCTCTGCTCTGTGTCTGGTTCACCAGATGATTCCAGGTGTTCTGACTGTGATGAGTTTCATCATTTACTCCAGGAACTGCGCTGGCGAGGGGCACTTTCAGCTTTCTGATCCAGCCCAGTTTAACAAACCCCCTGTCCCGATGCGGGGCAGCTTTACAAGCCCAGTACCTCCCATCAGCACAGCAGGTCATCAAACCACCGTTCAGAAACCGGGACCGGACACAGATCACAGTTTATCCTCCTCTGTCTTCAGAGAGAGAGGAGATTCCCCTGGTTCTTCTGGGTGTTTCCCGTCCTGTCATAAAATGTGAGTCTGCGTCATGACATTGAGTCACTCTGATTGGTTGACGCCCCGCGTCAAGACGCCAAAGTTCAGATTTTCCAACTCCAGCATCTGCCGCCCTTGACGCGCGTAACGTGCATCGAAAGCTAAAAATCTCAAAACTCAACGCGCAAAACACGTGGAACGCGTATAGACATGCTGCGCCTCATTTTGTAAATTCTTGAGAGATTTTGTAACTGAACGATGAATTATTGTGAGATTTCGTTATTGATACAGCGTTTTTAAATGTCAATATATCAGCTTATGAAAATATTGCGATATTTCAGTGATATTTTATATCGATATTTTTTCCCAGCCCTAGTCTTTGGAAGTTTAAAAAGTCTGTAAAAAGAAGTTTTTGAAGAAGAAGAAGGTTTTTGTTTGGTTTGTTTTAAAAGACTTTAGAATTTCCCCTCGGGGATCAATAAAGTATCTTTGATTTGATTTGATTGAAATAGCAGGCTGATCGGTTAAATATCGGTGGGATGGCCAATGTCCGATTCTCAGTTTTAAGGCTGATACAGGCTGATACCGATAGGGGGCTGGTTATATCGTGCATCCCTAGAAATAAGTACTCTGTTCATGTTAAAGGAAATTAATAAAATTGAAAACGAAAAATACGTTATTAATCCCAAACAGGGCAATTACTCATGTAAATAAATTGATGACATGTCAGCTACCAACAGAAATGGTCACACAACGTAACTGTGGTTAAACCGTCTGCTTATCGGCTGTCTCCTGGTTTACTCTATGATTATCTGACGTTATAATTGAGCTTTTTGCAGGTTTCTTCTCAGTATAATGGAAAACAGTGCAGCTGTTTGTCTGTTCAGTGCCAGCTGGTGAACTCTCAGTGTCAATGGAATAATAGAAAAATGACTGATTAAATTCCTACCCAAACCTTAGAACTGAGTCTTAAAACAACCTTCTGCAGATCTATTTCACAGTCGAAAATCGTCATCCCACCAAGGGTCTAAAAGTCACATTTGTCACAAAGATAGATGTTCAAGTACACAGAGACGCACAAGCAAGTATCCTTTAAATAGCATCATTCCTGCATTGAGTTTGCACAGGAGAGTCGATAAGTTATGCAGCCCGTCTAAGCACAAAGTCCACATTCTGTAGGTTACTAACGGGCTGGTCTGCAGGGACAGAAGCGAAGACACAGATGAGACTAGAAATGAGAGGGAGGGAGAGACCAGCAGAGGGATACAGTGAAAGTGTTTCTCTGGCTGTTTGCATCGTAAATGTCCCCGTTTCTAACCAGCATTGCATGAATATATTGTCGTAACCTTTTCACAGACAGTATTTGTTGTGCTCCGTTATTCTACTGACAGAAACAGACGAGGCAATTGTGTCTGATTCCTTTCTCGCAGTGTGTGCATGACTTTGCATGTGTGATTTACTCAACTTCAGTGTCAGAAAGTGCACGGCTTTCTTCAGATAATTGTGATTGAGAGCATTGATGTGTGTTGGTGCTGCATGTTATTAATAAGTAGTGTTTCGTGTGTGTGAGTTGTGGTGGCAGCGGGCAGATACCATTGAGTCTGACAGGACAGGAAGGACATTTCCTTTATTTATCACAGTCGGGCCAGCGGCTGCTCGCGCGACTCAGTTCTTTACAATTATGGAGACGGTGTCCTCAGCTCGGGGGCCAAATGGGGAGGGGTCATTGAACTTCGAGTACATCTCGTTTCCACTTTAAAAGTGTGATAAATGAGATAAGAATCTCATCTAGTGTCTGTTCCATGGCAGCATTGCTTAGGAAGTAATACCGTGGATGTGTCAGCATTTCTTTAACCTCAACCCTGCGACTTGCATGGTTTGCATGCATGGTAACTCTAGGGGGAGTGGATAGCCCAGTGGTAGGGTCATGGGCTTGGGCGCGGAGGACCCGGGTTCGATCACGACCCAGGGGTCGTGTCGGGGGACTGTGGACCTCTGAGCAAGGTCCTTAACCCCCCACCAACTGCCCCCCGGGCGCTTTAAGTAGCAGTACAGAGATGGGTAAAATGCAGAGCCCTAATTTCCCCTTGGGGATCTTACAAGTAAATAAAAAAAAAAACAAAAAAACTCAGAGGTCACTGTTGCCACCCTGTCGCCCAGGCAGTAAATGGAGTGGACCCTGTCATTGTGCAGCCGGTGTCTTGCGACGCCTCCATTGCGCCACTTCTCACTGAACTTTCTGGTTGGCTGTACGTCCTTCTCATGGTGCTTTCCTCTTGAAGACTGACTGCCTCCTGCTAAAACTCGCCACATATTCATGCCACTTAATCAGCCTGAGCTAAATGCAAGTTGTTAGTAAACGGAAATAACGTAGCATGCTGCGTTCACGTGTTATGACTGCGTGCTTGTGTACGTGTGTCGTTCATGCACCTCTTCAGGCCAGGGGTGCGGTCAGCAGAGCAATATAAAGAAGAAATCCCCCAAAATGAAGATTTAAAAACATGACCTATAGAAACAGTTACTCGTCATGTGGCGGATAGACCTTTGAGATTTACTCACCAAACAGAAAATTTACTTACATTTGGCGCTTGGAGAGTATTTGTTTTGGACCCTGACGTCACTGTTATGTGACACCATGGCAGATAAATGTCTGTAAAAAAAAAAAAGGGTCCGAATAATGTTTCCAAACAAAACATTGGTGAAATGGAGGAGTTTGTGGCAGATAATGCCTTATTTAGAGGCTGCGTGAGGTTGCCCCTTCACTTACGTTATATTGGACTAGGGCTGGACGACAATTCAATATTGATATATAAAGATCGATAGAGGTTTTTTCAATAGAAAAAAAAGAGGGTCAATAAAAGTTCAATATCGAAACACAGTTTTCCACTGTAGCCTATCAGGTAGTATGATACTACAAACACTACCTTCGCCAAACCAATCACAAACGCAGAGCCAGGCAAAGGCTGAATTGGAATTCAGTGTTGGTGTGATCTTTATTATGAGTAGGTCATTCAGCAAAAGCTTAAAGGGGAAGTTCAGTTTCTTTCAATCTGGATCTATTTTCTAGCATGAAATACATTCATTTACTCACCCTGACAGTTTTGGTGCAACTTGAATTCCTTTGGGAGATATTTAGATCCAATCCAGATCAGCGTATGTCCAATATAAGGACAAATCACCACAAAAAGCCTCTTCGAGCTCACAGGGGGTCTGACTAATGTTTCGTAACAAAACATTGGTGAAATGAAGGAGTTTGTGGCAGATAATGCCTTATTTAGAGGGTGTGCAAGGTTGCCTCATCACTTCCATTATATTGGACATATGCTGATCTGGAGTGGATCTAAATATCTTCTGAAGGAATTCAAGATACACCAAAACTGTCTGGGTGAGTAAATGAATGTATTTCATGCTAGAAAATAGATCCAGACTGAAAAAAACAGAACTTCCCCTTCAACAGTCAAATGTCCACCGGGCTGCTGGTGTTCATGTCTGCTATTTGAGCAACTAAAAATGGCCTGGTATGATATCACGACTTGCATGAGAGGGAGATGTGTTATTTACATACAACGTAACATCACAGTATTAGTTGTGCAAATGTTTTCACTTTATTTTTTGTAATGACCCGGCTGCAACTCGGCTGACAACAAAGGTGTCATCTGATTATTCAAGCTATCTGTCTGGAAGACGATCCTCCCCAAGACCTCTACAAAGAAATCAGAAATGGCCAGCCAGAGCCAACTATCTTGAATTGTTTCCATTTCACAAACATTTCTAACCGGTGTTTTATCAATTCCATCACTGAATTGGAGCGAAACCTTTAAGCTGAACATGTTTCAATACAAAAAAACCAAAGGTGATTTCATATCAAAAGGTGTTTGATATGAAATGAAACATTCAGACAAATTAGGGTAAAATACAGCTTTATATCGTACATCATCATCTAAAGCAAGTATATTGTGATATGATATTTGGTCCATAGCCCTAATAATAAGATTTGTTTTGTATTCCAGTGTAAATTGTTAGTTATTTAAAGCAGTATCTGTCAGATGAAAAACCCAAAGCAAAATTAAAAAAAAAACAGAATATGTTAGATCCCCAGATTAGATACCCTTATCAGCCTCTCTGGACGCGGTCCACCATGGAGCACTTTGTTTTTCTGTGCAACAGCATTTTTAAGCAGCGACATGTGATCTTCTTTCTTTTTGGTGATTTTATTAAACAATCATATGTTGAATAATATTTTTGTACCATTGTAGAATTCAGTTTTTAAATGTCATTTTAATGGTTTTTATTTAGCAGTTTTGTAGGAAAGTCATGTTTAATGTGTGAGTGGAGATTTCATTTTTTTGATGTCATGTTTTTCCTCGAGGACTTGAGGTTCAAGGACACCACAGACAATAAATGAATTACTTAAATTTACCCGTGAAAAAACAGAAGGGCAGGGCTCAGCGAAAGACTTGGGTCCACATTTTTATTATGGTCTGTTATCCTCAGACGTAACACAGAATTATAGAAGAGTTTCTGGAAACATGCCATCTTCCAACAGTCGTACAAGAAGAGGTCTAGGATGGGGAAATATAACCTCTGCAGAAATAAATATATCGCCATGTGAAGGTCAGAACATACTTTTCCTTTGTTACATAATCACGTTTGATGTTCAGTGACACGTCGAGCTGACTGAGAGCTTCGTATTTGTTCTACAGCAGCGTGAACCCAGAGAATGCAGATTCTTAATCATTTTTGCAAACAGTGTGTGGAAGAGTGTTGTTTGACTAAGGATAAGAACTGAATGTCTGCTGTGGTGCACATTTGCTTGTTTGAATAGCGTCATAATTAATCAGAGTCAGCACTTCAGAGGCTTTAACAGTGGAGTTTGGCTGATATCCACAGTTGTTTGTTTTTTACTTCATTTTTTTAAAGTCTGAATACATTATTTTGTTAATGTTGAAATTGAAATAATAGTCCATATTTTCTATTTACCATAAGGACGCATGATGTAATCGGCCCCCTATCAGTCTCGGCCTATATCAGCCTTAAAACTGAGTATTGGACATCGGCCACCCCACCAATATTTAACCGATATTTAACCAATCAGCCCGCTATTTCGAAAGTCTTAAAAAAAACTTATTTTTCTTCCTCTTCTTCTTCAAAAACTTCTTTTTTACAGACTTTAAACCTTCTGAAGACTAGGGGTGGGAAAACATATCGATACACTGAAATATCGCAATATTTTTATATGCTGATACCATAGTGACATTTAAAAATGCAGTATCAATCTATTTTACTAACGAAATCTCACGATATTTCATCGTTCTGTTGAGAAATCTCGCGAGAATTCACAAAATATCATGAGATTTTGTAACAGAACGATGAAAGTTTGCCAGATTTTGTAAGTGAAATAGATTGATACCGTGTTTTAAATATCGATTTGATATCTGCATTTGAAAATATGGCAATATTTCATTGTATCGATATTTTTTCCTCACCTCTATTTTTCAAAGTGTCGAAAACGGATAACAAAACTGCTATTTGCTATGACTGCTCATTTTTATCAGCTTTAATATCGGTATTGATATTGGTTTCGGTCACATGAGTTTTGATTTTTGGCATATCGGATATCGGCCAAAATTCCAATATCATGCATCCCTAATTTTTACCATGGTTTCATATGTTCTCTTATACATAATCATAAGGGTGGGTAAAAATATTGATTACTCAATGAATCGCAATCGTAGACCGTTAGTAGAGAAGGACGAACCTTCTGCTACATCACCCGTTGGTTTCTGAAGAGCTAAAAATGAAGCCAGTTGGGCGTGTCCTATCGTCGCCATCTTACCGTGTCACGTGTGTCGTCACTCACGGAAAATACTAAAATGGGCAAAGCGCAGCCACGGGGCAAACGATTGAGGGGGGGGGGGGCGCTGTGTTTGTTATTTATGTTATATTGAAGAAGGCTGTATTAGATCATACAAAAAAATGGGAACCATTTTTCAATTTTTGATATTTTATTGCTCAAAAAATGTGTGGTGACATACCACATATGTTCACATTAGGGATCGACCGGTACAGCTTTTTTGGGGCCGATACTGATATTTTCTCATTAGCCTCAGCCGATAACTGATACAACCTGCCGATATTTAGGGGTGTCCCCGACTAAGAATTTTCATAGTCTAACCTGATTCGTCAGATCATGCCATGCGTCGACAAATAGTCGAATCATGTTTTGTTTTTTTTCCCCTTATTGATTCATAATCTCATTTGTGTCTTTTCCTGCTCCAGAGAAAGAGCTATAACACCTCATTATATACAGTAAATTGAATTTTTCATTTGGCATAAGAAACAACAGGACGTCTCCATCACCTTTCATTTTTCTATTCCACTGATTAGGCTGTAAAACGTGTCTGCTCGTTTACAGTCCTTATCTTATTTATTTGAATATTTAACCAAAAGAAAATTACAAGGTATGTTGATGTGAAACAATTCATTAATTTGATTTTTATCTTTCAGTTAACTCTGCAAGCATAAACCTAGTATTTTTATTTTTATTTTTTGTCTTTTTTTGCTTAACAATTTAAAGTCGGGAAAGAGAATTAAAAGGGTGTAACAGTCTGTGCGCGTGGCTCACGGTCCAAATGTCAAACATATAAAGAGGAATTCCAATAGAGAGGTGCTCCTCGCTTCGTTAACAATAAAGCCGACAGGAGAATCTCCTCTGGATGGCGTGGAGTGGAGGTGGAGGGAATGTGCAGAACGTCACAGCCATGATTATTCTACAACTTACTGGAATGGTACAGCATCGTCTGACATCTCCACCGTTCATGAGGAGCCGCTCCACAGCTGATGCAGCGAGACGGCGGTCCAGTTCAGGACAAAGATAAAAGCGCCGCTCTAGGAAGTCTGATACCGGCCGCAGACCTCATGATTCAGGAAATTATGGTTCTTAGAAACACGTTCTTTCCTGATATAATCTGAATAATCCTCCAGCAGCACCAGTAGATGCGGTGTTTATGTCTGCAACAGTCAGACTGTTTCCACCTTGACAGACTGATGCTGTAAATCAGTGGAAGAAGCTACAACTATGATGATGATGTGACAGTTGAGGGTCCTTCATCATGTCTCTGGCTACTTGATCATAGAGACGTTTCTTTGGCTGACTTATCATATGTCCTAAATATGATGAAGGACACGATGAAAACTAATTTTACAACTATAAAAGCTTCGGTAGGCTAGAGCTGCAGGCTTCCAGCACTGTTAGTGGAGGAGAGGAGAGAAGGAGAGGAGGGGGGGCGCGGCGTATCCGGGAACTGCTGCCTGTATAGATGCCTGTCTGTAAGTTATGCCGAGGGGTGCGTATCGGCCAACACACCCGACGTATTGGCCGATGCTGATACGAGCAAAAAACGCAAATGTCGGCCATCCGATGTTATCAGTCAATCCTCAGCTTTTACCCTCCTAAAATTATTTTTGTCTGATTGTGTAAAGTCACCCGGCGCTTTTCACGGCTGTCGATCAGCTGGTTGCAACTGCAGCTGAATATGATGAAGGACATTATGGAAATTATGCGTAGATGGGGGCGTATCGGCCAGCGCACCCGACGTATTGGCCGATGCCGATACAAGCAAAAAACGCAAATATCGGCCGGCCAATGTATCGGTCGATCCTTAGTTCCCATGGGCATGAAAATAAATATTTAAAGATTTACAACAGAAACTGTATTTATTTGTGTATTTTAAATTCTTACTAAATTGACATCAAAGCATTTGAATTGATATTGAATCAAATCAAATCAATATCCAGTCACAGCCCAAAAAATTTAAATCAAATTGAATTGTGAGGTTTTTAACAATATCTGGCCATACGTAATTCTCTGTAACCATTCCATCTATTGTTCATCCTTCTACGTTAACATCCTCACTTCTTAGACACCCAGAAAAACAATGTATTTAAAAGATGTGTTCCTATTACTACTTTTAATGTGTGTTTGTTCATCTTTCTAAACTTAGTTTTCAGCATTACTGTTGTTTGAAACAGGCCGTGTCTGTTACTCCCATTAAAGTGTTATTATGATGTTATTAAGTGTATTATGACTCACATAAGCTCAATTCCTCTAATTATCACTAAAGTGTTGGTGCTGGCGAGTTTAGTTCCTGGAAACTCCCAGAGAATTATGAAATGCAGAGTTCAGCACCCATGATGTCCCAGTGACCTCAGATGGGGAAATTGTTCCAGTGAATAGCATTACTCTGGAAATGGGTCAACATTAAATTCTTTTTTAAATCACTGAGAACTTTTTAGCCATTCTTCGAATACACACACGCACACACACACACGTTTGTTTTTATATCCCCGTGGCCGTGGGGTATATCCATTGACATAATGCATTCCCTTGCCCCTTACCTTAAACCTAACGCCCATAACTGATTGCCTAAACCTAACCCTTGTCCTAATCCTAACCAAACCCTGATTGTAACTTAATCTCTAAAACTTAATCTTGACCCTCAAAAACGGGATTTGGACCAGTGGGGACCGGGCAAATGTCACTGCAAAGGCAAAACGTTCTCACGGTGATGGTACAGTGGGTAATGGTTGGAAATGGACGGTTTCCTGCGTGACTCCCGCGTGAATCACGTGAGAATCACGAGGTATTTCCTGAGGCCAGAGTATTTAATTTCAGGGAGAACTGCAATGTACCCGGACCACCACCAGGTGGCACTTGGGAGCTCTGCCGTGCTAAAGTAGACGTTTGCGTGCCTGCAGTCAACTGAAAAGTTTGTTGAAACCAGCTGCATAAACAACCAAATGTTCCTTTTGATCTTTTGTTTTACAAGTTTTGGTGATTTTTTTTTCTCCTTAAATCAGGCTGTTAAGATGCTGACATTAAAGCAGGTTAATTGGGGATCTCGGTGTGATATTGTGCTATTTTATTATGTTTTTGATTAAAATAAAGTTCATGAATTAATTTAACATAGTGACATTATCTTATTTAATGAGAATTGGTGCATATGGGCGCATAAATAGATACACCTCCTATCTTATCTGAGAACTTTTATGGCATAAGTGGGTATATTTAGTCTCCTTCCAATATTCACAATGTTTGTAAAGTGTATGAAGCATTTTGGCTGTTTTTTTTTTTTTTTAATGGCTCAGCGATGCAACAGCGCCCGGCAATTTGACCACCATATCACAGCCATAAGATACAATACCTGACACACTTAAACCATATCTCAGTGTTTATTATTATGATAAATGTAGCAAATGCTTACCAGAAATATTTTCTTCTTTATCTCAATAAAGACAATAACTAGGAGCAGCAGAATGAGGCAATCAAACAAGCAGCTTGTCTTAGCCTGCATGGCAGGGATGTGAGCGACGGAAGAGGGGGAAAGGAAAAGAGGCTGCTGCGTTCAAGTGGTGCCATTTAAATTGGTTAAACACAAATACGACACATATCTCTAATTAGCAGGGGCTTTTTTTGTTGTTGTTTTTTTTTTTAAAAAAAGGGACAGCCCGCGAGCCCGGCCGGCCGCGGTGATGTGGTCACTGCCCAAAGCCCGCCGGCCAGATGGGCTTCAGTGTGATCAATTTGCGTTTTTCTATGAATAAAATTGATTGCAAACAATCTTCCTCTGTTTATTTCTATTTATCTGTATCTCTATTATTTAATGAAAATGATAATAATTAATCTTTTTGACAAAACAAATTACTGAATCAATAAAAGGTCCGTGGAAAATCCGTCCATTCAATCTCGTAAACGAAAAAGGAAATAATGAGCCAATATGTAGTTTATTTGTTTATCAACTGTTAATAATAATTAAAAGAAAGAAAGCTGATTGATCAAAGAGGTAAATACATGCACATGTGGGTCCTCAGGAGCGTTCAATCAGAGCTGCGCACGTCGGAAAACACAGCAACAACTTATAATCAGTGTTTTTACTCTACCAGAGACCAGGATGTGGTCTGGTCTGTTTTAGCAGAACTGAAGCTCCCTAAAGTTTCGTGGATATACTGATTTCATTATTAACTTTCTAACGAAGCCCTTAGTAGCAATGGCGCGGGAAGGGGGGAGCTGTGGGGGCTCCAGATGGATGCGCTGGTGCTGCTGGAGGATGATTCAGATTGTATCAAGAAAGACCGCGTTTTTAAGAACCATAATTTCCTGAATCATGAAGCCTGCAGCTGGTATCAGACTCCCTAGAGCAGCGCTTTAATCTTTGTCCTGAACTGGACCGCCGTCTCGCTGCGTCAGCTGTTGAGCGCGCACGTGAAGAGGCTTTATTGTTAACTAGGAGGAGTGCACCTCCTGTTCATCGCCATTTTGCTGCGCACTCTCTAACTTTTACTTTCCGTTCACATGGATATAACTTTGTACTTCGTTATGAGCCTATTTTTGTTATTTGTAATTTATTTATTCAGTGAAGGTTTGTCATTTGGAATTCAGTATGTTTGATATTTGAACCGTGCGCCGCGCGACCCGGCTGTTACCGTTTTAATTCTCTTTCCCGACTTTGAACTGTTAAGCAAAAAAAGGAAACAAATAAAAAAATATTAGGTTAATGCCTGCAGTGTTAACTGAAAGATGAAAATCTAATTAATGAATTGTTTCACACCAACATACCTCCAAATTTTCTTTTTGTTAAAGATTTTAATGGATTTAAACGAGCGGACACATTTAACAGCCTAATCAGTGATATAGAAAAATGAAAGTTCACAGAGACTTTCCTGTTGTCTTATGTCAAGTGAAAAATGAGATTTATTTAATGAGGTGTTAGAGCTCTTTCTCTGGAGCAGGAAAAGACGCAGATGAGATTATTGATCAATAAGGGGGAAAAAAACAAAACATGATTCGACTCTCGTCAACAAATGACATGATCTGGCGAATCACGCGCATGGGGGAAAATGACGTCATTCATTCATTTGGCAGCCCCCCTAGTTAAAACACCTTCCCGCGCGCATGCTTATTCCCGTTAGTGTGATGCCAAGACTGTTATTTCCCCCGCTGTCTGTGAACACAGCACAACTTCGACGTTGTAAGTTTCACCGTTTTAATCACCTTCTTCATCTCCTGGTCGCGTGCTCATGGACGTAAACTGGGTCAACTGTTTGATCCAGTTTACGTCGCAGATTTGAACTTCAGCGACTCTGAATGAAGACTTTTTCTTTCATCGGTGTTTTTTTTTTCATCACCAGTGTTTCAGTCATTAATGCAAAATAAGTCCATGATGAAGTTTAGAAATGCAGATGAGGAGAAGAAATCCGCTCCCCAGAAAAACCTCCCAAAGGTTGTTTTTTTTTTTTTTTGATGCCGTGACGTTTCGGGCGTTCTTCTTTTATCCTATATTTCACTTTCATCCAGCACCCAGTCCCCACTATCTGGGATGTGCGTGATACCAATATTTACTTCTGTATGAACTTTAGAAATGCGACCGCGTGACTTCACAGCGTTCAGCTGTCACATGATTATTAAATGATGCAGTTATTATATCATGCGTCAGTAATGGGGGAGGGGGGTTACCTGTTACAGGTGCATGAACACCTGCTCTTTGAGCTCATTCATGCAGTCTGAGCTCACGTGAAGTAGAGGCTTTTAATGATGTAAAATGGAGATATGACGTTTGTACCCGACAGCATTTTATCCGTTTTTCCACAGTGGCATTTGTCTGTTTTTGCATATGAACTCTTCATAATAACTATAAATAAAAATTAAAGCCGCAA
>JALJCO010010965.1:0-27754 GCA_023101725.1 Atherinomorus stipes
GGAAAAAAAAAAAAAAAAAAAAAAAAAAAAAAATAAATCGGATAAACTCCAAACATACTTAAGTTTTCATTCCAGACTGAAGTGATACTAAGGAAGAGGTGGATCAAAGCGATCGGTTTGCCGCGGTGAAGGGCCGAACTTTATAATAAAACGCACGTTTGTTTGTAGCCGTTGGGCACAACACCGGCACTTCACAGCATGCTAGCATTAGCCAGCTAGTGTTTACTGACGTGCTGAACATAGGGGATTATCACGCTTACCGGAAGTTCCCAGTATTTGGACACTTCCTCTTCCGGGCCATGTTAACGACAGCCGTTCCTGCTCTGTTATACTGTTTTTAAATCGGATAAACTCCAAACATACTTAAGTTTCATTCCAGACTGATGTGATACTGGATCAAAGCGATCGATTGCCGCGGTGAAGGGCCGAACTTTATCATAAAACACACGTTTGTTTGTCGCCGGTGGGGCACAACACCGGCACTTCCAGCATGCTAGCATTGGCCAACTGGCGTTTGCTGACGTGTAACATTGTGCGTCTTAAAACACACAAACATCTGAAAATCGGGTCTGTACCCCCCCCCTCCCCCCCCCCCCGTTTCCAGTGGAACAACTGGGGACTGCCAAGAGAGGAGACGCTTTCAGATGATTGTGTTTTCAGCCGCACAAAGTAAGGCACGTTATCGAGCTGGCTAATGCTAACCTGCTAACACGACTGCGCAGTCTGCCCCGTACAAACAAACGTGTGTCGTTTTATTATAAAGTTCGGTCCTTCACCACGGCGAATCGGTCGTTTTAATCCACTTCTTCCAGCATCACTTCAGTCTGGAATGAAAACTTGTATTGGCGTTTATCCGATTTACAAAGTTTAACAGAGTAGTAGCTGGCGGACTATTGTTAGCAGGTTAGCATTAGCCAGCTCGATAACGTGCCTAACTTTGTGCAGCTGAAAACACACAAGCATCTGAAAGCGTCTCCTTTCTTGGCAGTCCCCAGTTGTTCCACTGGAAACGGGGAGGTACAGACCCGATTTTCAGATGTTTGTGTGTTTTAAGACGCACAATGTTAAGCACGTCAGTAAACGCTAGCTGGCTAATGCTAGCATGCTGTGAAGTGCTGGTGTTGTGCCCCAACGGCGACAAACAAACGTGTGTTTTATTATAAAGTTCGGCCCTTCACACGCGGCAAATCGATCGCTTTGATCCAGCTTTTGATCCAGTATCACTTCAGTCTAGAATGAAAACTTAAATATGTTTGGAGTTTATCCGATTTAAACAGTATAACAGAGCAGAAACGCTGATGTTAACATGGCCCGGAAGAGGAAGTGCCAAATGTTTCAACTTCCTAAAACCGGAACGCGGGAAGCGTGATAATCCCCTATTGTTCATCTTAAAACACACAAACATCTGAAAATCGGGTCTGTACCCCCCCGTTTCCAGTGGAACAACTGGGGACTGCCAAGAGGAAGACGCTTTCAGATGCTTGTGTGTTTTCAGGCCGCACAAAGTTAGACACGGTATCAAGCTGGCCTATAGCTAACCTGCTAACAGTAGTCCGTCAGCTACTACTCTGTTAAACTTTGTAAAAGTCTGCCGGCCACAAACAAACGTGTCGTTTTTATTATAAAGTTCGGTCCTTCACCGCGGCGAATTGGTCGTTTTGATCCACTTCTTCCTTAGCATCACTTCAGTCTGGAATGAAAACTTGGCATTGGCGTTTATCTGATTTACAAAGTTTAACAGAGTAGTAGTTGGCGGACTACTGTTAGCAGGTTAGCATTAGCCAGCTCAATGACGTGCCTAACTTTGAATGGCTGGGGTCTCAGGATTCGAAACCACTGATCCTTGGCTGACCTGCTCTACCACCTGAGCCACTGCCGCCCCAGTGAGTATGTTCAGAAACAGTTATTCTGACAAATGTATACAGTAGAAAATAATACCCCAATACAATAATATACTGTTATCACATACACTCCTCATCTGGATCTGCTGATTCCTGGTACAGTATGTTGACTGGGAGGGGAGATTGAGCTGATCACATGACCCCAAGCTGATGCTGTTCACTGGCTTCCTGTTAGTTTTAGAATCCAGTTGAACATTTTTTTCTTGTTTTTAATGGTGCCCCATCATGAAAGATGGACTTTTATGAGCTTTTAACCATGTTAGGCCCTGATTTATGAAAGGTTTGCACGTACTAAAACAAGCGCTATCTTCATTGCACACACAAAACTCATCCGAGCTGATTTACAAACAGGGCAAAAGGAGATTTGCGCCTATTAACGGGTAAAATAGCCCCGCTATCCATCTTGTGTGTCTGCTGTAAATGAATATGCAATTTGGGCATTTCTGCCAGAATGCACAAAATATTGGGAGAAAACTACAAACAACTCAGCTTGGCTCACGCAAAATGATTTATCAACTGTGCAACAGGAAACGGGCACAAAAAATCGCGTGTATTTTAGCATGTCTGAAAAGCAGGTGTTAGCTAGCAGCTTTATGCACAATTACGCAGGTCCAATGCCTGGCATCGTGCCAAAGCGCACTCCGTGCGTAACATCAGACCATCTTCAACAGCGTCTCCTAATCCATGTCCTTATAAACTGGCCTCTTCTTTTTTTCATGTTTTTTATTTTATTGATACACAACTCACATGCACATATAACAATAACAGCAACAATAATAAAGATAATCATAATGATAAAAACTAAATTAAAAAAAAGAAAACCGTAACATGTCAAAACGAAATGCACAGAGAGACTTGACATGTTCGCTGTCAGTATGTCAAAGTAGATGTTCTTGACTACCAATCACAATAATTATAATAAAAGTAATAACTAAACAAAGAAAAGGACATATATATATAAAATTATACACACAAAGAGGCTTGGTATAATGTCAGTGTTGACTGTCCACTTCAATCAAACATTAGATATGTAACCCTTTAGGGGGGCTGAGGACAGTCTCACCGTCTCAGATATTCCACGATAGGTCTCCATACACCATCGTGTCTCTGCAGATTTCCACATATCTCATATCTCGATGTGCAGGATTCCTACAAACTCTTTCAGCCAGGTTTCATATTTAGGTGGTGAATCAGACTTCCACTCTCTCGAAATGCATCTCTTTGCTATAATCCTACCATAAGCCACTACTGTGGTAACATTTTCACCCATGTTGTCCAGTGTGTTAGAAAAACCAAGCAGGGCTGTTTCAGGATCGGGGTCCAGGTTCGGCTTCAGTGCATGAGAATACCACCTGAAAATAGACCAGTAATTCTGAATTTTGGGGCGTAGCCAAAACTGATGCACAAGTGTACCGTTTGATTTCTTGCACCTTCCAGGGGAGAAGTTTGGGGGAAGATCTGATGGAGTTTAACCTCTGAGTAACCTGAGTATGACTTTAAATTTAATCAACTGCAATCTAGCACGAACAGAACAATGATGATCATTTAAAGTTAGTTTCCACATTCAATCTTGGATTGTATATGAAGATCCGCCTCCCACAATTGTTTAAATTTAACCGCAGGTTGTGCAAATTTGCAGGAGAATATACAGTATAAATCAATTTTGAGATCAAATCTTTCGTTTCTGGCGGTCGAGTAAGATCTTCAAAATAGCACTTTCTTCTTGCAAGGGGTCAGATGATGGAATATTTTGTTTTATATAATGACGCAACTGTAAATACCTAAAAAAAGTTTGATTTTGGCAGGTCATGTTGTTTTGTTATAGTTCAGATGAACCCAGATGTTTATTAACATAGAGATCTTTGATAGAGTTTATCCCTTTCATATCCCGCTCCCTAAAAACTGCATCTATGAATGAGGGGAGAAAGGCCTGGTTCTGCCATATCGGAGCATGTCTGACGTCTTTGGAAAACTGGCTTCTTCTTACAACCCTCAGGAAACCTGCTGCATTGCTTTTTTTTATATAATTGTTATTATTATATTCTATTTTTTATTTGCCTCATATTATATCTCTGGAACTAATATCTCTCTATCAGGTCAAATTTTATTTTGCATTCATCACATGCTCTTGTGAACCTTCCATGGCAAAGCAATGGGCTATATGCACGGTTCCACTACTTCTGAACTTCAGACAGCACCTTTGCTTCCTGTCTTTCATTATTGGACAAACTGATTAATCCAGGTGTGTTTGCCCAGTTATTGAGATCAGACACACCTGGATTAATCAGTTTGTCCAATAATGAAAGACAGGAAGCAAAGGTGCTGTCTGAAGCTCCGGAGGCAGTGGAACCGAGGCATATAGCCCACTTCACACGCTAAATCTTCATTTAAATCCTGCTGTTTGCACCAGTTACCAATTGCGTGTCTTTGTAAATCACCCGCAAACGCTGAAGAGACACCACATGCTATTTCTCAGCGCTGCAAACAAATTAGCGTTCTTTATTTGAAATCTTTGCAAATCAGGGCCTCAGTGTGTTATTTCTTCATTTAAGTCGTTATTTTTCTTCATTTCTTCATTCATGCATATTAGAGTAATCTATATGAATCTAAAGGGATTTTCAGTTCAGGCTCTAGCTCCCTTCCAACATCTGCCTCAGAAATGCCTGTGTAGAAATCATGAAGCACCAAATACAAATCGTAGCAAGACGCCCACTTTGTTCAAGATAAACTCCAAGCATCCTTACCTTTCCAGTCTCTCTGAGGAAAAAACAAAGAACCTGCTGGAAGACTTTCTCTGAGACAGGCAGCCATCAACAGAGGGGCCAGAGGGAAGATAGCGCTTACATTTTTTAGCTCTAGATGATGTCAAGTTGGAAAAAATGTGGTTGAGTTCAATGTGGGAGTTTATTTTGTACTGGATGATGGATCGACTCCACAAGTGTTCAGATTTTGTTTTCAGGAGCACAAAATAGCCTCAACTTTGTGTGTGAACTTCCTCCGGACAACTCCACGAATCTCGGCTGGTTTGACTGCATATCAGCCAAAGCTGCTCCACAAACTTGCTCCAGTTACAGCTCTGAGGTCTCCAACCGGCTCCATCCTCTTGGAGGATTTATGATCCAGACTCAGTCTGCCTCTTCACATCCCGGCTGCACAAGGTCCTGCTTGAACTTGAACTTTTTACCTTTTTAGACTGTAATTTTTGTATTTGTTGATTCTATTATTTCATTGTTGACCTTTTTGGCCAGTGAGGCGGCTGTAAACGTTCTACATAAATGAGTCTAACCTTGGCTATTATGGATATATGTCTACTGGGTTTGTATTTTTAAAGGCTTTGATGAATAAATGTGAAAAGTAGAGACTACTGTATTTTAAAAATGGTCACTTTATTGGGAAACATGACTCGTAAAGGACGACAGTAATACAGGAGTATTTTTAAATCACACTGACAGAAAATAACAAATGATAAAACACACATACAAAAACGTAACAAGTAATTACAAATGTTTGATCCACCAATAAAAGGGATTTTAGCTTAATAAGGGTAGAAATATGAACCAGGACTGTTTTCTATAATCATGTTTCGTTTAACAGCAGGATCAGACAGAATCTTTGGTTTTCCAGATTTCCTCTTTTCGCTTAAATGAAAATAAAGATGTTCAAATATCATTAATTAGTTTAAATGCAGGCGCGTAAATACACCACAACCCCAAAGCTGACATTAGAATAATGAAAGCAGGTAAATGTACTGAGCTGGTCCAGGTTTAACTCTCACATGAGGGCAGAGGTTGGTACTGGACCTTTGCCATTTTGCTTTTGTACAGGACCACACCACAGACCATGCCAACAGCAGCAAGGAGACATCCAGCCATGAAAACCAGGTTCAGGTCCAGGTTGATGGCTGCAAACAAGAGAGGCACAGCTCTGATTCAGTAAGGTCCAGCTTTTAACCGGGACTCAGAAAAACCCCGTTTCCATACCTGAGCCTCCGATCCTGGAGTCTGCTGCCCGCCTCAGACGCAGGGGACCCTGGGAAACCAAGTGCGTGGCGCTCTGGATGACGGCCTCTCTCTTACGGTGGTGGTGCATGTGACTGCCTGACCATGTGGAGTTCACGCATCCCTGCGAGCACCTGGTGTTGGGGTTCCCTGCTTCACACATCATGACTGAGCAGCTGATGTACACCTGAAGGCAGCAGGACAGCTGTCATCACACCTGCACACACTCTTACACCCTCTAGTGGACAAATGCTGGAACTACAACATCATCAAACTTCTGCTTCACTTTGTCCCAACAAGTCACAACAACAAGCAGTTGGCAAGTTTAAACTTTAAATTCTGTTATTGTCTTTGTGAGATCTTCTTCCTTCATGACGCCTTTGAAGGACTTTGTTTCCTCCTGGATCAGTTACTAATATTTTACATCTGTTCCTTCCCTCTGTTACTGACTTGACTCCTCATGAAACTCTAATTAAACCAAACGAGGTGCAGAAATGTATTTTTCAGGCACAACCTGACGTGTGATCATAAAGTGGAAATATAGGTGGTGCACACACAGATTCCTCACCTGGTCATGCAAGCCGATGAACTTGAAGGCCTCCATGCTGAACCTGAACTGGTCTTCCTCAGAGGTGGAATAGATCTGAACAGTCGGGTCCACTGCACATCTGTCACAGGGAAACAAAAAGTCATTTTGTTTGAGGAATAAAAGGAAAGTTTGTCTGAATCTCTTCTGTTAGTTATTTCTGGCTCTCCTAGATGATCCAACAAGTCTAAACCTCTCCTTCACCCCTGAGTGCCTCGTACCCGTTCTCGATGATGGAGTAGGTTGGGTGGTAGTTGGGGTTGTCATACGGTGCAGCTCTGCAGGACTCCACAAACATCACGGTGTTGTTGATGGAGGAGGATGCGTCTATCTGCATGTAAATCCTGCTCCCGATGTCGTACTCCAGAGGATACGAGTTTGGATCCACCATGGTTCTGAACTGGACGTCCGGGTAGAACTCAAACTGGTATGTGAAGGTACCGAAGCCTTTCTCCCACACCGTAACGTTCTTTCTGTGTGCTGTGAAGCCCAGGGTCACGTTGCCCTTCTTGGGGTACTGGCAGTAGAACCGGGCCTCCACCAGGTGGGTCCTGGTGATCAGCCCGCTAACATCCTCCTCTGTGGTGATTTCATTCTTGAAGTAGAGGTAGTCATCGTCTTCCTGCAGAGTGAACCGTTATATAATCAGACCTCACACTGCTGATGAATGATACCTGTATGATGTCAGAAATGAGCTCAGGTTACCTCGATCTGAGTACCACAAGCGTTGAGGGGGATCACACCGATGATGTGAGTGCTGTTGGAGTATCTCTCCAGACTGCAGGCGGTGTTGGTGGGGTCACTGAGGCGAACATGATCCTCTTGGAGTCCATAGAAGGAAGATTTGTCAATCTCCACTGTCATTGTTGTTTCACTGCAGGTCACTTTGGCTTGAACTGGAACAAAAAACATACTGTGGTTTAAAACTCTTAAGATGGTGAATTGAGCCACAGAGAAGATACGAGATTATGGAGCTGATATGTAATGAGGAAATTATGATGGAATTTTGAATCATCTCCCAGCTTATAGCTGCAACCTAATGCAGCTGCAGCAAAATGATCAGTTCGAGTGCTACTGTAAGCCCGGTTAAGAGTGTGTGCTAGTGTGAGCTCACCTACCTGTGTGTGCTAGTGTGAGCTCCGTTAAGCATGTGTGCTAGTATGAGCTCAGCTAATTGTGTGTACTAGTGTGAGCTTGGTTAGGAGTCGGTGTGCTAGTGTGAGCTCAGCTAACTGTGTGTACTAGTGTGAGCTTGGTTAGGAGTCGGTGTGCTAGTGTGGGCTCAGCTAACTGTGTGTGCTAGTGTGAGCTTGGTAAAGTGCATGTGTGTGCTAGTGTGAGCTCAACTAACTGTGTGTGCTTGTATGAGCTTAGTTAACTGTGTGAGCGCAGTTTGTTGTGTGTGCTGGTGTGAGCTCAGGTGTTTCTGTGTGCTAAAATCATTGCAGTATGCCATGTGTCCTAGTGTGAGCTCTGAGGTCAGTGCTTAAAAAGTTATTGAGTGTTATTTCCATCTTATTTCATGTTAGCATGTAATAACTAATTTCAAAGAGGCAGATCTCATCAATGAGAGACGTGTGTCTTGTACACTGAATCCTAAAATTGCAACAATCCAAACGTTTGAACATGAAAATAACACTCACGTTGCTCCTTTCTGACGTTCACAAAGACACACCTCATCTCAGACTGATAGATGCCAGACCTGGAAAAAAATTACATTTTAGTCAAATGAAATACATTTTCTTAGATAAAAACAACCTATTTGAGGAAAAAAAAGGAAAAAAAAAACATTCTAAAAACTGAAATTATTCTTAATGTTTGCTTAATTCTTAATAATTTTCAATCTTATTATTTTCTCTCTGAGTTTTCTTCAACAGAACTCAGTGAAATATCACTTACTGTGAAGTTGGGGTATAATGGGAATGGGAATGAGAACTGGACTGGTGAGAGCTTCTATAGCTGTTCAGGGCAGCCCTGCAAATATGGACAACATTAGATCAAGGTTTTTTTCTCTCCCAGACTAATTCTGAGGGAAATAAGATGAAACCAGATCTCACCCTGTGGCAGATTCCACAGCAAAGCAGATTGGGAAATAATCTCCCAGGTCGTCTGAGACCGGAGTCCACCTGATGACAAACTCATCATGTGTGGTCTTGTGCTTGGTGACGTTTGTGGGTCCGCTGATGATGAGGTCTTGTATCCTGTATGAAAACAAAGCAGACATTTCTGTTGGTGCTGATGTTGTGTCGCTACCAGCAGGCCAATCTGAACTCAGTCTTACACTGAATGTGTCGCTTGCGCTCTGATTCTGATCTCCAGCTCTTTGTTGACCTCTGCCGTGATGTGGGCTCCATTTTTCAGGTGTTGGGGACATAAATCTGGGTAAGTAAGTTCCTTCTTGACATGAGGGAACAGATGGGTCCACTGTGGGTAAAAAAGAAAGATTAATTTAAATTCCACTGTTCAATCAAAATTCTTTTGTGAGTTGCATCATGTTTACCCTTGAAACCATTGAATAAACTGAAGGAGTTAATGTTCCTTAATGGGCTGAAGAGGTAGTGGGAATGGGAAGCAAAATGAACCTTTGAGACTTGTATGTAAAGATTTTTTCATCACAGAACAAGTAATTCAGTTTTACCCCCATGTGGTAAGTACACAACAAGTACTGTGAATGGATCCTGCCGACAACGCCAAAATGTGGCAAGGTATGAAACAAGAGCCTGGGTGGGATTTGAATTGGATCATGTTTACCCTTGAAACCATTGAATAAACTGAAGGATTAAATGTTCCTTCATGGGCTGAAGAGGTAGTGGGAATGGGAAGCTAAACGAACCTTTGAGACTTGTAAGTAAAGATAGTTTTATTGCAAAACAAGTAATTCATCCATGTGGCAAGTCCACAACAAGTGCTCTACATCAGGGGTGCCCAAGTCCAGTCCTCAAGAGCTACTATCCTGCAATTTTTAGAATATACCCTCCTCAACACACCTGAATCAAATGGCTACTTCCCTCATGTACATGTCATTCAGCTCTGCAGGGGCCTGAAAACGAGCCATTCATTTGACTCAGGTGTGTTGGAGGAGGGATGCAACCAAAACATGCAGGACAGTAGCTCTCGAGGACTGGACTTGGGCACCCCTGCTCTACATGGATCCTGCCGACAACGCCAAAATGTGGCAAGGTATGCAACAAGGGCCTGGGTGACATTTGATCCCCAGACTCCTGGGTAAAATTCATGCGCACTAACGTGCCTGATAGATAATGCTCACTGGCTACTTGGCCAAAATGATATTCCTGTGGCCAAGTAGCCAGTGCGTATAATCTATCAGACACCAGGGTACATGGTCAATTGCAGGTATAGTGACAAGACCCCACACTGTCAACTTCGTCATTTTATGAGAACTTTATGGCACTGTTGTCAAAGTTTTTTCTTCAGTTTTTCTTTAGTTTAAACACTGATTTTGAATCATCTTAAAAAGGGCTGAGGGCTGATTGCTGCCCTGTGACACGACTACGGATTAGTGGCAGAAAATGGATGGGACTGGTTTAAGTACCATCTTTCTATACTGGTTTGGATGCCAGTGCAACGGCAAAACTAATTGTTGTAATTCAGGTACTTTTTAACATCCTTTATGATGAGTGAGCATTACATTTATTTGACCTCTTCAGAACCTAAATAAGACCCTAAATTTCGAAAATTTAAAGAGGGGACATCGAGGATTTAAGGCAGAAAGAAATCTCAACCAGGAGGAGTAAATGTAAACCATGAATGTGAGATCACTGGGAAAACCTTTAGACAATCCTACAATCCTGGATCACTGACAAGAGTCTTGGGAATGCTTCATGGCTCCTGGAGTCAAAACCTTTCGATCCACCTGTACACTATCGATGCAGACAGTTTTCAACATAAAGAAAGTGTATTTATGAGTACAAGTGAAGTCTTTCTCACCGAGTATGGAGAACTGCAGCGGCAGTTTGCTGAGAGGAGGAGTGTTGACATATGGTTGACTTGTAGGTTGGTAAGACCTGGTGGTTGTGGTTGGTCTACGAGTGGTTGTGGTTGTCCACCACCACCACCAGGGGGCTGTGGTTGCTGGAGGTGCAGTTGTGGTGGTCTGCTGCCACCACCACCGGGGGGTTGTTTGTACAGTTGTTGTGGGTGCAGGTGTGGAAGTTTGCCACCACCACCACCAGGGGGCTGTGGTTGCTGGAGGTGCAGTTGTGGTGGTCTGCTGCCACCACCACCGGGGGGTTGTTTGTACAGTTGTTGTGGGTGCAGGTGTGGAAGTTTGCCACCACCACCACCAGGGGGCTGTGGTTGCTGGAGGTGCAGTTGTGGTGGTCTGCTGCCACCACCACCGGGGGGTTGTTGTGGGTGCAGGTGTGGAAGTTTGCCACCACCACCACCAGGGGGCTGTGGTTGCTGGAGGTGCAGTTGTGGTGGTCTGCTGCCACCACCACCGGGGGGTTGTTTGTACAGTTGTTGTGGTTGCTGGTGTGGGAGTTTGCCACCACCACCACCACGGGGCTGTGGTTGCTGGCGCAGGTGCAGCTGCTGTGGTTGGTTGCCACCATGACCAGGGCTGTGAAGTTGGGTTGGGTGCAGAGGTCTGACCCCACCCGCCTGCCTGCCTCTTTCTCCTCGCCAGCAGTGGATGCTTGTGGGACTGTGATCCGTCTGAGTAGAACAGGTCAATGTGCCCTCGCGAGTAGTCTTCAACCACCATTTCAAATGGAACAACTCCAGCATGTGCACTGGTATACTGGTAGTGTAACGTGCAAGTGTCCTGAAAATATAAGAATGTCATTATTAAATGAATCCAAGCATCAGTTTGGTTTTGTGCAACATGTTTGTATTCAAAGAATATTTCAACTAACCTGGTCAAGGTGGAAGCCTGGAGGTTGGTAGCAACGGTCACATTCGACACCTCTGATATTTCCATACCTGCATCGGACTCTGTCGCCATCAGGATCAAAGGAAGCCAGCCTGTAAGCCCGAGGGCAGTTCTGAGGAACTCTGGAACAGACATTAACACCAGTTAGAAACAGTCACAAATTAATCTGTGCAAAAAACATCAGAGCAAATGAAAAACTGGCATATCTATTGAACTACTGTACGAAAAGGAGATGCAAGATAAAGAGCTGACGGTAGTAGAAGTTTAATTGAAAAGACAATAGTAACCGCACATTAATAATCAAAAGAGGAATAAAATTTAATTAAATTTACTTGTTTTTGTCTACAAATGTGTTTATTTTTTATTGCAGTAACACCATTTTGGAACTTTTCCATATTAAAGGAGGATTACCTCATGACAGGAAGAATGGCGATGTCTGGAGATCTGTTTGGTTGTCTGGTATCAGATCTTACTCCCAGATCCAGAAGACTGTTCAGCCTCCAACTCATACCATAGCTCCAATATCGGTTATACACCCAGCAGCAGCTTGCTGCCCTGTCATTAGACGACAAGACAACCTTGGCTTACAGCAGATGATGACAGGTGATACTCAGGACAAACATATTATCAACATTATGTATAAAAAAAAAAAGAAGAATCCTACCTCATCTGAAACGGTCTGTCATTGTAGAGATTCCTCATCTCGACACTTTCAGTTTCACACCATTGACCGTTGTTTCGTGGTGAGTTGGTGCTTCTGTCAATTGTGTTGTAACTGTTGGACGTCCTGTAGCCACAGTTTCCACTGTAACAAGACCATCGGAGAAAGTAACAGCCATCATAGGTTGCTCTGTTGCGAATGGCCACCTGTAGGAAAAAAAAAAAAAAAAAGACAAATCAATAAGAAAGCAGAATAAAGGTTCAGACATGACTCCCATTGATTTCAAATTTTCCAACCAGTTCTTCAAATCTCTCTATTATGAACCAAGTTTTACAATCTTTGACAAATGGTTGTCATGTTTATTTCATATATATACATATATATATATATATATATATATATATATATATATATATATATACTTAAACTCATATAGTCCATTTTAGCAACTTACTGTATATCCATAATTATGTTATTTCTGTGAATGAATTTTGCAGGTTTACATTGATTGTTTCTTTATAGAAGGATTTTTACATTGTAGAGGCTATTCATATTTTTTTAAACCTTCAAATGACACTTTTTCCAGTGAGAAAATACAGAGATCTTGTTTTGTAAAGAGTAGGTATCAGACAACCCAAAATAAAAGTTTAGTGATAATTATTACTTATGTTATACAGCTTTTTTTTTCAAGGATTCTTTAATGAGATAAAGTTTGAAGTAAGTTATTGCAATAAATTGATTTCTTCATGATTTTAAAAACATAACTGACAGTAACAGGATATTATTGATTCCTTTGGGAAACCGGATTCTCACACTGTTCCTATGAATACGATCGAAGTCTCACCTTAAATGTCCCATCGGGATTTCTTCCTTTGTAGGTGAAGGTCGTGGTTCCCCCGAAGAAATGAGAGGCCGACACCAGTGAGACCAGCAGCAGCAGCTGGAGGAGGACCAGTCCTGTGGAAGCCATGCTGATGCTCCGATTCAACTCTGCTTCCCAGATGATGCTCACATCCACCTGCAGCATCTTATATACACCTGTCGGAGAAGGTGGGGGCACCTGCGCTCAGGTGAGTGGAATGCAAACCAGGTTCCAGAACAATAAACTGCTGCAGAACTGGTTTGAATGAACAAATAAACAAAAAGGGTTTTACTGGAAATAAGTCGTGTGGGCATCAGTGTGCAGAGTTCATCCTGAAACTTAACATTTTTCAGTCCTGGCAGCGCAGACAGTCATGTCAATCAAAGTATAAAACAGAGCATTACTTTTTTAAAGTACCAACATAACCTGTTTTATTTCATATCAGTTAAAAAAATACCAACATAATCGGTTTTATCTCATATGGATGCAGTGAGGAGTCTGCAAACATGAAAATTAGCTTCTAGTTCTGATCTGATCTCTTTTCACATTCTTGGTTTTAGTGATAATGTGCATGAATCTAAAAATGCATTAAGAAAATTTAATCTCACTGAGATCTTTGGCACTAATGCTTGTTTTTATTTCTCTCATCCAGCTGCATTAGTCACACGCCATCCAGGGCAACACACCTTTCAAGTTTTAAGAACTGCATTTCTGTCTCTCTCTTCCCAGAACAATGCCTTTGTTGAAACAAAGCAGAGGCATTTTATTTTTCTGTCTTTTGTCTGTCAGCAGCATCACACGCAGGTGCAGTACGATGCACCCGGATGGCGTTTGAATCCTGACTTCATATGTATCGACCACAGACACAAAGTTCAACTGCTGGAAAAATATTCTCAAAAACCACAAAAAAGCCGCCCTGGGCTGCTACTTTACCTTACCTTACCTTACCTTACCTTACCTTACCTTACCTTACCATTAAAGGATAACTTTTGTTTCTTTCCACCTGGACTTTATTTCTAGGAATTTATACATGTATTTACTCATCAGTAACATTTCTGCATCACTCTGACTCCTTTAGACACTAATGTATTCAGATTAGTCGTAGATCCGCGTATCTCCATACAAAGGACATGAAGGGGGCAGAATGAATGGGCCTCTATATAAGACATTATCTGCAGCAAACTTCCTTACTTTCACCAGTGCACTGCAAAATCTCGAATTTTACCAAGTATATTTTTCTAATTGAGTCAAAATATTTCATTACACTCAAAATAAGACAAAATTACAAAATTACCATGAAGGAGCCTGATCGTGCAGAGCTCTGAAAGTCAGTGCCCGAATTTTAAAACTAAAACTAAAAGAAATCGGAAGCCAGTGGAGTGACTTTAAGACTGGAGTATAATGAGCCCTCCTGGTAGTGCGAGTCAGCAGCCTCGCTGCAGAGTTTGCACCTGCTGCAGACGAGATAGTTCCCTTTTGTATAGATAAGAAAATGAACTGTTGCAATGGTCTAAACGAGATGAAACAAAAGCGTGAATAATCAACTCGAGGTCGTCTTTTGAGACAGCTGTTCTCAGTTTGGAAATATTTCTGAACTGGAAGAAACAGTTCCTCATCAGCTTACAGTGATGTTTTAATGACATTTCTTTATCAAAGAAGACACCAACATTTCTGAGGCTTGATTTAGACAAAGCAGATCACCTAAATAGTGATTGATACCAGGAACGGCATCATTAGGGCCAAACACCAGCACCTCAGTTTTCTCTGCGTTTAGCTGCAGGGAGTTTGGAGCAAGCCATTGTTTAATTTGCACGAGGCAGCTCATTAAGGAGTTCAATTTATGAATCTCGGAGACCTTAAATGAGCAGTACAGCTGGATATCATCTGCAAATAGGTGGTATGAAACATCAACAAACTTCCGGATTATGTTTCCTAGGAAAAGGACAAATAAAAGAAACAAAATTGGGCCTTAAACCAAACCCTGAGGTACTCCACACAGCAAAGCCGCAGAATCAGACACAAACTTGTTTACTGAAACACTAAAACTCCTACCTGACAATAAAGAAACAAACCATGACAGAACAGGTACTGACATTCCAACCAATTCATGCAGTCTTGTTAACAAGATTTCATGATTGACAGTGTCGAATGCCGAAGAGAGATCCAACAAGACTAAACAGTGCATTTCTCACAGTCCGCAGACATCATAATGTCACTAAACACTTTGAACAGGGTGGTTTCCGTAGAGTGATGTTTGTGGAAACCAGACTGAAAGGGGTCAAAAATATTGTTTGTCTCTAAAAAGGATGTCAGTTGTTCAGAGACCACTTTCTCTAAGAGTGGTCCTCTTAGAGAGAGTGGAAATGGAAGCTTAGATATGGGCCTGAAACTATTTGGATCAGTAGCATCCAAATTAGATTTTTTGAGAAGTGGTTTCACAAAAGCATGTTTAAATGAGCTGAGAAAAACACCAGATAACAGTGAGGTGTTAACCAGCTTGGTAACCCAGGGGCCAATGGCATCAGACACTTTTAGAAAGAGTTTACAGGGAAGAGCATCAGAAGGACAAAAGGAAGGCTTCATTCTGGTCACCAAAGCTGAGATATCAGCCTGGGTTACCAGATTAAAAAAGGACCACTCATGAGGTGCAGGTTCAGCAATGGCTGGGGAAGTTTAGCCTCAATATTCTGAATTTTGCTGTAAGAAAAATGCATCACTATCAGCTTTGTAAGAAACGGGTGTAGGAGGAGTAACAGGACACACAATAGAACCAATGGTGTTAAACAGAATCTGGGGTTTCTTCTTAAAGAAGTCAGATCTGGCATTTTTTATCATTTCATTTAAGGAAGACGTAAGTTCCTAAGATGCAATCTATGTATTTCAGGTTTGGTAGACTTCCACAGACGCTCTGCTTTCCGACAAAGTCGCCTCATGTCCTGAATATGTTCATTAATCCAAGGACATGGGGTCTTTTTTTCCACCAGATTAGATTTAACAGGAGCAACCTGATCCAAAATTGATTTACAATGACCGTTAAATCTACAGGTGAGGCTGTATACATCATGACATTCCACAGACAGATTGGAGTTAAACAAGGCAGAGAACTGAGTTGCCGTATTCTCAGTAATGATGCGCCTCTTTGACCTAGTCTGCCAGGGCACAGGTTTGGGGGAAAAAGACAGATCAAATAAGCAGTGTCGTATTGTAACTAAGTAAAAATACTTAGTTACTTTACTTAAGTAGTATTTTTTCATATTTGTACTTTACTTTACTACTTCTATTTCTGATGACTTTTACTTTTACTTCACTACATTTTAAGAGAAAAATCAATAGGGGATTATCACGCTTCCGTGTACCGAACTTCCGGTTTTAAACAGTTAGACGGCTCACTTCCGGTTCAGTTCAATGTCCCTGCTTGACTTCGTAGACAACGTGAATAAACGCCAACCCTACTGAAATTTTCACGGATTCCAGACTGAAGTGATACTAAGGAGTAAGTGGATCAAAGCGATTCTCCAGAGTGAAGGGCCGCACTTTATAATAAAACAACGTAGCATGTTTGTTTGCAGCCGGTGGGGCACAACACCGGCATGCTAGCATTAGCCAGCTAGCGTTTACCGACGCGCTTAACTTTGTGCGTCTTAAAACACACAAACATCTGAAAATCGGGTCTGTTTTCATTCCAGACTGAGTGATGCTAAGGAAGAAGTGGATCAAAACGACCGATTCGCCGCAGTGGAGGACCGAACTTTATAATAAAACGACACACGTTTGTTTGTGGCCGGCAGACTATACAGTCGTGTTAGCATTAGCCAGCTTGATGACGTGCCTAACTTTGTGCGGCTGAAAACACACAAGCATCTGAAAGCGTCTCCTTTCTTGGCAGTCCCCAGTTGTTCCACTGGAAACGGGGGGGTACAGACCCGATTTTCAGATGTTTGTGTGTTTTAAGACCATAGACTGTATATAATTACTGGACGTAGCTTCCGGTCTCTTCTGAATAGAGAAATGTGAAGCCAGTTGGGCGTGTCTTACCGTCGCCATCTTGCCGTGTCACGTACGTCGTCACTCCAGGAAAATCCTAAAATGGGCACAGCGCGGCCGCGGGGCAAATGATTGACAGCTGACGTACTGTGGGCTAAACGCTAACTGAGCTAACACGAAACTAAGAGGAGCTAACAAAGATAAGGCTCCTAAGCGGCATGGTTAAGGTAAGACATGCTTAGACTTGCAATTCGCTGACTAAACACCGCCGTTGTGCGACTCTGTAACAAACTGAGACCTTATTAAGAGCAAAGAAGGAGCTAACTAGGAGCCTCCGGTCGGCAGGCGGAGCTTCCGGTCTGTCATAAGGACACGCCCTTAATTATGTGTAATTTGAAGAATAAATAACATCTAAACGAATGAGTTATAAAAAAATTCACCCCCCTCACAGTTGACATGAAGGTAAACTTGACCTAATAAACCTAAAATGATTTTTTGAACCAGGCTGTAAACCTGTTTATTTCTGCTGTGAAGTTGGCGTTTTTAACATGGGAGTCTATGGGGATTTGCTCGCTCTTGGAGCCAGCCCCTAGCGGATGAAGGGAGGATTACACTATTTCCAACAAGCTAGCGAGCTTCACTGTTCTGAGGCGGAGTTTGCCCCTTGTTTAAGACGCACAATGTTAAGCACGTCAGTAAACGCTAGCTGGCTAATGCTAGCATGCTGTGAAGTGCCGGTGTTGTGCCCCACCGGGGACAAACAAACGTGTGTTTTATTATAGAGTTCGGCCCTTCACCGCGGCGAATCAATCGCTTTGATCCAGCTTTTGATCCAGTATCACTTCAGTCTGGAATGAAAACTTAAATATGTTTGGAGTTTATCCGATTTAAACAGTATAACAGAGCAGGAACGGCTGTCGTTAACATGGCCCGGAAGAGGAAGTGTCCAAAATCCGGGAACTTCCGGTAAGCGTGATAATCCCCTATACTTTTACTCCATTACATTTACCTGAGCATCTTAGTTACTCGTTACAAAATAACAGAACGTAACAGCCAATGTACAATCTTTGTTTTGTTGTAGTGGGACTAGTAGCCACTAGTAGCAGCCTTGTGCAGCTGTCTCTGAACCTAAACACACCTTTACCTGCCTCAGCAGCAGGTGAAAGGCTGTTTAGCATCACTGGTCTGGTCTTCAGTCCAAGAAGAGCCAGACTGAGTTCTTGCCATTTTGAGAAACAACTTCTTTTGAGGTTGAACGAAAAGTTTTTCAGGGTCAAGTAATGACTGGATGGACAGTTCATGCTGTCACACTGCAGTCATGTTAAAGTTCATTAGATGTTCGTTTTATCAACAGTACTTTTTACTTTTGATACTTAAGTACAATAAATACTAGCTACTTTTTTTACTTTTACTCAATATTCTAGCAGACTTGACTTTCACTTTTACTTGAGTCATTTTCTAGTATGGTACTTTTACTTTTACTCAAGTATGGCTTTTGGGTACTTTATGCAACACTGCAAATAAGACACAACAATGATCACAAATGCGGACATCTTTAACACAGAGGTTAGCCACATTGATACCAGACGAAAAAACTAGGTCCAGAGTGTGGCCTTTTTGGTGGGTGGGGCCAGAAACATGCAGCGGAAAATGGAAGGTTCCCGGTCAGTGTTTAAGTTCCCAAGCTGCATAAGAACTGCCGTCATCAACATGAATATTAAGATCACCAACTATTAAAATTTTACAACTTAATTATTGAGGATAAAAATAACTAAAGTCCTTTAAAAAGATGCTGTATTGCCAGGTGGACGATAAATCAGCAGACAGGGAAAAGAGTCTGAAGAACCAATCTTGAACATCTGTGATTCAAAGGAAGAGAAGGTTTGAGTGTTTATCACTTTACAAGTGAAATTATCCCTGTATACCACAGCGAGACCCCCTCCACGATGGGAGAGGCGGGGTAACCCGACAACCAAGCAGCCATCAGGACAGAGTTCATAGATGGATGAACTCCCCTCTCTCTGCCAGGTCTCCGTAAGGAACAGAAGTCAAGTTTTGCCTGACAAAAAGTTCATTCAATGAAAAGGATTTATTGGCGACTGAGCGGACATTCAATAGACCAAGCCGAGACGAAGAAGATGATGTCGCAGTCGTTGCGTCAGCTGGACGTACAGTAATGGAAAAAATACAAACATGTTTTGTTAACAAGTTCACTAAACTTTAACTTAAAAGCTGTTTGTTTTGTTTTGGTTTTATAGCATTTTGTTTGAATGAGAAAAAAATAACCATAAATACAGAGAATATTTCAAAATAAAGCCGTTTTTTTTTTTTTTTTACACTTTTATTAAAAAAGTGAAAAAAAACCTGCTCTCACACCTAAAGTGACACCATCTGAGTTTTAAGAACAGCATGTCACAGAAACAGCTTCCACTTTCATTTCACTCATCCTCATCACAGAAACTAAACATCACAGCAGGTTCCTCTTCTGCTCAGACTGCCCGAATAAAAAATGCATGAATGAGTAACATGCTGCTGTTTTACACATGTTTGCGCTAAATTATTCTGTTTTCTAGTCATACCAGTAACATTCGAACTTGTGTGGTGTCGCTTTGGATGCGTTAACATGTTGGAAGTGTTTCTGAGTTCATACCCGACCGAGTTCCCCCTCCTCCCTCCCAGATGAAGACTTGAGGCTTGACGGTGCTTCCTTAAGCAAAACAAGCTCACGTGCTATGTTATTACAAGTTGTTAGAAACAGGATGAAGCTGCATCAAGCGGAGGCAAAGTCCGTCATTCAGTTATGTCCAATGGCACGCAAAAACCTCATGAAACAATAAAGGGTCGTGCCGAACTGAGAGTAGTGTACCGAGCGGTTCGGCAAAAATACACGTACTGTACTGTTGCAGCCCTAATGATAGCATCTTTGTGTTTAATCATGATTTCGTTTTCATTAGAAACATTTTTGCCATCACGACATATGTGAGGTTTTTATTCCATCATGCTTTTTGTTTTGAACTTGGTGTGGAAAATAACAATGCTCATTCATCATAAATGAGGAGGATCAGGTGGTTTCTCTCCTCATTTTCTTCATCAGGTCTGAAAACGGCCGCGGCAATGACAAGTAGCACCCTGAGTTAAACCAACAGACAGCCTGACAAAGGCATCAATGATTTCACTTGTTCATTAATCATTTATCCCTTCAATATCTTCTCAGATAAAACTGATTATGTTGGTGCTGTTTGCACATTCACGAGGAACAAGAGGTGCAGATGTAAAATCAGAAGCCTGTCCAAGGCTCTCTGCTGGTTTAACCCAACTTTTAACATGCTGCCGTCAGCGCGCCTCATTATAAACTCATGTAACTCTCAATGAGTTAAACCTTTTCTCTAAATCTTTCATTCATCACTTCTTTTCAGATTTTAAGATTGTGACAGTATCTAGACAACATCAGCAGGTCAAACTAAGATTAAAGTTTATCCCTCGCCTCTCAGGTTCGGCTGGAGTGAAGTGAAAGCATTCAGGACAGCGCATATTTTCTTTAGGAGGAGCATTCCTCCTCAGAGAACAATGATGCTGTGCAGACAAAGCAGAGCTGATTTACTTTGCTTTCTCTCTGCAGGCCGTGGAAAGTTTAAGTTAAAACTAGAACATTTTAACTGGTTATTGCTGCTGAAAACCTGAAACAAAATTAAATGGCGTGAGATTGTAGAGATCAACCGCATCTTACATTCTAATATTCAGCAAAATCTGTCTTAACAACCTTGATTTGAGAGCAATATACTTGATAAGAGTGTGTATGGATTACTAATCAAGTTTTGAGAGTATATGTGTGTTTATTCCTTACTGAATCCTAAAATTGGTAATTTTCTCTGCATATTAAGTTAAATTATCTCACAAAGACGCTGTTTCTGATCAAATTTTTCTTTCATTCCCAATTTTAGCTGCAAAAACTTGTTTAAGGACCTCCACATACCAGTTCATACACATAGATTTCTTGTAACAAGAAAAAATATCTACACTTTAGAAACTAGCTTAAAACAAGCAGAAATATTCATTTCAAGTTTCTTATTAAGAAAAAGACTCAAAAACTAGTCTGTTAATGTTTATTTTTGGTGTTGTTGCTTTGTCATTTTGAGAGAAAAGATGTTGAAACAAGATAAATTGACCTGGAATTCAAGAACTGTGGCAGTGGAGCAGATTGTTGGTTAACTAGAACAATGATTCCCAATCCTGGTCCTCAAGGAACAGTATCCTTCAGACTTTCCATGTTGCCCTGCTGAAATGCAGCTGACTCACATTAATGGGTCAGTAGCAGACTGGTGCAGAGCTTAACCCTGTCCCAGTACCCACCCTAAACCCTACACCCCTGTATGAAGTGTGCACTTGGCAGAAGTGTACATTAAGGGTTGGAGTGTGCAGGTTAGTGCGGAAAAAAGGCGGAACTGGGACACGGATGGTTCCTCCATCATTTCAACCACTAGGCGTGGTTTGTACTGATGTGGGCGGGTGGTCGTTAAGGTTAGGGTTAAGCCTAATTTATAGTCATCTGTAAAGTGCTCTACGTAGGTTACGGAGAGCCCTCTACGTCGATGGAGAAACTGTCGGAGAGCCTCTCCGTTGTCTCCGGCTGCACGAAATATTTTTTAAGTGTCTGTCACTCCGCCAAGGGACAACGGAGACGGCAAGGGCTGTGATTGGTCCACCACTACGTAAACACTAGCAGCACCATTTTTAAACCAGCTAGCTTACGAAGACGTAGATATGAGTCCAACCGAAGAACTGGCTGTAGAAGTGAGGAAATACCAAAATCACCCCATTGTCTTTATTTAGCATCAAAAGTATCTGTCAATTAGCTGCAGCAACAACAACAGTCTTTCTCTCTCGGACGGCATCATATGAGGAGGTCAGTCTTGGGTAGCGACCCCTACTTATCAGGTGGGAAATTGCACTGCGTATCCGGCAGCATGACGGAGAACTATGAAGGCTGGAGGGGTCTCCGTCGTTACGCAGTTGGATAACGCATTACATAGTCGGAGAAGTATACTGTAGCCTTTAGGGTCAGGTTCCACTCACTCCGGCGGTGGGCGTGGTTTGAAGGGGGCGTGGGTTGTAGTGGCTCCGGCTGCAGCGAGGTGCTACTCCCGAAGTGTGGATTGAGGGCGTAAAAGGGGTGTGGCAGACTTCCGCCCTCGAGCAGAACTGGGACACACTACGAACTTGAACCCTCAACGGGAGTGCAAGGATGGAAGTGCGGATGCTGGGACGGGGCCCTTGTCAGAGATCCATCTAATTTGAATCAGTGTCCTAGCGAGGAGGGTCTATCTGCGGCTCGCAAGACAGGGGCGTGTCGTAGTGTGACGTTACTCGACGACACGCCCACCAGGCCAATGAGAGCACGGTAAAATCTAGCCCTACCCCTGACCCTTCCCCTAAACCCTAGCGCCAGACCCACCCCCGGTGAGCGACACGCCCACTATAGGACACGCCCACACTACGACACGCCCACTGGGTTGCAAGCCGCAGATAGATACATTTGGTCCTAGCAGGGCGAAAGTCTGCAAGATAGTGTGCCTTGTGGACCAGAGTTGGGAACCACTGGTTTAGAAGATTGTAGGATCAACTCCCATATTGTCCTAACCAATCTGGTCCTCTGCTAAAGAGCCTTCACGTAGCTGCACTTTTTAAAAATTTGATATTGAGCAATTCTCAAATCAAGAAAGTCATCTTGTCCTAAGATCTTTTTCTTTTTAAATGAGAAACAATATTGAAAAGAAGCATTACCAGACTAGTTTTGAGGGTTTTTCAGTAAATGAGTGACTTAAAATGAGTGTCTTACTACTTCTTTAAAATATTTCTCACTGGCTAGAGTTCTGATATTTTTCTATCTGTCAAGAAATCTTGCCAAGTGTAATTATCTCACCCCCTGGCAGATTATTTAATTTGATTATAGTCTAAATCCTCTCAATTTCAGTGTTTTTTTCCCTGTTTTTGTGGACCAGCAGACCAGGTCTACACCCGTTGCAGGGCCTCGAAGGGGGCAAAGAGTACGCCCAACCTCTAAACCACCATCCAATCCATTTTGGAACATTTAAATAACAGCACCTGTTCCAAAGTGCTGAACAAATGATAATAACATTAGATAACTAATATGTCTCCAAGAAGCTCTGTCAAACCATAGAATAATAAAAACTAAACTTAAGAACAAGACAAAAAGTAAATGAAAACACGTAGTGTTAAAAGCCAAGTAAAAATGGGTCTTAAGAAAACATAAACTGAACTAGAAACTAAAACCTAAACCTTTGATATAAACTATAAATAAAGGTTTCACTTTCAAACTTTATTTTAAGAGCTAGTAGGATGAGCTACTAAGAGCAACTCCAGCTAAAACCGGTTTCCCTTCTCACTTCAAACAATGTTGAAACTTATCTCATTGTTTTCTTTTGTAACCACAACATTGTTTCCTCCGTCCCCCAACTACCTCTGAATGTTATTTATTATCTTTGCTAATCTTACATGTCATCATATCGCTTTCTGTTTTGGATGATTGACAGATTTGTGACACATTATCTAGCAAGCAATTAAAGCAGCAGTATTTTTAGTTTACCACTAAGTGAAATATTCAGAATGAATCATCCATCCATCCATTTTCTCTCCACTTATCTGGGATTGGGTCGCGGGGGCAGCTGCCTAAGCAGTGGGCTTAGACTTCCCTCTCCCCGAGGCGTTTCCAGGCCAGCCGGGAGACGTTGTCCTTCCACTGTGTCCTGGGTCTTCCTTGGGGTCTTGTCCGGGATGGTACGTGCCTGGAATACCTCACCAGGGAGGCGTTCAGGAGACATCCTGACCAGATGCCCGAGCCTCCTCAACCCGGCCACCCTGCCGAGGAAACTCATTTCGGCCGCTTGTACCCGCAATCTTGTTCTTTTGGTCATGACCCACAGCTCATGGCCATAGGTGAGGGGGGGAACGTAGATGGACGGTAAATCGAGAGCTTCGCCTTCTTCACCACGACGGACCGATGCAGAGTCTTCATCACTGCAGACGCCGCACCGATCCGTCTGTCCATCTCCCGCTCCATTTTTCCCTCCTTCCTGAACAAGACCAGAGATACTTGAACTCCTCCATCTGGGGCAGGACCCCACCCCGACCCGGAGAGGACACTCCCCCCTTTTCTGGTTGAGGACCATGGTCTCGGATTTGGAGGTGCGGATTTTCATCCCGGCCGCTTCACACTCGGCTGCAAATCGCCCCAGTGAGAGCTGGAGATCACGGCCCGATGACACCAACAGAACCACATCATCTGCAAACAGCAGAAACCTGATCCTGAGGCCACCAAACCGGATCCCCTCAGCACCTCGGCTGCACCTAGAAATCCGGTCCATAAAGGTTCTGAACAGGATCAGAGACAAAGGACAGCCTTGGCGGAGTCCAAGCCTCACTAGGAATGGCTCCAACCTACAGCCAGAAATGCGGACCTGTGTTCATAACACAGGTCCACCATGTAGAGCTGGTCCACTGTTCCAGGACCAGGCTTCTGTCCAACCAGAGAGGTGACGTTCCACTAAAGCTAGCTTCTGCAGCTGGGGGTCGGACCGCCAGAGTCTCCCTCACCCTCGGCCGCTGCACTCACAGTGCACCCAACCCCTATGGCCCCTCTCACGGGTGATGGGTCCACAAGAAGGGGTTCCTGTGTCAACCTTTCGGGCTGAGCCAGACCGGGCCCCATGAGCAGAAGCCCGGCCACCAGGTGCTCGCCTCTGTGCCCCACCCCCAGGCCTGGCTCCAGAGGGGGGCCCCGGTGACCTGCGTCTGTGGCGAGGGACACTTGACTCCAATAATGACTTTCTCCATGAGGGGTGTTTGGGCTGCGCTTTGTCTGGTCCCTCCCCTAGTAGCCTGTTTGCCACGGGTGACCCCACCAGGGGCATAACAGCCTCAGACAACATGGCCCCTAGGATCCTCAGAACACGCAAACCCCCCCACCACAATAAGGTGGCAGCCAAGGGGGGGCCTCCTCAATCTGAGAATGAATTCATCAATTTCAGTCTTGTCTTTATGTGACTTTGCCTTTATTGAATTAAGCCATCTGTGTTTTATTGTTGCATTTATATTTTCTAGTCATGTGATTGTTGCTCTTTGTCTAACAAAGTGCTGGAAATGGTGAAATAATGGATTCTTGCCTTCCTGGTTTCATGGTATACAAGAAACACACATGCAATAAAAGTCTTATTTGTGCAGGTAGATCCATGCACTTGGTTTTATAAGAGTGTTTTTATTCACAAGCCCAATTCCAGAGAGTTGGGAAGCGAAGTAAAATGTGACAGAGTTCAGTTTAGGGTGATGGAGGATGGCATGATCCCGACAAGGCCCGGCACAGTTTAAAAGCAGTTTAATCAACAGAGATACTGGTTTAGTCACCTGACAGGAAGGAACAGACCAATGGCATTACTGGGTATAAAGGAGCATTTCAGAGAGGCAAAGATGGACAGAGAGTTCACCTCCATCTACCGAAGATCATTAGAAGATGGAGAGAATCAGAGGGAGTCTCTGTGTGCAGGGGGCTAAAGAGGGTCGGAGCATCCAGCTGTTATCAGAGGACAGTTGAAAAGCTGCATCTCTGATGGGTTGCTATGGCGACGGCAGCTTCCACATCTGTGAGCTCCATCAATGCTGGACAGTACATGGAGGTTTCTAGAGACCTGGACCACATATTGAATCCCACTACAGCAAGACCTGGACCACATACTGGATCCATCACACCAAGACCTGGACCACATACTGGATCCATCACACCAAGACCTGGACCACATGCTGGATCCATCACAGCAAGACCTGGACCACATGCTGGATCCATCACACCAAGACCTGGACCACATACTGGATCCATCACACCAAGACCTGGACCACATACTGGATCCACTACAGCAAGACCCTGGACCATACTGGATCCATCACACCAAGACCTGGACCACATGCTGGATCCACCACACCAAGACCCTGGACCACATACTGGATCCATCATGCACAAGACCTGGACCACATACTGGATCCATCCTACCAAGACCTGGACCACATACTGGATCCATCACACCAAGGCCCTGGACCACATACTGGATCCATCACAGCCAGACCTGGACCACATACTGGATCCATCACACCAGACCTGGACCACATACTAGATCCATCACACCAGACCTGGACCACATACTGGATCCATCACGGGAAGACCTGGACCACATACTGGATCCATCACAGCCAGACCTGGACCACATATTGGATCCATCACAGCAAGACCTGGACCACATACTGGATCCATCACAGCAAGACCTGGACCACATATTGGATCCACTCACAGCAAGACCTGGACCACATACTGGATCTATCACACCAGACCTGGACCACATACTGGATCCACCACAGTGAGACCTGGACCACATGCCTGGATCCATCACAGCAAGACCTGGACCACATACTGGATCCATCACAGCAAGACCTGGACCACATACTGGATCCATCACAGCAAGACCTGGACCACATACTGGATCCATCACAGCCAGACCTGGACCACATACTGGATCCATCACAGGAGACCTGGACCACATACTGGATCCATCACAGCCAGACCTGGACCACACACTGGATCCATCACAGCAAGACCTGGACCACATACTGGATCCATCACAGCCAAGACCTGGACCACACACTGGATCCATCACAGCAAGACCTGGACCACATACTGGATCCATCACACCAAGACCTGGACCACATACTGGATCCATCACAGCAAGACCTGGACCACACACTGGATCCATCACAGCAAGACCTGGACCACATACTGGATCCATCACAGCAAGACCTGGACCACATACTGGATCCATCACAGCAAGACCTGGACCACATACTGGATCCATCACAGCAAGACCTGGACCACATACTGGATCCATCACAAGACCTGGACCACACACTGGATCCATCACAGCAAGACCTGGACCACATACTGGATCCATCACAGCAAGACCTGGACCACATACTGGATCCATCACAGCAAGACCTGGACCACATACTGGATCCATCACAGCAAGACCTGGACCACATACTGGATCCATCACAGCAAGACCTGGACCACATACTGGATCCATCACAGCAAGACCTGGACCACATACTGGATCCATCACAGCAAGACCTGGACCACATACTGGATCCATCAGGAAGACCTGGACCACATACTGGATCCATCACAGGAAGACCTGGACCACATACTGGATCCATCACAGCAAGACCTGGACCACATACTGGATCCATCACAGGAAGACCTGGACCACATACTGGATCCATCACAGCAGCAGACCTGGAAACAAACTGGATCCATCACAGCCAGACCTGGACCACATACTGGATCCATCACAGCAAGACCTGGACCACATACTGGATCCATCACAGCCAGACCTGGACCACATGCTGGATCCATCACAGGAAGAACCCTGGACCACATACTGGATCCATCACAGCCAGACCTGGACCACATACTGGATCCATCACAGGAAGACCCGGGACCACATACTGGATCCATCACAGCCAGACCTGACCACATACTGATCCATCAGGAAGACCTGGACCACATACTGATCCATCAGCAAGACCTGATCTGGCTCGATCCATCACAAGAAGACCTGATTCACATACTTGGATCCATCACAAGAAGACCTGGACCACATACTGGATCCGACACAGGAAGACCTGGACCACATACTGGATCCATCATAGCATGCAACTGAACGAAGTACTGGATCCATCACAGCAATGACCTGGACCACAATATCTGGATCCATCACAGCAAGACCTGACCACATACTGGATCCATCACAGCA
>JALJCO010010967.1:0-17506 GCA_023101725.1 Atherinomorus stipes
AAAAAGCAAAAAATGAGCAAACCAAGGCTGAAAACTAAAAACAGAAAGCAGCAACGAAAGAGCAACGAAAGAGCAACGAAAGAGCAACGAAAGAGCAACGAAAGAGCGACGAAGCAGCAACGAAAGAACGACGAAGCAGCAACAAAGCCGCAACGAAAGAGCGACGAAAGAACGACGAAAGAGCAACGAAAGAGCGACGAAAGTGCAACGAAAGAGCAACGAAAGAGCAACGAAGCAGCGACAAAAGAGCAACGAAAGAGCGACGAAAGAGCGACGAAGCAGCAACGAAAGAACGACGAAGCAGCAACAAAGCCGCAACGAAAGAGCAACGAAAGAGCAACGAAAGAATGACGAAGCAGCAACAAAGCTGCAACGAAAGAGCAACGAAAGAGCGACGAAAGAACGACGAAAGAACGACGAAGCAGCAACGAAAGAGCGACGAAGCCACAAAGAAGCAGCGTCTTCTGGTCGTAAACTGAAAATGCACTATTGGGTCATTTTTGGCCAAATTTTCAGTGCATACGTAATAAAAATGGATATGACGACGAGCCCAAAGCAACGGCCAGCGTCTGAGCAAACAAAAGCAGCAGCAGGACGGAAGAGTACAAACCAGGTAAAACATTCATATGTAGTGGAGAGGAAGCTATGAGTTTTACGCTCTTAACACGAGGAAGAAAATCCCTGAAACTCAGCAGTTTTACATCAAGAATAAAAACTCCCATTTCAGCAGCCTTTAATCAAAAAAGTTCTTATTCTATTTTCAGCATTGTCTCGTTTTGACATTTTTCTGAATTCTTTCCTTCTGCATCCCACCGTAATGCTTTAAATGTTCTATGTAAAAACAATTTCAATTGTTCCGTACATGTAAAGTGTTATACAAATAAACTTGCTTGATTACTATGAATAAAGTAGCCTGAATCTAATTAAATTAACAAAATAGTGCGTCATGCGGCCATGCACGCTGACTTTAGTGAGAAAGGCATTTTCACAGATCAGGACATGTGTCTGAAGTCTTGCAGGTCCATCGGGTGTGAAACAGATTTATGGTCGCAGCACCGAGTTAAAAAGAAACATCTTCACCTCAGAGCCTCCTAAAAGAAGTTCAAAAGAAGAATAAGATGTAAATGTGATGATGAGGAGTCCTTTGAAGGGTTTCTTCTCAGTTTCACCCCTCACAGCCGGGACAGAGGAGGAGGAGAGAGGAGGAGGAGGAAGGAGTGTGCCTCCGCTTTGAACTGCAGCTCAGACAGGATGCGAGCGAGGGGCCGTTATGGGTGAGAACAGAGGGGAGATGACGGCCTCCCGCATCCTGATTTTACAGCACTTACAGTTGCACGCTGACGGAGGCTGAGGACGGCATGAAACCACCGCAGCATAAGTATGACACAGGGTGCAGAGCAGGAGGCAGACGGCCAGTAAACGGGGAAACTAACTGCTTCATGGGCTTCATTTATCACAATGCACCCATTTCTCAGACAGCTCAGATTATTATCCGGCATATTCACAGTCTAATTATTCATCCCCTTTAATTAAAGAAAGGATAAATTAACAACAGTAATTCAAATAACAGGAAACTAAAGAAACTAATAATAAATACAAATTTGCTAAATTATAACTTAGTGAAATAAATTGTTTTTGAATTGTGGTTGGAAATAATAATTGGAAAAAAAAGTCCCACAAATATCAGAGCATCTTTCCATGAACATGGACCAACATACAGTGCCTTGCGAAAGTATTCAGCCCCCTTGAACCTTTCAACCTTTCGCCACATTTCAGGCTTCAAACATGAAGATATAAAATTTCAATTTTTTGTCAAGAATCACAACAAGTGGGACACAATCGTGAAGTGGAACGAAATTCATTGGATAATTCAAACTTTTGAAAAATAAAAAACTGAAAAGTGGGGCGTGCAATATTATTCGGCCCCTTTACTTTCAGTGCAGCAAACTCACTCCAGAAGTTCAGTGAGGATCTCTGAATGATCCAATGTTGTCCTAAATGACTGATGATGATAAATGGAATCCACCTGTGTGTAATCACGTCTCCATGTAAATGCACCTGCTCTGTGATAGTCTCAGGGTTCTGTTTAAAGCGTAGAGAGCATCATGAAGACCAAGGAACACACCAGGCAGGTCCGAGATACTGTTGTGGAGAAGTTTAAAGCTGGATTTGGATACAAAACGATTTCCCAAGCTTTAAACATATCAAGGAGCTCTGTGCAAGCAATCATATTGAAATGGAAGGAGTATCAGACCACTGCAAATCTACCAAGACCCGGCCGTCCCTCCAAACTTTCATCTCAAACAAGGAGAAGACTGATCAGAGATGCAGCCAAGAGGCCCATGATCACTCTGGATGAACTGCAGAGATCTACAGCTGAGGTGGGAGAGTCTGTCCATAGGACAACAATCAGTCGTACACGGCACAAATCTGGCCTTTATGGAAGAGTGGCAAGAAGAAAGCCATTTCTCAAAGATATCCATAAAAAGTCTCGTTTAAAGTTTGCCACAAGCCACCTGGGAGACACCAAACATGTGGAAGAAGGTGCTCTGGTCAGATGAAACCAAAATCCAACTTTTTGGCCACAATGCAAAACGATATGTTTGGCGTAAAAGCAACACAGTTCATCACCCTGAACACACCATCCCCACTGCCAAACATGGTGGTGGCAGCATCATGGTTTGGGCCTGCTTTTCTTCAGCAGGGACAGGGAAGATGGTTAAAATTGATGGGAAGATGGATGGAGCCAAATACAGGACCATTCTGGAAGAAAACCTGTTGGAGTCTGCAAAAGACCTGAGACTGGGACGGAGATTTGTCTTCCAACAGGACAATGATCCAAAACATAAAGCCAAATCTACAATGGAATGGTTCACAAATAAACGTATCCAGGTGTTAGAATGGCCAAGTCAAAGTCCAGACCTGAATCCAATGGAGAATCTGTGGAAAGAGCTGAAGACTGCTGTTCACAAACGCTCTCCATCCAACCTCACTGAGCTCCAGCTGTTTTGCAAGAAGAATGGGCACAAATTTCAGTCTGTCCATGTGCAAAACTGATAGAGACATTCCCGAGCGACTTGCAGCTGTAACTGCAGCAAAAGGTGGCGCTGCAAAGTATTAACGCAAGGGGGCCGAATAATATTGCACGCCCCACTTTTCAGTTTATTTTTTTAAAAAGTTTAAATTATCCAATAAATTTCGTTCCACTTCACGATTGTGTCCCACTTGTTGTTGATTCTTGACCAAAAAATTTAAATTTTATATCTTTATGTTTGAAGCCTGAAATGTGGCGAAAGGTTGAAAGGTTAAAGGGGGCTGAATACTTTCGCAAGGCACTGTACCTGTGAACAGGTGCAGACGTCTGATTGGACGATACAGAAACACCTGATTGCAGTGATTGAATCAAAGTGTTGCTCGGTAACATTTTAGCTTCAGAGCCCCATTTACTGGTTTTATTTTTTGTTTGTTTTAAAATATCAATATGAATGATTTTGTTGTTAATTCAAAATGAATCTCATGATTTTCATAGAATTTTATTATTATTTTTGTCAATTTAAACTTTTTTCACTGGCGGCTGATTTTTTTCCCCCTTCTTTAATTTTCTTTAAGTTTTTAGGTGAAGTCTTATTTATTTTATGTGCTTCCTAGTTCCCAGTTATTTCTTATTCCTTTTTGTATATTGTTTATTATTTTTGTGTTTTCTGTACTTTTTATGGCTCAATTGTAAAGCGCTGAGAGTTTATATGTGAGTATATATGTACACAAAGACCGACATATATATACACACACACATATTTATATATATATACATATACACACATGCAGAGATATAAAAAATGAATGAATGTACACACACACACGTGTGTGTATATATATATATATATATATATATATATATAAAATATATATATACACATATATAATATATATATACACACATATATAGATAAAACATTAGTATTCCAAACTGACCAGCCAGATTAAATGGACAGAAAAAAATGTTGTATTATCACTGATTTTAAAATGTCATATTAAATAAAAAAAAAGTTTTGGTGGCAAGGTTAAGGCTTCTATTTTTAACTTTAAAGATAAAAATAGAAAAAAAAAATAATTTCTTTGCACAAATTCTGATTTTGTTTTATTTGAATTTCTTTTTTAATTGATATGATTTAATTGACCACAATAAGAAATAACTTGGACCACGAATAACTTTTCATTTCTGTACTTTAAAAAACAAAAATAGACCAAAATCAGATTTTATAAATACAAAATTGACTTTGATTGTTATTATTCGTATCACCAGATAAACAATCTGATCAATGAGCCCAAGCTTGTAAACAACTGTTTTTGTTAAAGTTTAACTCTAAACTGCAATAAGATTATAAAAGATCAGCTCTGACAGATCTTTCTCTATGAGCAGGTTTATATTTAAACAACAGTGCAGAGTGGTACATAAAGTACATAAACCAGTTCATTTACTCCTTTAATGGCCGTCTGCCTCCGTTCTCTGCCACCTTGTTTTAATTATGACACTTCAACCCCTTTGGCGATCAGAGGTCCAGTTTTTTATAAAACCTGAGGAGGAGAAAGTTCAGAGCCGACCCACCGCTGGGAGATCCTGGTTGTTCTAGACGTGGTGTCAACAGCTTCTGGTGTTACTGGCCACCGTAAACGGCACACTTCTGCCACATGAGGACCTTTTACTGGTGGCAGAGAGCCCAACTTTCACAGCTGCTTCCTGCTAACTGGCCTTTCACGGCTCTCTTTGTCGGGTCCACAGCTTTAAACATAAATGAGCTCAAACTGAAGCCTGAAGTGTCTCAGTGGCACTTCTATTCTCCTTAATTGCACTTTAAATGCTGAACCATTACACCTCAAAGCCATTTTTTTCTGGTTTATTTTATAAAAGTAAAAACACATTTAGAAGCTGAACCCGTTTAAGCCCTGTCACCATCATTTTGGTTATTTCTATGTTCCAGTTAAACCTCAGTTGTCAGATTATGAGGCTAAAATGATGTAAAATAAATGTATGAATAGTAAAAAAGGCCAACCAGAGCCAGAAAACTGAGTTGTTTAAAGCTCTTCTTTCTGTATTCCAGCAACAGAGGACCGTTATTTTTCAGTTACCGCTTTTTTTCTTGAAGTTATTTCCAGGACTTTTCCAGCTACTACAGTACGAGACAAGTTATCACAACATAGACTACTGACTTCCACCCCAAGCTTTTGGAGACGGTTTTTTACAAATGTAGAATACGATTTGTAGAGCTGAATGAAGAAGAGACAAAGAAGAGACAAAGAAGAGACAAAGAAGAAGAGACAAAGAAGAGATGAGGCAGCGATGAAGAAGGGATGAAGAAGAGACAAAGAAGAAAAGAAGAAGGGACGAAGCAAGAGACGAAGCAGCAACAACGTAGAGATGAAGAAGAAATGAAGAGACGAAGAACAAAAGAAGAAGGGACGAAGAAGGGACGAAGAAGGGACGAAGCAGAGGTTAAGAGGAAGGAAAAATCATTTTCCAGGACATTTTACTCTTCATCTCATTTTCTATGTGTTTTCAAAGACAGGAAAAATGTTCATTTTCCAGGTTTTCCAGGTTTTCCAGGATGTGTTGGATCCCTGTTTTTCTCCTTTTCAGAAACACACTGAACTTTCTGCTCACTTGTTGATCTTTGGCGGCTCCTGATTGGACGTTACCGTCAATTTCAGCTCTCTGATTGGTGGAAAATTGGACAGAAGTGTCTTCATCACCATGTCCAGGTCTACATAGAGGTCTCTTAGCAACATAGTAGTGATGGTGATGATTTTATGATGAAGATGGGGTAAATGATGGTGTTATCATGGATTATTGTGGATTATAATCTCTGAATAAGCACCACATTTAGTGGCTGGATTGTGAAGCTGCTGGGAAGGACAGAAATGTCTGGAAAACTTTAGTAGATTATCTAAAGGGTAAGCGATCCATCACAGAGTTACACACTGCTGTTCCTGAGGAACCTGAGGATTAAAAGTGGGCGGGGACTCAAAAATGTGGATTATAATGAAACTCTATTGTACAAATCCTGTAAACAATGTCTGAGAAATAAAATAAAATCTTCCAGTGAAGCCTGCAGATGTTTCTTCCCCTAGTTTCACAGCTGGGGATCAATGATGTCAATAAAATCCCCTCACAACTAAAACGTCATTTTTATTGACTCTGCTGCATCCGATTGGTCGTTGATCACTTTGATGATCAGCACAAGTTCTCAGCCGCATGTCGAGTGTGCCGCCTCAAATCACAGCACCACAAAGACGAAGAGGAGGAGGAGGAGGTGAAGGTGGGATAAGTGTGACTCTTCCTTTCCCATAGCAACACCTCAGCCGTCTGCAGGGCGGCCAGAACAGAAGGCATCTCTTCACACCTCCGTCCGACACGCACACATCACAGCGGCCGGAGAAGTGTGCGATTTACAGCGTCTACAGCGGCCGGAGAAGTGTGCGATTTACAGCGTCTACAGCGGCCGGAGAAGTGTGCGATTTACAGCGTCTACAGCGGCCGGAGAAGTGTGCGATTTACAGCGTCTACAGCGGCCGGAGAAGTGTGCGATTTACAGCGTTTACAGCGGCCGGAGAAGTGTGCGGCGTACAGCGTCGTCTACAGCGGCCGGAGAAGTGTGCGATGTTTAGCGTTTACAGCGGCCTGAGAAGTGTGCGATTTACAGCGTCTACAGCGGCCTGAGAAGTGTGCGATTTACAGCGTCTACAGCGGCCGGAGAAGTGTGCGATTTTCAGCGTCTACAGCGGCCGGAGAAGTGCGCGATTTACAGCGTCTACAGCGGCCGGAGAAGTGCGCGATTTACAGCGTCTACAGCGGCCGGAGAAGTGTGCGAGTTTACAGCGTTTACAGCGGCCGGAGAAAGCGCGATTTACAGCGTCTACAGCGGCCGGAGAAGTGTGCGATTGGCAGCGTCGTCTACAGCGCCGGAGAAGTGTGCGAGTTACAAGGGTCTACAGCGCCGGAGAAGTGCGCGATTTACAGCGTCTGGCAGCGGCCGGAGAAGTGTGCGATTTGCAGCGTTTGTTTACAGCGGCCGGAGAAGTGCGCGATTTGCAGCGTTTATAGCGGCCGGAGAAGTGCGCGCGATGACAGCGTCTGCAGCGGCCGGAGAAGTGCGCGTATTTACAGCGTTTACAGCGCCGGAGAAGTGTGCGATTTACAGCGTCTACAGCGGCCGGAGAAGTGTGCGATTTACAGCGTTTACAGCGGCCGGAGAAGTGTGCGATTTAGAGCGTCTACAGCGGCCGGAGAAGTGTGCGATTTACAGCGTTTACAGCGGCCGGAGAAGTGTGCGATTTACAGCGTTTACAGCGGCCGGAGAAGTGTGCGATTTGCAGGCGTTTACAGCGGCCGGAGAAGTGTGCGATTTACAGCGTTTCAGCGCCGGAGAAGTGTGCGTATTTACAGCGTTTACAGCGGCCGGAGAAGTGTGCGATTTACAGCGTCTACAGCGGCCGCAGAAGTGTGCGATTTACAGCGTCGTCTTACAGCGGCCGGAGAAGTGTGCGATTTACAGCGTCTACAGCGGCCGGAGAAGTGTGCGATTTACAGCGCCTACAGCGGCCGGAGAAGTGTGCGATTATAGCGTCTACAGCGGCCGGAGAAGTGTGCGATTTACAGCGTTTACAGCGGCCGGAGAAGTGTGCGATGTACAGCGTCGTCTACAGCGGCCGGAGAAGTGTGCGATTTACAGCCCGTTTACAGCGGCCTGAGAAGTGTGCGATTTACAGCGTCTACAGCGGCTGGAGAAGTGTGCGATTTTCAGCGTTTCTACAGCGGCCGGAGAAGTGTGCGAGCTTTGAGCAGCGTCTACAGCGGCCGGAGAAGTGCGCGATTTACAGCGTTTACAGCGGCCGGAGAAGTGTGCGATTTAGAGCTCTACAGCGGCCGGAGAAGTGTGCGATTTACAGCGTCTACAGCGGCCGGAGAAGTGTGCGATTTACAGCGTCTACAGCGGCCGGAGAAGTGTGCGATTTACAGCGTCTACAGCGGCCGGAGAAGTGTGCGATTTACAGCGTCTACAGCGGCCGGAGAAGTGTGCGAATTTGCAGCGTCTACAGCGCCCGAGAAGTGTGCGATTTGCAGGCGTCGTCTACAGCGGCCGGAGCAGTGCGCGATTTACAGCGTCTACAGCGCCGGAGAAGTGTGCGATTTTACAGCGCCGTTTACAGCGGCCGGAGAAGTGTGCGATTTACAGCGTTTACAGCGGCCGGAGAAGTGTGCGATTTACAGCTCTACAGCGGCCGGAGAAGTGTGCGCGATTTACAGCGTTTACAGCGGCCGGAGAAGTGTGCGATTGACAGCGTCTACAGCGGCCGTCAGAAGTGTGCGAGCTGAGAAGCGTTCACAGCGGCCGCAGAAGTGTGCGATCACAGCGCCGTTTACAGCGGCCGGAGAAGTGTGCGATTTTACAGCGTCTACAGCGCCGCGAAGTGTGCGATTTACAGCGTCTGCTTACAGCGGCCGGAGAAGTGTGCGATATAGCGCTCTACAGCGGCCGGAGAAGTGTGCTGGGATTTGCAGGCCTATAGCGGCCGGAGAAGTGTGCGAGTTACCGGCGTTTACAGCGGCCGGAGAAGTGTGCGAGTTGCAGCGTTTACAGCGGCCGGAGAAGTGTGCGGCGTACAGCGTTGTCTACAGCGGCCGGAGAAGTGTGCGATTTACAGCGTTTACAGCGCCCGAGAAGTGTGCGATTGACAGCGTCTCACAGCGGCCGGAGAAGTGTGCGTATTTTTCAGCGCTTCAGCGGCCGGAGAAGTGCGCATTTACAGCGCCTACAGCGGCCGGAGAAGTGCGCGATTACAGCGTTTACAGCGGCCGGAGAAGTGTGCGATTTACAGCGTTTACAGCGGCTGAGAAGTGTGCGATTTACAGCGTTTCTGCGGCCGGAGAAGTGTGCGATTTACAGCGCTCTACAGCGGCCGGGAGAAGTGTGCGTACTCACAGCGTTTACAGCGGCCGGAGAAGTGTGCCGTATTCTACAGCGCTTCACAGCGGCCGGAGAAGTGTGCGATGGCAGCGTTGCCGTTACAGCGGCCGGAGCAGTGCGCGATTTGCGGCGTCTACAGCGGCCGGAGAAGTGTGCGATTGGCAGCGTCGTCTACAGCGGCCGGAGAAGTGTGCGATTTATAGCGTCTACAGCGCCGGAGAAGTGCGCGATTTATAGCGTCTCGCAGCGGCCCGGAGAAGTGTGCGATTGACAGCGTCGTTTACAGCGGCCGGAGAAGCGCGCGTGATTACAAGCGTCTTGCCAGGCCGGAGAAGTGCGCGATTGACAGCGTCTACAGCGGCCGCAGAAGTGCGCGATTTACAGCGTTTACAGCGGCCGGAGAAGTGTGCGATTTACAGCGTCTACAGCGCCGGAGAAGTGTGCGATTTACAGCGTCTACAGCGGCCGGAGAAGTGTGCGATTTAAAGCGTCTACAGCGGCCGGAGAAGTGTGCGATTTACAGCGTCTACAGCGGCCGGAGAAGTGTGCGATTTACAGCGTTTACAGCGGCCGGAGAAGTGTGCGATTTACAGCGTCTACAGCGGCCGGAGAAGTGTGCGATTTACAGCGTTTACAGCGGCCGGAGAAGTGTGCGATTTACAGCGTCTACAGCGGCCGCAGAAGTGTGCGATTTACAGCGTCTACAGCGGCCGCAGAAGTGTGCGATTTACAGCGTCGTCTACAGCGGCCGGAGAAGTGTGCGATTTACAGCGTCTACAGCGGCCGGAGAAGTGTGCGATTTACAGCGTCTACAGCGGCCGGAGAAGTGTGCGATTTACAGCGTCTACAGCGGCCGGAGAAGTGTGCGATTTACAGCGTCGTCTACAGCGGCCGGAGCAGTGCGCGATTTACAGCGTCTACAGCGGCCGGAGAAGTGTGCGATTTACAGCGTCGTCTACAGCGGCCGGAGAAGTGTGCGATGTACAGCGTCTACAGCTGCCGGAGAAGTGTGCGATTTACAGCGTCTACAGCGGCCGGAGAAGTGTGCGATTTACAGCGTCTACAACGGCCGGAGAAGTGTGCGATTTACAGCGTCTACAACGGCCGGAGAAGTGTGCGATTTACAGCGTCTACAGCGGCCGGAGAAGTGTGCGATTTACAGCGTCGTCTACAGCGGCCGGAGAAGTGTGCGATGTACAGCGTCTACAGCTGCCGGAGAAGTGTGCGATTTACAGCGTCTACAGCGGCCGGAGAAGTGCGCGATTTACAGCGTCGTCTACAGCGGCCGGAGAAGTGTGCGATTTACAGCGTCTACAGCGGCCGGAGAAGTGTGCGATTTACAGCGTCTACAGCGGCCGGAAAAGTGTGCGATTTACAGCGTCTACAACGGCCGGAGAAGTGTGCGATGTACAGCGTCGTCTACAGCGGCCGGAGAAGTGTGCGATTTACAGCGTCTACAGCGGCCGGAGAAGTGTGCGATTTACAGCGTCTACAGCGGCCGGAAAAGTGTGCGATTTACAGCGTCTACAACGGCCGGAGAAGTGTGCGATGTACAGCGTCGTCTACAGCGGCCGGAGAAGTGTGCGATTTACAGCGTCTACAGCGGCCGGAGAAGTGCGCGATTTACAGCGTCTACAGCGGCCGGAGAAGTGTGCGATTTACAGCGTCTACAGCGGCCGGAGAAGTGTACGATTTACAGCGTCTACAACGGCCGGAGAAGTGTGCGATGTACAGCGTCGTCTACAGCGGCCGGAGAAGTGTGCGATTTACAGCGTCTACAGCGGCCGCAGAAGTGTGCGATTTACAGCGTCTACAGCGGCCGGAGAAGTGCGCGATTTACAGCGTCTACAGCGGCCGGAGAAGTGTGCGATTTACAGCGTCTACAGCGGCCGGAGAAGTGTGCGATTTACAGCGTCTACAACGGCCGGAGAAGTGTGCGATTTACAGCGTCTACAGCGGCCGGAGAAGTGTGCGATTTACAGCGTCTACAGCGGCCGGATAAGTGCGCGATGTACAGCGTCTACAGCGGCCGGAGAAGTGCGTAATTTACAGCGTCTACAGCGGCCGGAGAAGTGTGCGATTTACAGCGTCTACAGCAGCCGGAGAAGTGTGCGATTTACAGCGTCTACAGCAGCCGGAGAAGTGTGCGATTTACAGCGTCTACAGCAGCCGGAGAAGTGTGCGATTTACAGCGTCTACAGCGGCCGCAGAAGTGTGCGATTTACAGCGTCTACAGCGGCCGCAGAAGTGTGCGATTTACAGGCGTCTACAGCGGCCGCAGAAGCGCGTAATTTACAGCGCTCTACAGCGGCCGGAGAAGTGTGCGATTTACAGCGTCTACAGCAGCCGGAGAAGTGTGCGATTTACAGCGTCTACAGCAGCCGGAGAAGTGTGCGATTTACAGCGTCTACAGCAGCCGGAGAAGTGTGCGATTTACAGCGTCTACAGCGGCCGCAGAAGTGTGCGATTTACAGCGTCTACAGCGGCCGCAGAAGTGTGCGATTTACAGCGTCTACAGCGGCCGCAGAAGTGTGCGATTTACAGCGTCTACAGCGGCCGCAGAAGTGTGCGATTTACAGCGTCTACAGCGGCCGCAGAAGTGTGCGATTTACAGCGTCTACAGCGGCCGGAGAAGTGCGCGATTTACAGCGTCTACAGCGGCCGGAGAAGTGCGCGATTTACAGCGTCTACAGCGGCCGGAGAAGTGCGCGATTTACAGCGTCTACAGCGGCCGGAGAAGTGCGCGATTTACAGCGTCTACAGCGGCCGCAGAAGTGCGCGATTTACAGCGTCTACAGCGGCCGCAGAAGTGTGCGATTTACAGCGCTCTACAGCGGCCGCAGAAGTGTGCGATTCGCCAGCGCCTACAGCGGCCGCAGAAGTGTGCGATTTACAGCGACCACAGCGGCCGCAGAAGTGCGCGATTTACAGCGTCTACAGCGGCCGGAGAGAAGTGCGCGATTTACAGCGTCTACACGAGCGGCCGGAGAAGTGCGCGATTTACAGCGGCTCGTCTACAGCGGCCGGAGAAGTGCGCGACTGACAGCGTCTACAGCGGCCGGAGAAGTGCGCGATTTACAGCGTCTACAGCGGCCGGAGAAGTGTGCGATTTACAGCGTCTACAGCGGCCGGAGAAGTGTGCGATTTACAGCGTCTACAGCGGCCGGAGAAGTGTGCGATATACAGCGTCTACAGCGGCCGGAGAAGTGTGCACGACAGCGTCTACAGCGGCCGGAGGAAGTGTGCGATTTTACAGCGTCTACAGCGGCCGGAGAAAAAGTGTGCGATTTACAGCGTCTACAGCGGCCGGAGAAGTGTAGGATGAGAGGGTCTACAGCGGCCGGAGAAGTGTGCGATTTACAGCGTCTACAGCGGCCGGAGAAGTGTGCGATTTACAGAGTCTACAGCGGCCTGAGAAGTGTGCGATTTACAGCGTCTACAGCGGCCGGAGAAGTGTGCGATTCACAGCGTCTACAGCGGCCGGAGAAGTGTGCGATTTACGGGGGGGGGGGGGGGGGGGGAGCGTCTACAGCGGCCGGAGAAGTGTGCGATTTACAGCGTCTACAGCGGCCGGAGAAGTGTGCGATTTACAGCGTCTACAGCGGCCGGAGAAGTGTGCGACTTACAGCGCCTGCAGCGGCCGGAGAAGTGCGCGATTTTACAGCGTCTACAGCGGCCGGAGAAGTGCGCGATGTACAGCGCTTACAGCGGCCGGAGAAGTGTGCGATTTACAGAGTCTACAGCGGCCGGAGAAGTGTGCGATTTACAGCGCTGTTTACAGCGGCCGGAGAACTGTGCGATTTACAGCGTCTACAGCGGCCGGAGAAGTGTACGATTTACAGCGTTTACAGCGCCGGAGAAGTGTGCGAGTTTAGAGTTTACAGCGGCCGGAGAAGTGTGCGATTTACAGCGTTTACAGCAGCCGGAGAAGTGTGCGATTATTGGACAGCGGCAGCTTACAGCGGCCGGAGAAGTCCCGGGGGGGGGGGGGGGGGGGGGGGGGGGGGGGGGGGGGGGAAGGTATTTACAGCATCTACAGCGGCCGGAGAAGGGGCGCCATCCACAGAGCCTCGCAGCGGCCAGAGGAGTGCGGCGGAAGTGTGCGATTTACAGCGTCGTTTACAATGGCCGGAAAAAAGAGAAGGTGATTTACAGCGTCGTCGACAGCGGCCGGAGAAGTGCGCGATTTACAGCATCTACAGCGGCCGGAGAAGTGCGCGATTTACAGCGTCTACAGCGGCCGGAGAAGTGTGCGATTTACAGCGTTGTCTACTGCGGGCGGAGAAGTGTGCGATTTACAGCGTCTACAGCGGCCGGAGAAGTGCGCGATTTACAGCGTCTACAGCGGCCGGAGAAGTGTGCGATTTACAGCGTCGTCTACGGCGGCCGGAGAAGTGTGCGATGTACAGCGTCTACAGCGGCCGGAGAAGTGCGCGATTTACAGCGTCTACAGCGGCCGGAGAAGTGTGCGATTTACAGCGTTGTCTACTGCGGGCGGAGAAGTGCGCGATTTACAGCGTCTACAGCGGCCGGAGAAGTGCGCGATTTACAGCATCTACAGCTGCCGGAGAAGTGTGCGATTTACAGCGTCTATAGCTGCCGGAGAAGTGTGCGATTTACAGCGTCTATAGCTGCCGGAGAAGTGCGCGATTTACAGCATCTACAGCTGCCGGAGAAGTGTGCGATTTACAGCGTCTACAGCGGCCGGAGAAGTGTGCGATTTACAGCGTCTACAGCGGCCGGAGAAGTGTGCGATTTACAGCGTCTACAGCGGCCGGAGGATGTCCTCCATCCAGCCGGCAGATCAATGGCCCTTTCTGCTACGCAGTTAAACCACATACATGCATGGAAGGCTCTGCTTACACACGTTCAAATGTGCGATATACTGATATGATATCGCGATAAATTTACATGAGAGAAATATGATATCTACACATATCTTTATATCGCGGTATTAGTTGTGCAAATTTTTTTGCTTTATTTTTCCGTAATAATCATCTGCACCTCGACTGACAACAAAGGGGTCACCTGATTATTTCACAGGGGCGGGAAAAATATCGATACACTAAAATATCGCGATATTTTCATATGCTGATACCATATCTATATTTCATATCAATATTTTCCCACCCCTATTGTTTAAACTTTCTGGAAGACAATCCCCCCCAAGACTATTACAAAGAAATCATAAAAACCAGCAACCATCTTTAATTATTTTGATCTAACAAATATCTCTAACCCGTGTTTCATCAGTTCCATCTCTGCAGTGGAGCGATACCTTTACAATAAACATGGTTCAATACTAAAAAACAGCTGTTTGATATGAAATTAAACTTTCAGACAAATTCGGGTAAAAATACCAATACATATCATACATAGTCGAAATAAAATAAACATATTGTGATGTGATATTTGGTCCATATCGGCCAAATGTAATTAAACTAAACTTGATTCTGAATTACTGATTCTAAGTAAAATCGCAGCGGAGGAACCGTGTGTGCTTCTATCAAACTCACCATGTTTCCTTGTTCATCCACCGAGTTTGTGCCTGTAACAGAAAAATAAAACAGCTTTCAATGTTTAGCACCATAAATGAAAACAACCTCAATCATTTTTCCGGCCTGGATGTATGGCCATGTGCATGCGTGTATTTGTTTTCCTCGTCTCTCGTCTCCAAACGCGCTTGATGGTGAGAGGGTTCGCTCTGTGCATCGTCTCAGCACCTGGACCTGTTTGTGGCTTAGAATGAAATGAAGGGAGTGAAGCATCCTGTCAGTCATTCAGGATCTTTGTATCTGTGGGAGGAGGCGGAGCAATAAAAAACGCGAAGCCAAATGCTACAGCGCCGGTGTGGGAATATTTCCGCTTCAAGCCCAGTGAGCGAGGTGGGACCATCAGGACAGACGAGCGAGCATGCGGACGGCTTAAAAATGGAAGCGACAAAACAAGGCAGCACCACGAACTTGCATGGCCTCTTCAAACACTATCACCCGCTTCAGTTTTCCCAGCTGGAACAAAAACAAAAAGCACCTCGAGTTGTAGAGCCGTCGACCCGACAGTCAACACATCATCATCATCATTATTATTATAATTATTGAAGTACTGTTCTACTTTGTTGAGACTGGACAGGCCATTGTATTTATTGTATTTATTGTTTTGGAGAAACAGGGTCTATTTTATTGTTTTTAACAAAGACAGAGTCCTTTTCTAATTTTATTTTTTATTGTTTCTCGTTTATTTATTAAAGATATTTAAAAGCTCTGGTTCTGGACATTCCAGTGTGAAATGAAAGTTTAATTGTTGCATTTGAAAGGATGTACTTGCATTATTATGATACATTAACTAGGGATGCACGATATTGGAATTTTGGCCGATATCTGACATGCCGATATTTCAAAACTCATGTGGGCAATAACCAATATCGATACCGATATTAAAGCTGAAAAATAAATGATGTAATATTTAATCCTTGTGCAAAATTTGAAAAATACCTCAACTTGTGTTTATGTAGAACAAGTCAAACTTAATGACAGCTGTTCAAACCAAACTAACAGGATATCAGCGTGATATCCTGGAACCTCCTCGATTTTCTTTTTCCTGAGAAGAGAAAAAAAACAAAAAACATACGGGATATTTAGGAGGAGTGGGAAAAAATATTGATACACTGAAATATCGTGATATTTTCACATGCTAACATCATAGCGATATTTAAAATGCGGCATCGATCTATTTTACTCACAAAATTTTGCAAGTTTTTTTTTTTTCAGTTACGAAATCTTGCAGGATTTGTGACAAATAAAATTTTAAAATACTGGCAGATGTTGAGTCAATATCAGTCCAAAATCGATATTCAGATTGAAAGCTGATATCAGGCCGATAATATGCATCACTAAAAGGAAAACATGAAGATTTTTATGAATTCGGGTCAAGGCACTTCATGTTTGTTGGACTGTTTTCCCTTCTTCATAACAGGTACTGGTGTAGTGTTGTACATGGTTGGTTGCCGGATGAGTCCCCTTCACCACCAGGTAGCACACGTAAGGATGGAGCTTCTGTGGGAAGAGCAACGCAGCTAAATATCGACGCCTTCCTAAAATAATGGCCAAGTCATTTTTTCAGGTTTTTCACAGAAACAGAACCAAATACTAAATATATTTAATTCAATAATGACTTCACTCATAAAGGTTGTGATGACTACTGACATATTAAAAACAGTCTCTCAACTATGTAACATGAGAGAAATAAATTACTTCAGTAATTTTTTTAACATGCCTTTGTGACTTAAGCCATTTTAAGCTTTCAACACAGTAAAGTATTACAAAGTACACATGCTGAGGTGGTGTGTACATCTAACTTCCTCCTTCATTTTCTTTGAATGGGTATCCTGACTGATGCAGTTCATGTGTCAAATGGTCAAAGATCTGATGGCACTCAGTGGGCATCGCTGGTAAACTGAAGCTCTTCCAGGTCATGAACCAGCTTTTCTGCCTGGTCTGATGCCAGTGAGGAACATTTATTTTCAGGAACTGATCATGTCGAGTATCTTCACATGGTAAGGCGATGGCCTTACTCTTTCAGTCTGGAGTAGGGCTGGACGATATAGAAAAAAAAGATTATCGATAAAACAAAATCGGTATCGATTTATGTTGATATTTATCAAAAAAAAAGAAGCCATTATCAAATTAAGAGCCAGTTTAGGTGCAGCCCTGGCCATTTAAAGGGGAAGTTCGGTCTTTTTCAACCTGGATTTATCTTCTAGCATGAATCCGTTCGTTTCCTCACTCAGAAAGTTTTGTTGTAACTTGGAATTCCTTCAGCAGATATTTAGATCCACTCCAGATCAGCGTATGTCCGATATCATGGAAGTGATGGGGCAGCCATGCGCAGCCTCTAAATGAGGCATTATCTGCCACAAACTCCTTCATTTCACCAGTTTTGTTACGTAACATTAGTCAGACCCCCTGCGAGCTCAAAGCGACTTTTTCGGGGATTCGTCCTTATATCGGACATACGCTGATCTGGAGTGGATCTAAATGTCTCCAGAGGGAATTCAAGTTACACCAAAACTGTCTGGGAGAGGAAATGAACGGATTTCATGCTAGAAAATAGATCCAGAATGAAAGAAACTGAACTTCCCCTTTAAACTTTTGCTAAATGACCTTCTCATAATAAAGATCACACGAACACTGAACTCCAGTCCAGCTTTGCCTGGTCTGCGTTTGTGATTGGTTTGCAGAAGGAGAGACTGTAGCATCATGATACCTGATAGGCTACAGCAGAAAACTGTGTTTCTATATTTAACTTTTATTGACCCTCTTTTTTTCTATTGATAAACCTCTATCGATCGATCGATATATTGAATTATCGGCCAGCCCTAGTTTAACCCCATTTTTCAGGCAGACATAGGCCCCTGATACCGATAGGGGCGGAATATATGGTGCATCCCTAAATTTAAAAAAAGGTAAGCTATCCATGACCTCTTCTCCTCCGTTGTGGCCCCACCGGCTCCTGAGGAGCCGTGGAGTGTCGAGCACGGCTTTGTG